>LPNX010962388.1:46380-275740 GCA_001517045.1 Pseudotsuga menziesii
AATGCTCGCTGTGCGATGAGTTGGGCCATGCGACTCACCAATGTCCTCAGTTATCGGCATTACAGGCACACATGGAACTGCTTGACGACGACCCCACTATCCCAGTTGTCCACCTGGATCCAACCCCCAAGCCTCGCAACAAATCCCTACGCACTAATCACCCCTGTGCCATATGCGGTATTTACGGGCATTACACCAATCACTGTCCCGATATCCCCGATTACAGAGCAGCTCTCTTTGAGATGAACAATCTGGATCTTGAGACCGCACCACCCACCATTGAGGAGATCCACCCCCCGAGTTCTCCCCCTTCCGAAGAGGTTAATACCATTTATATGATCTCTTCCGCTGCTACTCCCTCATCAACCGATTTGACGACACAAACTTTCCGCACTGATGAGGAGATCCTCGAGGCCCTCACTACCCCGGAGTATCCCTGGGATGACATGCATCACCATTCCTACTTTCTCCCAGATGAATCCTCTTCTAACACTGCTACCCAATTTGCAGTTGATTCCAAAGACTTCCTTCCCCCCAAGGTCGACTGGTTCAAGGACCCTGTTCCTGCTCCTGACGCCTTCGAAGAGGGTAATATGGCCAACATCTCACCCGTCATCCAAATTGATATCGCTGTAGAGTCTGTCCTCCCCATCGAGTGTCAGATACCCGCCTTGCATATCGCCGTTGAGCTTCTCCCCGATACCTCCCCCCTTGAGCAACGTTTGCTATCCCTTGAACAAGCATATGAAGATCGTCGTGCCACTCTCCAGAACATCGAAGCGGCCAAAAATTGCTCCAAATCCGGTTATGACAAACATGTCCACCCTCAAACTTTCCATGAAGGAGACCTCGTCCTGGCCTATGACCAAGCCCACGACAAAACCGGTAAAGGAAAGTTTGAATCCATGTGGCAAGGCCCTTACATTGTGCAGACTTGCCTCGGCAAGGGGGCAGACATTTTAGCCGACTCTGAAGGCCACCCTTTACGCAACCCCCGTAATGGGTTGTATCTTAAACGTTTTTACCCATAACTGAAACCGCGACCTCATTGGTCCGCCTTGTACAGTTTGCTCTCTTTTTTGTTTTTCACACTTTTTATCTCGCCGGATTCATTTTTCCGAGCTCGTGATGATGCTTGAGATCATTTCTCGCTCTCACTTGGTACAATTTCAACATTGTGTCCCAACACCTTGCTGCCTCAATTTGCTCACCACATCGGCCGCCATCAGATTGTTCTACACTTTTTACATGAGCCATCCACTCCTGTCATACTGCAAATGTCCCGTTATTTTGCCACCATTCATTCACCCCGCAAGGAGGCCCACCAGTGTTCCCCCCCACCCTCGTTCCTGGTCATCATAAATGTTCCTTGATTGAATGCTTCCTCCTTGCCATACCATTACATCCATTCAGAGTCTTCTTATTTTCTTTCAGACTCCTTAAAATTGAAAGCAACCACAAGCATGAACTGTCCTGGGCTCGTAAAATCCGCACGATAGTACCATTACATCCATTCAGAGTCTTCTTATTTTCTTTTAGACTCCTTAAAATTGAAAGCAACCACGAGCATGAACTGTCCTGGGCTCGTAAAAACCACACGACAGTACCATTACACCCATTTAGAGTCTTCTTATTTGCTTTCAGACTCCTTAAAATTGAAAGCAACCACGAGCATGAACTGTCCCGGGCTCGTAAAATCCACATGACAGTACCATACCACTCCATTCCTTCAGAGTCTTCTTATTGCTTTCAGACTCCTTAAAAATTTAAAGCAACCACGAGCATGAACTGTCCCGGGCTCGTAAAATCCACATGACAGTACCATTTTATATACATACTTCTTCTCGTTCCCTAACCCATGAAGAAGTCCCCCCGTGCCTCTTGGCGCTATGATCGATCTTCTCGGCAGCACCCCCCACTTCGGTCCCCTTTGTTCAGATTATTCTGCAGTCTCCTGTCGTTTTACCACAGCTTGAGTCTCCCTCAGCCCAGTCACCCTTCCCGATCCCATACAGCTCTGATCCCCTTACCACCAGTCAGTTTCATATGCTACCCGATCTTCCCCACCATCATACTCTGAACAAAGGAAGTTTGAGTCCCCCACTCTACTTGCCCAGTTATTCCCCCCAGTTTATCCATCCTGTCATCAGTAGTATCACATTTCGGTTTTTCACCTCGCGCTCCTGTCAAGGAAACATCATTGCCTTGATAGTTACAGGTCTCCCTCTGTCGACGACAACCCCTCTATTCCAGAGGATAGACCCAGAGGCCCCTGCACCTTGGACCCCTCACCATCTGTGGTGGGTGCCTTCGGACCATTTTGGGAGGAGTCATCATTGCCTCTCCGAATGGTTGTTTCTCACATGCTCGACCTCAGCACCTTGATCGCATCATTGAGAATCGCGCAGGATGTATATCCCTTCCATTATTTGTCGAAGACCCCGGATTTCCCACGACTCTAGCACATTGGTGAGTCACTTCAAAACGCCTAGTTGTATGTTCCTGTGGATGTCCGGGCTGCATTGGCGATTGTATTCAGAAGCCCTCCAGTGCCGTGCTTCCTTGAGTACCCAGTTCAGTTCCAGTTCAGTGTACCATTGTGAGTGTGCCCTTGTCACTCTGATCCAGCAGCTCATCAGTTCTTTTGGTACCACATTCAGTCGCACTGTTGTCATTCCAGTGCATCAGTTTTTCAGCTCAGACATGATCAGCCCAGCAGTATGGCATCCTCCAGGTCCCTCTTTGCGGGACTCACAGTTATGTTTATGTATCTTGATACGAGCATGGGTATGCCCGCCTCGTCCATATATTGAGATTCTTCCTCATTTAGTATTTGAGGCCATGTATATGTTCAGACCCCATTGTTATTATTATGTTATATGATACGAGCATGGGAATGCCCGCCTCGTCCATATGATCAGATGATTCCTCATCCATTATTGAGGTTATGTACTTTTAAGTTCTTGCAGTTGGTTCGGGATCGTTGTTCCAGGCTTCAGTTTGTTTCTTCTCTTCTCCACACCCCAAGCAAACCACATATGACTTATGATGTCCATCGGCCATACGATGAGCTCCTGCCCTCGCACATCAGGGGGCAATCTGTTAACACCCAAAAAGTGTTCACTACCTCATCTACCCCACTACATGGCTCATTTGTCCATTTTCCTACCATATTTCCCTGAAAATCCCACTAAAAAGCCTCCAAAAGGCCATAAAACCATCTAAAAAGCCTCCAAAAGGCCTAAAATGCCTCCAAAAGGCCAAAAAACCCCTTTTTCCTCCAAAAATATCCAAAATTCCTCTAAAATAGCAAAAATCCCCAAAAGGGAAGAAAAAATATAAAATAATGAGGAAAAGGAGGAAAAAACCCTAAATAGCTGCCCTAAACCACATGGTTTCCAAAAACCATGGGCAAGCACTCCACCACTAAAAAATTATAAATAAGTGATGGAGACCCCTCATTTCACATCCACAGTCACAAGCATCCTCACTCTGCCAAAATTGCTCTTGAAACCCTAGCTCACCCTTTGAGCTACTTTCACCATTGAGAGCCCCTTTTGGCCCATTTCCACCATCGGAGAAAGAGAAGGAGCAGCTGGAGCTCGGAGCAACCTCTCGGATCAGCGCAAAGAGCTTCACCAACCTCCACATCGGAGGTAATATCAATACAAAACCATTCTTTATATTTTGCTGTTTTGTTTCATGCACGTGTTTTAGATTACTTTCTGTTCCTGTTTAGCATTGTTATTTACTTTTTACTAAACTGCTACTAAGGAGTCATTTATCCTTAGTAGGTGCTCATTCGCACAAGCTAGGGGTAAAACCCTAGCTACACTTATCCTTGATCTAATCGATTCCTCTCTATACCTTTATGTTAGGGAGAGAAATTCCTATGGCTCGGGGTACCACAACAGATAGCTTGACTCCAGAAATTAATCCTTTCCAATATGCAATAGAACTTAAATGTCTAACACTAAAGGATCAGACCTCGTACCTTATTCTGGACGGTTGAAGTAGATCCCCGTTGAGCTTTCCAACTTTAGCTTGAATTGATTAATTACTTCCTCAACAACAAGTAAACAATACAAGCATACTATATATCATGGTGTTAGCTCTATTCTAGCATATATAATCAACAATGTATAAGCATTTGAAAAAATTCCATGGATAAAATATTCATTCAAACACACATTATTGGACAGGAAAAGATATTTCTATTAATATAAATTAGAGATTACAATAGATACAACCTCTGTCGACACGTCTACGAATTGGAGAAACTGAATCCCCCACTTGGGCCTCCACCACCTCAATCCTCCATCTCTCGATAGCAAGCTCACAAGAAAAAGGCAAGCTTGGTAAGAACACAACAATGCTCCAAAGGACAAAGGGATGCAGACTCAAGCATAAGTTCCGCCAACAATGGACTATAGTTTCTTTGCTCTCAATTCTCTCATATTCCTTCAATATATCATAGAGATCCTTATATAGCTTTTCAAAGGGGTAATGAAGGGTTGAATCCGAGCGATCTCAAGGCATAGGGAAGGCCAGGAGTCAAGTGAGTCGGATCCATGTCAAGGAAAACTCCAAAAGGATTTGGATTTTGTACACATCCCGATGTACACAGTTTTAGAGGTCAAACCCGCGTATGTACGCGATTAAGGGTTTAAAAGTCGTGTATATGGATTTTCACATGTTTTTAGGGATGGTCAGGGAAACATCAAAGGATAAAAAATGGTCCAAGGGGTCTAAGGAGTCTGCAGTGGGACATGGGAAGGCCATACAAAGTGTGATTCACCTGGAGTGGTAAAATCAACTATAATAGATGCCCCCTAATATGTGAGGTTAGAGGGGTCATACGATGGCCGAAATACATTATAAGTCCATCCCAGAAGTGGAGTGATGAAGGATCCCAAATGGAAGACCAGCCACCCAATCATCATAGTACAATGATATAACTCTGCATATAACTGCAAATACATATAGCAGTCCCGGATACATAAGAGTACAATGGCCATGAATAGGCATGATACAAGATATCACATAAGTGGTCATCGCCACGTACAATATACATAGATCAGAATCTCCATGATGAAGATATACAAAGGATCATGATCTCCGTAATAGCTGAAGATATATAACAGATCAAGATCTCCATAGTAGCTGGAAATGTCTGACATATACTGGATCAAGTCATGAGAGCTAAAATCTCATGAACACTGGCACGATCAAGGAGGTAGCATATATGAGATGCCACCAATCTGGAAAGTCTTCTACACAAACCGCTATGAGTACATGTCCTACTATGTGAATAGAGGTGTCAAGGTCAAACATAGTAGTCCATTGTCTGATTACCGATCATTAATGTATATCGTTAACATACGCGAGATCACCCACTGGTAATGAAAATGGGAATCAAGGTACTAGAGTGCAAACTAACAAGTTTGAATAAATGTGTTGAGGTCAAACACTTGAGAGGATCCATCGATGAGGGGACATTGATGTATTCCCAAAGACTATCGATGGTGAGAGAACTTGCCACTGATGACTACAAGTCTCAAGGCACTCAAAATGACTCTAGATTCCGATCCCAAAATAAATGATCCGAAGTCGATGGGATGAAATCCACTGGAAGGAGGGAATTAAGGCATCCCCCATCATCCAACATGAGGTACTCAGCAAAGCTGTATAATGTGGAAGGACTTGATCATAAGGTGCACGAACCCGTAACCGTACCGAGAATGGCTGGCATGCAAAGTCAAGATAACTGAGGAATGGCCGACTCAGGCTTCAAATTCCTTTGAACAAGAGCATAATGGCGTATGGTGACTTAGTGAAGGCAACATAGACTTGATATACAAACTGGGACATCTCTGCGACACAGGAGGCATCGACAGAGGCTCCATGGGGACTGGAAGCTTAACCAGTCGGTGGAGATAAACTCATATAAATGAGTACAGCTCCTAAAGTCAAACTATAACCCAACCAATGGATGTGATATACAGTGCTTTGTTCGATGGCGACATGACTCGACAGCTGCCAAAGATAACATATTTCCTTGTCCGGCTTTTTGGTTTTTTGATTTTTTTGGACTTTTTCAATTATTTAAAAAGCTTGAAAAAGAATAAAATTGCTTTATAGTTACAGACTAGGAGGAGATGAGTGTCATAAAGGAAAACAAACTAGTTCCAAGCAGTGGAACATACCTATGCTCAATGCAAGGATACATGTGTAGGATATCGACACTTGGAGGAAAATCCCCTCCCGATAAAAAGGGAAACAAACTGCGAAGGATATATAAAATGGCTCTGCATGGCTAGACATGAGACAAGCTCGGGCTATATGGCTGAAACGCAATGTCAGGGAAGCCAACATAAGGCTCAATAAGGCAGGCCAAGCTCATGATAATGCATTCACAACTTGACATGAGGGAGTCCTGAGGGAAATAGGCAAGCAAAAGATCAAGAGGAGTATGAGGCTCTTGTGAAATGTCATGGCAGTACTATACAATGGACTTCCACACCCTAAAGGAGGAAACATTAGCATGGGAACCAAATGAAAATAAGGTGCTAACTAGGGTACCCATGTAAGGTGAATCTCTACCACTCATATCATGCCACTTCTAAAACATCAAGAAGGTTCCGTGACATAATAGAGTGGGTCCGTACCTAAGGTTATGATGAAATAGTCATAAGGTCATGCAAAATGAAAATGGTGGTGAAACTTAACCTATATGCCAGTTTAGACATGATACCTGAGATCAGCACGAACGGGTCAATCCAATGGCTGAAACGACACTGAAAAAGGTCCTCTACATCATAAACTATGTCAAAAACGGTCCAAAATGGTTAGAAATTGTCAAAACTATAGGAAAGGGGGTAAAATTTTTCAAATATTTGAAAAATTTCTATAAATAGTAAATAGTTCAAAATATTATAAAACATTTGAAACTTTTACCCATTTGAGCTTAGATTTTCAACAGTGAATTCCAGGAGATCTAGCGGGCGGAATCCACTACCGTTTCTTCCAGGTACTTACCCATGCTCTTCTCTTTCATTTCAATGCAATTTTTGTCAAATTCCATGGTCAATTCAGGTTTCTAGGCCCAACTAAAATTGGTGCTGCGGCCCACATAGAAATCGAGGGTTTTTCCGTGTATAGGGCTGGATATACGCAGAAAATGCCCCCAAAGCCGTGTACATACACGACTGTTTTGAAAACAATCATGTATGAGGCCGTGCATAAGGTTTTTTCAATATTCTAATGGGAAAATTTGCAATTTCTTGTGCAAGATGGTCCTAGAGTGGAGAGAGTGTGAACATGGTGAGGTAGAGGAGGCAGTAAGGGCCGATATAATGGCTCAACAAGCTCTACGTGCATGCGGACTCTATAAGTTTTGGTGTCTTGGTGGCTTGAGGGCCAAACCAAGACTACTGCAGATGCTGGTGGATTACTGGGATCCAGACTCTGAGTCCTTCCAGATAGATGGGATGTCCCTCACTATAGAGGTGGAGGACATATACTTCATTACTAGGCTATCCCAACGGGGGGAGGTAGTGAACCTTCGTTCTCGTGGTGGGCCAGGAGGTGTCCTGAGTATCGACGAGTACATTGCGGTGTACTACTATCTAGATACAGAGAAGGTGGGGATTCAGGTCCCTACCAACTCTATACAGGTGCTGGGCCTAAAGGCCATACTATTGACATTGGGTAGGATAGCAGGCTTGGCATCACTCCACTAGGCCTCGCGGCCTCTGATGTTCTATGTAGTGGAGTGCATGAGACCCATGATTTATGACTAGAGCACTACACTACTGAGCAACATGAAACATCAGCTTAGTGAGTGTAAGGCAGGCAGAGTGCGGAAATTTGGGTTCAGCAGTATATTGAGCACGTTTTTCTTCGATTGTGTTCTAGGATTGAGCCCCAGAGTGGATGTTCCTCTTCACGGGGTTCGAGATCCGGCCCAACGGCGTTGGGTAGATGCTATGCATAGATTGGGGGGAGGTAGGGTGGCCAACCCCTATCTAGCTAATTTCTTTTCATGGTGGTGACGACAGATAGTTGCCATTGAAGACTACCCCTATGTAGGGATAGATTTCCGGGGGGACCCGGACATGCCGCTACCACCAGGATCGACATATGGTGATATAGGTAACGAATCTCGACCCTCTCTCTTTTTTTTAAAATTTTTTGAGTTATTTAATTTTTTTGTGTTTTCTAATTATATGGAATCGAAAGACATATTTTTGCATGACAATACATAGTGAAATCTACCATTTGTGTGCAGATGTGGGACCATGGCGGCCAGAAGGCTTCCCTCGTCACAGACGGAAGGGAAGAGGAGATGACATCACGGGTGTGGATGCGGAGCGGACGCTCCAAAGCATTCATACCAATTTTGTGAGGTTGACACACAGGGTTCCCATGGCGCAAGTCGAGGACTTGCCTGAGGCTATGCAGTGCCAGGTGGTGGGTGTACCATGAGCATGGGTGCGATTATTCCGACGGCTAGCTAGAGCCATAGTGACCTTCCATGATCACAACCCTCCTCCTCCTCCACAGGATTAGACACCTAGGAGTGTATACATTTTGTACTACCATGTATTATATGTTGGTGGCTTGAGAGCCCCAATTTTGTATCATGACACTATGTATTACCACATTTTGGATGTTATATAAAAAGTTTTATGGTGATCGGTTTATTTATTTACATGTGTAAAAATTGTGTTTGTGATTAATTTATCATGAATGAAACAAATGCCAATCTAACACGTAGTTAGCATATGAGTCAGCAACTTGATTATTAATTCTTGGAATATGTATGTATGTTATATTATCAAATTGTCGTTCTAATAATATCACACGCAAGAATATTCTTAATAACGTCGGATCTCTAACATGGTACAAACCATTAAGCTGTGACACTACTAACTCCCAATCAAGACGTACCTCAAGAGAGAGAACGCCATGTGAAATGGCATCCCATAGAAGTTCAATTACGGTGCTATATTCAACAACATTGTTGGAATATGGCCGCAGACATACGCCTCCTGAAGACAGTACCTGACCCATAGGAGTATAAATCACCCAGGTAGCAGAGGCTGAGTTTTGAGTGTGATGGCTCGCACCATCCGTGAATCCTATGTACGTGGAAGATTCCATTGACATTTTCCAAAAGAAACGAAAACTAATCACAAACCCGATCACAATAAGAAAAATACCTAACTATGCAGAACTGTACAATAATATACAATAAGTAGCCTTGGCTGAAAATCATGCATAGTACTTCTTGAGATAGAGCTCATTTCTAGGCTCTGCCAAGGCCGTTCCTTCATAATCCACTAACTCATAAGCACCCTTCTCTAACACGCGTTTGACCACGTAAGGACCACGCCACATGGGATTAAACTTTCCTACCCCCAAGGGTTCTTTCGGCTGATCCCACAAAAGGACCAAGTCTCCCTCACTAAACCTCCTTGGGTGGACAGACTTATCATACTGGACCTTGACACGACGTTTATTGACTTCTAGAGCCACCAAGGCATCTCGATGCTGCTCATCAAGTTGCTCAAGGTGGACCAAACGCTCCTCCAATGGTGAAGTGTCTGGTAAGAGTTCTACAGCTAGCTTCAATGAAGGAATCTCGCATTCAACCAGAAATATCGACTCCACTCCATGTACAAGTTGATATGGAGAAAAACTGGTGGCAATCTTAACAGCGGTTCTATATGCCCACAAAGCAGGATATAACATAATGTGCCAATTATTCTTGCTCTGTGCGATGATTCGTTGGAGAATAGATTTGAGCGATTTATTCACTGCTTCTACCTGTCCATTCACTTGAGGGTAGTAAGAGGAGGAATGCTCTTGCTTGTACCCTAACTTTAATGCCAAATCTTCCATCATACGATTCTGAAAGTGTGAGCCATGGTCAGTGACAAGCTCTTTCAGAATTCCAAACCAAGTAATAATTTGGTTGAACACGAAGTGCACGGCTGTCTCACCGTCGGATTTAACTGTAGGCATAGCCTCAGCCCATTTCATGAAGTAATCAATAGCCACTATGATATGATGGTGCCCCCAGCCGAAGCTGGGTTGCAATCCATAAAATCAAGCCCCCACTTAGTGAAGGGACCAGCAGTGATAATGGGATGTAACAGGGCAAGTTTCGAGCGCATATTACGTGCGAACACCTGGCAAGGGTGGCACTTCTTGACTGCATCTACACAATCCTTAAAGATCGATGGCCAGAAATAACCCGCTGTTAAGATCTTTTGAGCTGTAGAAAGCCCAGATAAATGACCACCACATGCCCCTCTGTGGCAATCATTCAGCTCAACCTCAGCTTCCTCATGAGTTAAACATCATCATAAAATGGAATCTACCCCATGGCGGTAAAAAGTGCTATCCACTATGAGGTAATTCTTAGACACGTGACATAATCATCGCCGTTCATCTCGTGAGAGCTGAGTAGGGACCTTCAATGTTTGTAAATATATTATGATATCCCCATACCATGGGTCTAAAGTTGAGATTAAGAAGATATGCTCATCGACAAACGTATCTTCACAAACCAACTCCTCTTCCTCGCTTGGAAAATTTGATATAAGCTCTGCAAAAATTAAATACTTTTTCAATTTTTCTGAAACAAATTCGAGATCGAACTCTTGCAGAATGACAATCCATTTATTATATTTTCCTACAATCATCCTTCGAGTGGGGACGAATTGAAATGGATTGACATGGGCTACAACCAAGGTCTGGCGAAGGAGAATATAATGTCTCAACCGCTGAACCACATGTACGGTAGCTAAAGAAAGCTTCTCGACATGAGAATAACGAATCTTTGCGTCAATAAGGTTCTGGCTCAGATAATATATGACATGCTCCTGGAGCTCCTCATCCTCCTGAACCAAAACCATACCAATCGTCTCCATGGAAGCGGCCACATAAAGTATAAAATCACGGCTATAGTCTAGAGGACTAATCACTCGGGCCGATTCTAGGGCTCTCTTGAGTGCATCGAAGGACTCCTGGGATCACTCATCCGAAGAAAAGGGGGTGTCCTTCTTCAAAATACCAATGAAGCCTCTAGTCAAATTGGAAAAATTGACCAAAAATATTCGTAAGAAGTTTGCCATGCCTTGCAAACATTGAAGATGACGAATATTCTTCGGGGGAGACAACTGAAGTATTGCCTCAACCTTTAAAGGGTCGACTCTTATACCCTCTTTAGAAACGATGAATCCTAACAAACGACCTGACTTCACACAAAAGATGCACTTATGAGGATTCAACCTAACCAAATAATGCCACCATCTTTCGAAAACCAATCTCAAGTGATAAGAATGACGCATTCTCATATGAGAATGAGTAGCAAGGTCATCCAAAAATACTTCAATAATGGACTTGAGATCTTGGAAGATCAAGGTCATTGCCCACTGAAATGTAGCTCCGGTGTTTTTAAGGCCGAAAGGCATCTTCCGATATGCAAAAGTTCCCCAAGGACAAATAAATGCAGTTTTATGTTGGTCCTCAGGTTTAATTTGTATCTGATTATACCTGGAAAAGCTGTCCATAAAAGAGAAAACCTCGCTACCCGCACACTCATCCAAAATCTGATCAATAAATGGTGTGGGGAAATTGTCTTTAGGACATGCACGATTCAAATCGTGGAAATCAGTACATATTCGGATTTCTCCCTGTTTCTTATCCACTGGAATGGGGTTTGAAACCCAATCTGTCAAGGGAACGGGATAGATAAAACTGGCTTTTAATAGCTTTTCTATCTCTTCCTTAATCGCGGGTGCTTTCCTAGGATTCACCGCACGCAATCGTTGTAGAATAGGCTTAGCGTTGGGATAAGTCTTAAACTCGTGCTCGACAATCTGAGGGTCGATACCTGGCATTTCATCGTAGGACCAAGCAAAAATATCATGAAATTCCTTAAATAGCTCGATGTATTCTTGAATCTCAGCATGGGAACATTCCGCCCCAATATAGACATTCTCAATCCTGCCAGGATCGTGAGAAATGTTGATAGGAATCGTTGAAGATATGTTTGCCATGTTTCCATCAGCCATCTGACTAGGAGAGCTTAATGGAATCACAGGACTACCAACCTTCTCACTAAGAACCACCCTAAAGTCCTCACGCTCCAAGCGGTCAAGCTCAGGAAGGAAGTAAGATCTATGATGAAGTTCCTCCCATGGTGGCTCAACTCCCAACATAGTCTCAATAATCACTTCATCCGATGGGAAAACCATATCAAGGTAGTCGTGTGCGTGAGAAGACTGCACTGCCCATGCTGGCAGCACATAAGGGTCCTCCTCCTCTGTTCGAGAAGAGGAAGGACTGGGCTCTGCAACACACTTGAGATTAGCTTGATAAGCTATCATAGTTTCAGGCAACGACATGTCCGTCACGATGGGCTCACTCGAAGTACTCGGTGTAGGGAGAATCCAAGGATCTTCCATATGACTTGTGCGAAAAGACACCAATCTCATAGATGTTGAAGCCTGACCGGAACTAGACCCTATCATAAGGATCGATGCAGGACAACTAAAGCTTCCCATGAGGGATGGATACATGCCTACACCCACACTCCTAGTTGCCGACTGAGAGTGTTCAACGATCGGGATCGAAGCTCCCGAAGATGTGGTAACCAATGGATTCTTGAATGTTGTTTGATCAATCGTGACTATCTTCCCATTATGTGGAAAGCATACAACGCGAAACAGAGAGGAAGCCATGGCTTGCATACTAGACATCCAATTCCTACCCAGTAAGAGATTGTAGTCAAGGGGCACATCAACCACCTCGACCTCTATCGCAACGGTATTCCCTCCCAACCAGACTTTAAGGGAAGGAAGAATGCCGTGTGGCCTAAACGATCTCCCATCGAACGTAGTTAACATGGTCGCTGATTTAGACAGCTCAGGGGAACCTAAAACCTTCCAACACGATAAAGACATCACAGAAGTGGCGACGCCTTCGTCAATCATAGTGCGCTTGGCGGTCATATTAAGACATTCTACGTGAATCAAAAGAGACACATAGTAAGGCAAGTGAGGCTGAAGTCCTGTGGTTTCAAATTTAATCACGGAGGAAGAATCATCATCATTCACACCAAGGGAAGAAAGCAACGCCTTCCTTTGCGAAGGACAACTCTGAAGCACCTCTAATGCAGACATCGTACAAGGAGTTTGGCCCAAGTCCTCAACAACTGAATAATTATGAGTGGCTCGGGCATTTGGATTATGCCCCGAACGCTTAAGGAATCCCTTAGGAATGTGAGGTGTAGCTTCAGGTTTATCCACAGGTTTCTCAATACGCAAAGGAGACCCTGGTGGATCAGGTTCCTTACCTAGGCTGGTTTGTGATGAGCCATAATCTTTCGCACGGGTCACAAATTTCGTAGCACGTACCATGTTAATGCAACCACGACCACTACCCTCCAATGGATCTTGAGCACCACTAGACTGATCATGGGTCCTCGAGTTCATATTTTGAGGTAAAGGGTTAGTTAGCACAGCTAGGCCCTGTGCCAAGAACTTCGAGGCTTCATCGATACGAGGGCACAAGTAAGTGAGGTGATCGTCCTTACATAACTTGCAAGGGAACTTAAAATTACATTTAAATTGCTTGCCCCCCAGCATTACGACTGTTCTTGTCATTATTAGCATTCTCATTCTTATTCCCACCCTTATGATTATTCTTACCGTTTTTTCTATTCCGTTCGGGCTGCTAGTTACCCTTTTGGTCCGACGATTGCACTGAAAGTACACTCACTGTTTGGGTGGGTTGAGATGAAGTTGTAGCTTGTCTAGAAGCAGATTGGTTGATTGCCAATTGACTAACTTGTTTTGCAACTAAATCCACAGATTTCGCACTTGCACAACCAACAATGCCATCGGCATGTGGTCCAGGTTTGACTTTGAGGTCGAAACTAGAATGCAGAGTGTTGGGAATAATCTCATATAACAAACTGGAATGAGCATAAATCAAGTCCAGTTCTTGCACCCTAAAAATCGCTTGTTCCTGATTCTGCACTCCGGATGTAGAAACATCCTTCGCTATATACGACAATAACGACTTGAGGAACCACTCGAGGAGGAACTCCGGCGGTATAAAGGCTTTAATTAACCTCTTCCATCTACACCACTATTGGATATGATCCGAGATATGTGTGGCTTTATCCTACTGAAATGTCGACAAGATTTCATTACTGACGTCATAACGCACTGGTAGCTGGAAGTGGTTAAGAAAAGTCATCGCCGGGTCATCGAACAAGGAGAATTCCCCCCTAGGTAGCTCTATATACCATTTCACGGTAGGCCCTATGAGGGTGCGTTGAAATAGAGTCAAATGGATGGAATCCTGATGTAAGGAATTCGAAGAGCACCATAGGTGGAAAGTAGTAACGTGTTCACTCAAATCCTCTCCTGGTTTGCCCTTGAACTTAGGTATGTCCGAGGGAAGCTTGGTAGGGACATCCCGCCAAGCCGGGTCATAAGCTACAGGATCATTCATTAATCTCGAAAAGTCAGGAAGATTGAGCGTCATGAGGAAAGGGAGCCTAGGATGATGAGGTCGATGGACCGCTCCCTGATTCATATATGTCTGACTACCACCATGGCCTTGGACATAGTTCCCTCCTCCTGTTTGACCCATATAGGGTGGCATGGAAGCACCATAATGTGGTGGACCTTGACTATTAGGAGCTACGAAGCCATAATTTGGAGAGTAAGTAGGTTGTTGATACCCGCCCCCATAAGGTGAAGAACCCTGTCCATACTGCATCCCATAAGTCATCGCATGAGATGTCCCATAGGACACTCCATATGTAGGAACATATGCTCTGGAAGTAGGAATATACATTTCGGAAGTAGGAATATAACCCCTAGAAGTATGAGCATGACCTCCCGAAGAAATGGGTGGTACATGAGGGTGAGATACAACAGGTCTAGTAATCGCAGTACATACATGACTCATAGCAACATTTCGGCTCGAAGGACCATGTGAATAAGGTGGAGGGTGAACATTTGAAGAACTAGGGATAGAGGATGAAGGGATCTGTGTAATTAAATACATATTATTCCCTATGGTCACTCGTCTTGGATCTGGTATCCTAATGGGATCACTAACCCTAGACCTAGGAGGAACATATGACGTAGCTTTCAACACTGGGATGGAAGGTGCAATGTGACTAGTGCTCCCAAACCTCTCCACATGGTAAGGAATGAGAATGCCCCAAGGCATAGTGTTAGGATCGAACTCAGATTCGACATGAAATGTCAAATCGTGTGTGGGAAAACCAAACATACCATAACTACCATAACTAGTGCTCATGGGTGGAAAATGAGTCTCGGCATCCTCCTGCATTCCATACCGGTAATGCGTCAATGGGGAATCAACCCTAGAGTGAGTAGGCCTTTCATAAGCAGTTCCTATCTCAGAAATCACAGGACCTAACTCAGCCAAGTCGGGTGAAGGATCATAAGTAGGAGTAAAATCCCCATCGTCTACATGAATAGGAGAAGGAGGTTCAGGAATATCTTCCATATGGTCTCCCATGGTGTGTGAATCAATGTGCGAAATAGTCCACCTAGACTGTCTAGGTCTCTCTCCCAAAGGAGGAGGAGAGGTAGAAGGCGGAAGTTCTGCTAAATGACGAGAACGGCGAGGAGCCGCACCCAAATCCATAATGACTCAAAAAATGGAAAAGACTCTCTATTTACGCAAACCCTAGGCAAGCTACTGTGCATAGAGAAATCACTAATAAAAACTAAAGCCAAATGCAAGCAAACAAGGGCATGATAAGTGAGCTCCCGAATGAAGCAGGTATCTCTCGCCTAGGAGAGGCCTGCGACTCCCATACACAACAAGCGGAGGTACGTAACCAATTATTGTGGCCCTCAGCTTCAACACGTAAAGCAACTGTACTGTTCATATGGGCAGGGTAGCAAAGCCCGAAACTCTCAAAAGAGCCCCCAGATACGAATACAATCCTGGAAATATCTCCGGTGCTACTCAGTTATGACTAGGGGTCATCCCAATCAATAACCGCTCACACTGCCTCGTGCTTAACTCCCTTTTGAGAGGAGGATCCTGAGAAACACTTGTTATACCAAGGATTTCACATAGTCACATGGAAAGACACATAGATGTTATTGTTTAGTGATCTTGGAGAATTTACTCACAATGATCTATTCCAAGATCCTAAAACCTATTCTTGTGGGTGCACCCTATGAAAGAAAAGAGTGTAATTCATTTTAATTTAGTGTTGATTTTAATTGGCTTTATTACTCAACAAAGGGATATGGTCGTGCAACTAATGGTGTTATGACACAACATGAAGTAAAATTCACACCTAACAATAAATGCAAATGCATTGTGTCCATGAAAACAGGGTATGCTACTACGTGAAATGCACAATTTCTCTTCAAATGATGAATGCAAGCTTTCCTATATGAAATCCTAACTAATACTCCAAAGCAAATCTAGTGCAAGTACAATGCAAAATGCAAAATGCAATGCATGATGATAAGCAAATATTTTTGGATTTTTTGAAATAAAATGAGATATAAAAAGCAAAAGAATGATTCTACAACCCCCAGAAATTGCAAGCACACTCAAACAACACTCAAGCAAAGCACTAAGGTAAAATACATGTAATGCACTAATCCCAAACAAAAAATAAAAAATGCCATGACAAGAACCTAAAAAAAAAACTATAGCCTAAAAAAACGTCTCTGGTCAGAAGCAGAGGTATAAATAGACTTTGCCAAAGGAGACTCAACAATCATCAGAATTCACCCATCAACCATTTAACTTCCACTAAAAGGAAAAACTAATGGCATATGTGACTGTTCGCAGTAAACTTGCGTGTATACGCGGAAATCTCAGGGAAACCCATGTGTATACACAACTGTGAGTTAAAAACTCGCGTACAGGAAGAAAGGTGCATTAAACAAAGGAAAACAGGCAAGCTGAGACAAATTTTACACCAATCAGACACTACCAGGAAAATATGCCCCCAGACTCGACACAGAAACAAGAGAGAAAGAGCAATTCAAATTCATTGAATGCCGAAGAAAACCCCCAAAGGACAACTACTAGGAACTCCCCAGTGAAGTCGCCAATTCTGTTACGGAGAAAAATTCCTATGGCTTGGGGTACCACAACAGACAGCTTGACTCCAGAAATCAATCCTTTCCAATATGCAATAGAACTTAAATGTCTAACACTAAAGGATAAGACCTCGTACCTTATTTCGGACGGTTGAAGTAGATCCCCGTTGAGCTTTCCAACTTTAGCTTGAATTGATTAATTACTTCCTCAACAACAAGTAAACAATACAAGCATACTATATATCATGGTGTTATATCTATTCTAGCATATATAATCAACAATGTATAAGCATTTGAAAACATCCCATGGATAAAATATTCATTCAAACACACATTACTGGACAGGAAAAGATATTTCTATTAATATAAATCAGAGATTACAATAGATACAACCTCTGTCAGCACATCTGCGAATCGAAGAAACTGAATCCCCCACTTGGGCCTCCACCACCTCAATCCTCCATCTCTCGATAGCAAGCTCACAAGCAAAAGGCAAGCTTGGGAAGAACACAACAGTGCTCCAAGGGACAAAGGGATGTAGACTCAAGCATAAGTTTCGGCAACAGTGGACTATAGTTTCTTTGCTCTCAATTCTCTCATATGCCTTCAATGTATCATAGAGTTCCTTATATAGCTTTTCAAAGGGGTAATGAAGGGTCGAATCTGAGTGATCTCAAGGCATAGGGAAGGCCAGGAGTCAAGTGAGTCAGATCCATGTCAAGGAAAACTCCAAAAGGATTTGGATTTTGTACACATCCCAATGTACGCGGTTTTAGAGGTCAAACCTGTGTATGTACGCGATTAAGGGTTTAAAAGTCACGTATATGGATTTTCACATGTTTTTAGGGATGGTCAAGGAAACATCAAAGGAAAAAAAATGGTCCAAGGGGTCTAAGGAGTCTACAACAAGACAGGGGAAGACCATACAAAGTGTGATTCACCTGGAGTGGTAAAATCAGCTATAACACTTTATTTGATGTAACTCATTTTGAGTTTCTTCACTCTTTTCCTCGTCCTCATTTACTTTTGCTGTTGCATGCTTCTTTTTCATGCCTTTCTCATTTTCTCTTTCCAACATTGTTCTTGGATTTTCACCCTTATCTATGTCCTTTCATCCTTGGCTTCATTACTGTCAACCCCTTCCATTGATAGTAGTTTCTACCTTTCACAATGTAGTAGTATAAGCATGAATTTTTCCCTTGGGCATGATGGTTTTACTCCTCCATTCTAAACTAGTCTAGAGGCATAAATATGAAATCAACCATCCAGGCCTTAATCCATAGTGGAACTTCTTTCAATAATATTTCCCTATCTCCTCTCTTGAGTTTGTCTTCTGCATTAGATGTAAATTGGTTGTTTTCGACTACAAATTCTATAATATAACTAGTGAGGATGCTTTCTACCCATAAATCAATACATATGGTCAGAGGTCAATCTAGGTGGTTTAATTTAATTAGGTCTTTTTTGGTCCACTAGACAATCCTTCTTTTGTCGGTTGTGATACTCATGTGCTTTTGCAAATCTAAGTAACCATTTTGCTATGGTTACCAAAGTTCTATCTACATAATTTTGTGCTAATCTAGTGTCTGTCCTTTGAAGAAAATATATTATATGAACTTGGATACTTCCCATCGTCAAAGCTTGGCTTCTTGTGCTTCAAAACTATCAATTTTTTTATCCCACCATAGTTGAATCTAACTCATCATCACATAGGTATCCATACAGTTAACAATATCTCCTTAAAAACCAGGTCTCGATACTAGAATGATTTATTGGCACAAAGTTGAGCCTAATTTCTTGTGCATGGGACAACAAAGGCACTGTTGTATTCTAGTGTGCTAGGATTATGAATTTATCGAAGGGGAAAGTCTCACCTGAAGCATAACCAAGACCTATGTGTGATAGGGATTGGTTAACTATAAGGTTACGGTTGTGAAAGTCCTTATCATTTAAATCATCTCATGATATAGCAACATTATTCATATAAGAATATCACATACACTCATTGCAAATAAAGAATAAGAACATGATAAATAAACAGATCAACACATAAAATTAAGAGGCCCAAAAATCCTTCTTCGTTATAGTATATAAACTTCATTACATCATGGCTATGTAGCCTCACAATTACCATGGAATTATCTGTCATGGAATATGCAAAACATGTAAGAAAAAACCAACTAACCAGAACACATATACATTATTTTCTGCTATGAATATGTCTATCTTTTTCTTTTGCTACTAGGATTCTCTTTTTATCTTTCAAATATTCCACTTTTGTCCCTCTTCTTCTTACCTTCTGCTTCATTTTATACTTGTGGGGGCGGGTCCAAAATGGTTGCAACCATTAGTATCTTTTTCATAAACCTTGCTCCTTTACATGTGCTTCCTTTTATTGGCTCTTCTTCTACCTTTTCTAGTCCTCTAAAAAACGAAGGAGCCAACATTAGGTTTACTAAATATGTAAGGAATTTCTTACCTTGACTATTCAATGACTTTGTCAAATGTTGGGAAATTTGAAACTAGCCATTGCACCCTATCCATGGATCCCTCCTCGATATCACCTTTTTTTTTCATCCAATGTCCAAGCAATCCAATTCCCAATCTAGAAAAATAAAGGGATACAAATTTCCAAATGATTAGGCACATTAACATGTAATTTGACTAGAGATCGAGACAAATCCTCCAAGTTTTGAAGGTCTATATATTTTCGAATGATAACATTATTCCCTAGCCCTTCCCACCGGATAAGTCTCTGTGAGATATTTGTTGCTAAGGATTAACAAAAGAAATGTAAGTCTTTTAAGCCCCGACCTCTTGGCACATTTTGTTTAAGAATTATCCTCCATTTGGCTAGGGAAATACCATATTTATTTGTTTTCCCAATAAATAAGAAATATAAGCATTTATCATGTATCTTTTCCAACATTCCAATTGGGATATAAGAAATAGAGTGCCAATATACAAGAATTGCTTCAATCATTGATTTAACAAGAGTCAACCTATCAACTATAGACAAACATCACATACACCATGAGGTGCTCCTTTTTAATCTTCTTTGATATAACCAAATAAGCTCATTAAACGATAATCATTCAGTTTCAACATAAAGTATATGTTCTTAAAACCTTTGCAACAATCAATAAATTGGAGATCAAAAGTTATAACAATTAAATAAACTAATCCCTACTCAGTTAATTCGTTAAATTATATTGTATGTTTCTATTAGTTTATTTCCATTCTTAAAGTGGTAGAATTTATTTAAGTCTTATATATCGCCTCAATAAACCATTCATGAATAAAAGGACATCATCTCCAAAGAGTAAATGTGTTAAAGTGGATATTTACCCATTTCAGAGCTCCACTCCTTCGTGAATTTGTTGTTATTTTGCTCAATATTTATAATACAATAAGAAACAATAGAGGACATAACCTTACCTAAGCCCCTGAGATGGATACAAACTTGAGGGAAAATAATTCACGAGGACAAAGAAATAAATATATCTAAGACAATGACAACACATAATCCAATTAACAAAATGAACACAATATCCTATATACATAAGAGTAAGACAAGTGTATAACTAGTTGACCATGTCATATGGTTCGGAAAATTCAACCTTTATCACCATGGGTTTCATCTTCTTTGCCTTGATGGAATGAAGTCCCTTGTGAGCTACACGTAGTGCATCTTGAATTTACCTATTGTTGAGAAAGTCAAATTGTTCTTCTAATATTGTTTCTGAAAGGGTCCCTTTTAGTGTTCTACCAATTGTTTTGGACATTATTTTGTATAGGGAATTGCACAAATAGATTGGTTTTTGATCAATCAAAGGATAATTTCTTATCCTTATTAGGTATTAAAACTATGAATGTAGAGTTGTTAAAACCCTAAAATTTACCCTAACTCTTGATTCCTCCACAACTCTATGCAAATTTCCTTTCATAAAATCATAGAATCCTACATAAAAGTTAATATAGCATCCATCCAACCCTATTATATTTTCCTTTTGCAATGACTCCATCACACATTTAAGTTCTTCCTTGGTCACTTCTCCATTAGATATTCATTCATGTCATCTTTTACAAGCTTTGGGAAAAATAAGTTATTTTAGTGATATCTAATATTTTGGCTTTGATTTGTTCTTGATAGAGGTTTTGGAAGTGAGGGACCCCCAAAAATGCAATATTCTAAAAATATCTATTGACATGTCCATTCCACCTCTTCATTTCCCAAATAGTGTTGATATTTTTCCCTTGCTTGCAAAATTATGAAAGAAATTACCATTATTTTCTCCATGAAAATGCCACTGTGTTAGGCATTTCATTCTCCATTTAGGAGCCTCCCACTCCAACAAAATTCTATTGGAGTCCTCCAAATAATTTAATATCTTATTTTATACCTAAAAAAAAACCTCTTTTGGATTTTGCTAAAAAAGATGAGAAACATTGTCCTTTACATGCAACAAATGCTCATTTTATCTCAAATGGATTACTAAATAATTTCTCATATATTTTGCTATGTTTTAAGTTGAAACTAGAGTTATTGACTTGTATGACTCATTTTATGGGCAGGTACCATTTTGGTCATTTGGGGCCTTGAAACTTTCGAATCATATTTAGGGCATTAAACTATCGATTTTAGAATCAAAACTTTGCAAATGAAATTCCCAATGCTCCAACGTTGTTCAATAGGTCACTAACTTTTGAACAACTCAAATATCACTTGAATCAAAGTTTGTATAAGGAAGTTATGCCTCCTGCAAGTTGACTCATGCTTTTGACCACCATGATACCTAGTGGGTGCCATGTAAGCTCCCATTACTCGCACATACTTAGCTAGCACTCAACAAAATGCCGATGATAATATTAAAAAAATTGTACATTGTTTGTTTCAGAGATCATCCACTTCCCTAGAACCATTTGAATTCCTTCCTTACAAATCCAATATGTATCCTTGTTTTGTTCCTTATAAACATGTTGAAAGGAGAGAGCATTAAAAGTGTCCATGATTTTGAAAACATCTTCAAGTATCAGGATTAGCAGGATATTGTGATGATTTTTGTATCTTTCCTGCTTAGGTTATAATAATGTGAGAATATCCATATATTTGAATCTAATTTACATTCTTTTCTTTTGCAAAAAGAAGCAACAATTTTAATGACATCAGGTCTGCATAATTATTTGAGTCGACACCCAGCCCCAATTTTAGTTTGTATTTGTGTGAATTAGATAGGTAGGATTGCACACCACCCCAAAAGATTGTGAATTTTTTTGAGAAGACCCATCAAATTATGCCCAAGGCTTGGAGTGTTCCATCCGTTGTTCAAGTGTGAAGTGGATTGCACTAGAACCTTTTTCTTGAGGGAGACGAGATAATATATCAAGACTATGAGAAACAATAATATCAGGTAATGTTGGATTCTCTTGAAAAAAAGAATAATTCCTAGCGAGCCAAGTCCCCTAGCATACAATTAATGGAATATATTTTATATTGTTGTTTATAGGATCCTAAGAACATATCCTACATAATTCTTCAATCTAGGCCCCATTCCATGTGCAATATTGTTTTGATTTTCTTGAACAGTCATATAGACTTGTTTTGTGAAGAGACAATTTATAAAAAGTTGAGGCACATATTCATCGTCTTCCTTGCACAAAGAGCACCAACCAGGACCCTCCTTCTACCTTTTTTCATTATCTTAGGTTGGTACTTTGTTTTTTACCATGCACCCAATGAAGACGTGGGATTTTGGCATTTTAATTTCCAAATGCCTTTCCACCAGCATTACATCACTCTCCTTTGTAAATTGATAGTAATATGAATATATCCCAACATCAAGGTGTACTTACCATGTAGTGCATTTACCTAGATTAGCTCATCATTTCTATATGTAATGCAAATATGTGCATTCCGGAGGGACCTGAGGTAGTTATTCCATGCTTTAGTGTAGTGCACCCAATTCTAGGTGATTTATATCCGCCCACCCCTATTCCTATAAGGAGGTGGTATCTGGGTCCACAATATGATTGAGAAAGAACATCCCATGAGCATGAAGAGTTTGAATCAGACCCTATGCGAGCAAATGATTGTCCCCACTTCTTGGAGAAGGATCAAATCCTATATGAACCTTTGAGCCAATACCAATATGCCATGATAGACCTTCTTATATCATAGGAAAATAGTTATGAACAACCTTCTATATAATAGAGATATTGTGTTTCTTTCTATTAGGACTCCTTATCCAATCTTCAATTGATTCCAAATAAATGTATTTATGAAAGACTATTGTTGTCCAAAGGCTTTCTGAAGAGATCAATCTCCACCCCACTTTTACAACCAATTCCTTTGAAAATAAAAAATATACACCTAAAACTTTTTGGAAAACTAAATCCTTCCAGTTTATCCATGGCATAACAAACTTCTCCTAGCTTCCTACATAAAGGAACCCGAAGAAAATTTTCCTATCCCTTTCCAAGATTTTATTTGGAATCTAGGCAAGGGGAATCCAATACACCAGTATAGCTTCCAAGATATATTTTACTAGTATTATCCTTCTCGTGTTGGAGAGCCATATGAAGATCCAACTTTTAAGTATTTTTATTTATTTTTATTTAGGTTTTGGAGAGCCATATGAGCCACATGCAATCTATTTTCTTATAATCATTTGGATTTAACTGGAATCCCAAGTATTTTATACCCTCATTAATGGTTTTCACTTCATAAGAAAACATGAAACTTTAATAGTTTATAACATCCTCCTCTAATTCTTGTACAAAAAGAGAATACTTTCATTTATTTATAACCATACCTATTGCTCTTCAAAAAATACCCAATATTTCTACCAGTTTTTATGCATCCCCTCGAAGACTGTTGCAAAAGATCAGGATATCATCTACACACAGTATATGAGTAATCCTAATGATAGGTGTGATAATAGTTCCTTGAAATTATTCCCTACTTCTGGCCACCTCCAATGCCTTTTAAGGTCTTTTACCATAATGATAAAAATCAGAGGGGATAAAGGACATCCTTGTCTAAGTCCTCCTTCTGCATTAAAAAAGGGGATTCCATTCCATTTATAAGTACTATAAAGGATACTATTTGTACACAACACATAATCCAATTTATGAAGGGTACTTCAAATCCAAGATGAGTTAGTAGAAGTATGAGATAGGACCGACTCACATTGTTATAAGCCTTTGATAAGTCAATCTTTAGCATATCACCTTTTATTTTCTTAGTTTTGATGTTGTGCATCCCTTCTTGGGAAATACCAATGGATTCATGAATTTGAAAACATTCTAGGAATCCAAATTGTTCTTTGGAAATCGTTGTGGAAAGTGCCCTTATTCAGTCTTCTAGCAATCACTTTCACCACCACCTTGTATATGCAGCTACATACTGAAACTGGACAAAAAACCTCCATAGTGAGGGGTTGTCTATTTTTAGGACGAGATCAATAAAATTTGTATTTAACGGAGCATGCATGAAACATTCGTCACGATATTCTTCGACAAAATTCAAGATATACCCCCCCAAAAATTCATATAATCCTGTAAAAAATTCTTCAATCCACTCATCCAGACACATATTTTTATCCTTTTGGAAACTATCCAATACTTCTTTTAACTCATATTCAAATATGGGGAAGAATAAATCCATACTTATTATCTTTGCTATTGATACTCTTGCATCTTCTTTGAACAAATTTTGGAAACATTTTTCCCCAACTGAGCCAACCCATTAAAGGAAATGACTAAATTACCTTCTAAATCATTCAGACTCTAAATAGTGTTGGTTCTTTTCCTACCTTTTGCATAGGGTTGTAAATTTTATTTTTTCATCCCCACACTCCAACCATATTGCTCAATTTTTTATCCATCATATTGCTTCTTTCTCTTTTTTCCCCTCAGTATTTTTCTAAGTGCCCAATCCTTCAAGGATTTCTTGACTTGTCTTAGATTCTTTATGAACCAGACTACTACTAATAGGCCAACCCCAAACTCAATGGGGATCCAATTATCTTTCAATAGATCCTTAAAGCTTTCATCTTTCAACTATATTGCATTAAAGCAAAAATGATTGGCTAGGTTCCTCCAATTACCCACAATTTCTTGGAAAATGGGAATGTGGTCAAATTCCCCTCTAGAACCAACCCATTGTCTAATATAAAGAGTACTTTCCATCATTCTATTAGAAACCGGAAATCGTTCCAGTGTCTTCTCAATTCTCTCTTCCATTGTTCTCTTATTTCGCTAGGTTGGATTTAGTTTACCAGCTCAATATCGATCAATCCACCCTCACTAAGTTTTAGAACAAAAAAATCGGAAGTGGATTAATTCTTTCCCTCCTACTGCACACTTCTGTAGCTTCGACTGTAAAATTTATATCTCCCCCAATAATAATGGATTCACTGGACATAAATTTTTTGACAAGTAGAGAATCCAAAAAATAAGCACACTCCTAATACGACCATATATATTGAGTACCATGAAATCTTTACCAAGATCAACTGACTAGAACACCATACACAAACTAGAGTCCACCCCCCACAAGCTCTGCATATTTATAGTGTGGATTCCATCCTAAACTGCTTGATCTATCTCTCACATCAAGTTCCACAAACTTCCATGGTTTTAGTAAAAAATCTAAAGAGTTTTGGATAACTTCACTATCCTATAACGTTTCTTGTAGGAGAATGATATCATGATGATTTCCTTCTATCATGCTCTTCAGAGCTAGTTTTTAGAGGAGTGGTACAACCCTTGATAATTGAAAGAAATGAGATTCACGGGGAAACCCCAACATGGGAATGTGATGCTTTAAGTGCCACAAAGATGGGGAGTTATTTTCCCAAATCCAAGTCGACAAGATCCCCCTCCTATGCTCTCATGAGATGAAATTTCCTCCCTCACCCTTTACCACTATTAGGGATTTTGGGATCCCCCCCCAAACTAGCTGGACCCTTATTATCGGCTTGAGACAGAACATTTATGGGACAATTTTGGATCTGGTGCAAAATAAAATTTTCCTTTGATTCTCTTGAATATTTGGTTTCTAGGACAACTAGGTATGAGAAAGGGAACAATATTTATGGCACAAGGTTACATTGTGCTAGGGGAAGTCCCATTTGGTAAGAAGAAAAATAAGAGGGGAGGGTACCAGGTTGTGTTATATTATTGAGGGGGTTTGACCAATTTTGACCAAGGAGAGATAAAGAATTTATTAAAAAGTTCAAATATAGGGAAGGGAGGTTTTTCATACGTTGCAAAGGAGTAGGATCATGTTCCACAACCACTACTAGTTTCCAATATGCAGGTCCCATTGATTCATGTGCCTTTTGTTCATCATCCATATTTTCCAAGTTGAAAATTGAGGGATGAATCTACCACTCCATCACCACTTCATTCACAACTGATTCACTACACAGGTCATCCCCTTTCCCTTACCATCCCACTTTTAATCATGAAGGAATGTGCTTTGGTTTCCCTTGAGGAGCCATCTTCTTTCTATAAGTTCCAGATGGGGAAAAAATACTCAGATTTCGTTGACTAATGAATGACATATTACACTTACTAATAATATTCCCATGCTTATGACATATATAACAACAATATGGTATCCCTTCATGATCCAAATTCTTCTTATAGGTGATGTTCCAGATCACAAATTCTATTTCTTCGGCGAACCCTTCTCTTAAATTCAAGGATTCCAAAATACGAGCCACATATATTCACTAGTAGAAAAAGTGAGATAAATGACTTAAAAAACTATTGAAAATTGCATATAAATGACTAAATTTATTCAGCGATTAATAGTCATTTATTGCCAACCACTTATAATTCAACTAAATTGGTTTAGTCATTTATTGGTTGTTTTGATTGATTAGTTTGGTTATAAATTTAGTCATTGTTTTAGTCATTGATTGTTGTAAATTGGTGATTTATTTAATCATTGATTGCTATTAACTGGTGATTTATTTAGTCATTGATTGTTGTTAATTGGTCATGCATTTAGTCATTAATTGTTGTTAACTAGTCATTTAATTAGTCATTGATTGCGGATAATTGGTCATTTAGGTAGTTATTAAGTGCAATTAATTGATCATTTATTTAGCCAGTGATTGTTTTTAACTTGTCATTTTTTAGTCATTGATTGATGTTAACCAATCATTTAATTAGTTGTTGATTTATGTAGATAGGACACAAAGGAATAAAACCACCAACCTCCTTCCTGTAGGCTATAAGGCAGGTGCTCTTTCATTGAGTAAGCACCCTTAAATAGAAGAATCAAAGTTCACACTAAATCAAAGTTTCAAACATGAACCTAAACAAGAATTTTTTTAATGATCTACAAAGTATCTACCGGCCAAATATTTGCAAAAACATAATTACTAATTAAGGCAAACAAATTATGGCATTATTCATACTTTGATATATTTTTTGTTAGCCTTTATCTAGGTAATGTGATGGTAAGCACGGAGCTTAACAACTAGTTTTGTGGAATCTTTTGTAGAATTCACAACAAGAATTTTCATCCCACAAACAAAATAGAGATACAAACAATTGAGAACATGATTAATATTGTGAACAAAAATTGTTGCGAACCTAGAAAGCATTGAACAAAGTTAGGAGTTACACCCTCACCTTTGGTATGATAAAAAAAGATTCTACAAACTCTGCAATAGAAAGTTGTTCCCTATAACCTAGAGTGGTTGCAAAATTATCCAAGTATACTGTTAAAGGTTCTTCAACAACACCATCACAAGCAACTTCTTGTATATCAACTAAACGATGATGTACACAAAGGAAGAAACAAGCTCCCTGAATATTAATATAAAAAGAAGTTAATTATGAAAATACAATCAAGCAAACCAATACCACAAAACTCTATATATGTGTTGGTCCTAGGGGAAGTCTGCATAAATAAGAGACGAAGAGCTAGAAAAAATCCTGTAGCTTAGTGCGCAGACAAAAAGGTGCCATATATTTCTCATGCTAGATGAAGAGTGCTTTTGTGGTTTTCCCCAGATGGGTTTCCACGTTAGATACTGCGTCAAATGTGTAAATAATGAATGTATTTTAGTTGCATGTATGTTGCTATGAATGAATGTTTATGTATTTGCTTACAATTGAGTTATATGCATCTGTCACACCATGGTAGTCGGAATCGCTTATACTCCATGATATTTATTGTTATAGTATATGTTGATGGTAAAATAGAGTCGCATATTAACTGTGCATAATCAATATAAATAACCCACCCCCTTGGCTTTAGTCGAGCTCCTTTGTGGTTTTTCCCAGATGGTTTTCCACGTTAGATACTGTGTCAAATGTGTAAACGATGAATGTATTTGAGTTGCATGTATGTTGTTGTGAATGCATGTTTATGTATTTGATTACAATTGAGTTATATGCATCTATCGCACCATGCTAGTCGGAATCACCTAGACTCCATGAAATTTATTGTTATAGTATTTGTTGATGGTAAAATAGAGTTGCATATTAACTATGCATAATAAGTATAAGTATCCCACCCCCTCAGCTTCGGTCGAGTGCCTTGGTAGAATTCCAAAGGAAGTGAAATACCCCACCCAACTACGAAAACCTAGTTCTGGGAGTTACCCATAAGAGAGATATCTCAGGTGAGGCCACATCTACGTCATAGGAATAGCCGAATGAGCCTTGCTCTGTCAAGTCGATATCTTGGGATCTGTTGCACGCAAAGGAGGGACTGAAACTGGGTCTAAGAACAAAAAGAGAGAATAAATGCCAACAAATGGTTCCATTTCCAGGACTGTGAATCATTATGGTGAGGGATATGTTGTGGCATCTGATGAAGCCTGAAATCCAATATTGGTTGGATTTTGAAGCATTAGAATTTGTGCAAGAAGAGAGCAATGGATATCAGTTGAATCCAATAGAGTGGTTGGGCACACACCTTCATGATATTTAATTTTCCAAGTTTCCTATTGTGTTGAATGAGTGGTTATCAAATTTATCCACCCAACAAAGAAAATTTCAAGGAGGAGAACCGATGGAGTGGAATCCTCAACTGATTTGGCGAATGAAGAGTGTTAGCAACCTTGTGTTGAGGGCTGTTGATTTTTGGGTAGATAGTATTTTGCAAGGTTATATTACTGAGTTTGTTGTCGACACGATAACCTCATATAGTGAGGTGGAAATAAAATTTCTCCAAGGACTCCAAGGAATATACTTGTCATATTTGAAAACTTGGATAAAGATGCTCGTATGCGGAAAAGGAATCCTGAGAATGTGACAGTTAGAAGAAATGTACGCAGAAAATTGGATATTTTGTGGACAAAATGTGTGAAAAATGGAGCAAGCTAAGCTGAAATGTTCCCTAGTGATAGTGGAACTGAACTAGAGGCAGGATATTTGATAAGTGGAAGAATATTTCTATCAAGCAAGAGAAGAAAGACTATGACATGAAGATGTAGTTGTAGTATGACTAGAGGAGAAGTCTACGATCTCACATCGCACATTGACAAAGGTTCTTGCGATTAAGAAGAGGAATATCAATCGATATCCAAAGAGGAAGAAGAAGCATAAGCTCCATACCTAGAGCACGAGTACGATACCCCTACAACCCCATGCACATAACTAGAGGTAATATCCAGAAACTTATCTCCAAGTGGTTTTGTAAATAGAAGTAGTACTAATGCTGTGAATAGCAGACAAGGGATTCTGGCTAGTAATTTTTTTTTCCCAAGCATACCAGTAGTTAACATAATGGCAGGGGCCAATATTAAGTTGTCAATGTTTAATGGAAATGGGTTAGAAGACCCAGAGAAACATTCATTTCTCTCCAAAGTTGTGTGACAGTGCGACATGTCCAAGATGAAGTGATAAAGCAAGCGCAACTGATAACAAACTTTAGAGGTCATGTGCTAGACTGGCATATGATTTTTTCTATAGTTCCAGTGGGAGTTGCGCAGAGAACACTTGACCAAATTTGATTTGGAATGATAGACGAGTTCAAAAATCCAAAATCTGAGTCGCAGTGCATCATAGCAATTAAAGAAATCAAGTAGTTACCTACAGAGTCTGTTTGGGAGTTTGAGCAAAGATTTAAGACATTGATGGCCAAAGTAAGTTTTCGGATTTTGAACGCACAACACATGGAATGGTTCATTGCTGCATTGTTGCCACACATGTTTGAATCCCATTAATGCAACATAAAATGTTGTCGCCGAGTGAAGCTTTGGAGACAACCATGAATATAGAGTCCTCACCGATTGGAGAAACCGATGCAGGAATGATGTAGATTCACTCACAGCTAGATAACCTTACACTGCAACTCCAATACATTAAGAAGGGGAAAGAGATTCAGGAAGAACTATGGTGTACAAGGTGCAGAATAGGAGGGACCATAAAGATAATTGCCCAACACTCATGAATTTTTTCGTAGTACCGGAGCACCAAACCCGATAAATACCAAAGGGATGCCTTGGTTTAGGATATGTCAGCTCGATGCCATCGATCGAAAGAGTGCTTGTACTTGTAGAATATTGTAAGTGCATTGTCTAGTCTATATTGTAAAGTTTGTAAATCTATAGGACATGATGAGAAATATTGCAGAGAATTTCAGCTGCTATAAGAGAAGATGGTGGACACCTACTTGATGAAGAATGATGAGCATATGCAAGTTGAGCGAGTGCAAGCTCAATATCAACTTGTTCAATATCCACTGGATCAATATCAACAACCGCAATATCCTCAACTACAATATCAACAAAATCAGTATCTGTCCCAACAACAATACCCTCAACACAGGCGGGTGGAAATTTTCAGGGCCGAGGACAACAACAACAAGGGGGAGGAGGATTTGGTCAAGGAAGAGTTCAATTCATATGTTATAAGTGTGGAAAACCAACACACTTCTCTTGATATTGTGCGATTCCTACAAAGGCATGTTCGTATTGTAAATCATTCGACCATAATGTTGTACAATATCCGCAATTGATTGCGAAGTGGCAGGCTCGAACGGTGGGAAATCCCAAACCTGTGCAGAATCCCAACCCGAATCCTAACTAGATAATGCAAATAATTTTTACCAAGCCAAGAGAAGCAAACATTGCTTTCGTAACAAGAGGAGGTGTTGCGACTCGGGCAGGTCAAGATACGCAGCATGGAAAACCGCATGTGCGACTGACGACACAAAATAAAGTACCATTCAATGTCCAGAAAGAAAAGGAAGTATTCTTAGACGTGCGATCAGAATTTGTCAAGAAGAATCAAGCATTGATGTGTGGAAGATCGATAGTGCAAATGCCCGAGAAATTTGACTAGCTATTATGAAAGCAACCGATGGTAAAGGTTAGTAAAATTAAAGAGTTTTTTAAAAGTTTCTTATCGCTAATCCATGATAAAGATGTTGTTGCATAATTGACAACACTAATAGAATAAACTCAGGAAGAGATCTAAACAAAACGAAGAGTCAACCATGTGGGAAAAAGGTCAAAGACTGGTCTCAAATTGCGAATGATTGCCCAAATAGGAGATTATGAAAAGGATTATATTAGTTTAGATCTAGGCTCTGATGTTAATATTTTGACAATACAAACATGAGAAAGCATGGGAAAACCGCGGCTGGATTGGTCTCCCATTCAACTTAGGTTGGAAAGTCAGTTGAAATTCCTACCTATTGGTCGATTGACTGAAGTACATGTTAAGGTAGTGGGCTTGAGAACATATGCATATTTTGAAGTGATCATTATCGATGATACAAACCCATATCCTGCACTTTTAAGGATCGACCGGGTTATATAAAATCAAACCATCAAAATTTCAAGCAACAGATATTGTCATTTGAATACTTATAAAGAAGAGTAGTCACACCAATTGATCCGCTGGAAGGACATAGATATGTTGAACCAATTCACAATGAAGGACATATATATGTTGAACCAGTGCATAGTAAAGGACAAAGTGATTACCTGGATCACATATATAACGTCATGTATTTTAGAAATGACTATATAAATCCAATGGCTAACGAAAAGCTGAGTTGGAGGAGTGTTAGCTTCTGTACATCTAATTCGGGTGAAGCATTAGAAAATTGGTAGAATCAAATGCATGAAGTATCTATGAGAAGATGCACAAGAATTACACAATATCTACGATGGGTAGTATATGACACAAGCGAGCTACCTACATATGAAGGTTTACCTAACCTTGAGTGTTTTCTAGCAAAATTTGAAGCAAAATTTATGGAAACACAACTATTGTTTTCCTTGGAATTTGTCCTGAAATCTATGCTTTCCAGATGGTGGGGTACACATAAACAATATATCTCTAAATGGATGCAATGTATAAGATTGCTAGAGAATAGATTTGGAGAAGAGATCAGTTATAATACTCAAAAATAGAAAGGATTGATAGATCTTGTCGAACATATTGAGTATTGTTGTGCGACATGGTAGGAATATCCACGCCAAGAATGGGTTCATCAATTTGTACATACACTGGATATGATACCAAGGAATTGGTATACATTAGAATAGCTCCGAAGAGGAACTCCTGATTCAAAAGAGTTATTTACTAGCTTCACACATACATTTGAGTTTGCAAATGACCATCCTTCAATTGATACTGCATTGCAAGTGATGAAAACAAAGATATTTGAAGAAATACTTATTGCAATGATGAAATTCCACTAATGTAGTGCGAAATCCACCATTGGATGGAATGTTACAATGTGACGGGAAAACCAGATAATGATGACCCACTCAATGTAAACATATCTCAATCGAAAGGTATGCGCGCAATGGAGGGACTTGGTATTTCTACCGACCAATTCCTGAGTCCACTCAAAATTGAGAAAGTTAATATTGGCTCAACAGAAATTCCAAAGTTCGCCAATATTGGAGATTATTGGGATGATGAGACTGTAGGAAATATCATTGATTTATTGCATGAGTTTCAGGATCTGTTCCCTACCAAATTTTCAGATATGAAGGGGATAGTCGAAGATCTAGGAGACATGAAAATACCTTTGAGGCTTGACACAAAATTGATCAACCAGTGACCATACAGACTGAATCCGGGCTATAAAGAAAATGTTAAGAATGATCTGGACTGAATGTTAGATGCAGGTACTATAGATGATATCAAGGAATCAGAATGGATCAACCCGATAGTAGTACAAGACAAAAAGGATACAGACAAAGTAAGAATTTGTGTCGACTTAAGAAAACTAAACGATGCTTGCTTACATGACCTGTTTTTGACTCCATTTATAGATGAAGTGCTAGAGAGTGTCGGAGGTCAAGAGATGTACTCGTTCACTGATGGGTTTTTTGGATACCATCAGATCAGAATCATGAAGGAAGACCGATACAATACTACCTTTGCGACGAAGTGGGGATGTTTCCAATATAAGATAATGCCCTTTGGACTTAAGCATGCTCATGCAATTTTTTCCAGAATAGTAGTGACTACTTTTAAAGATTTCATTCTCAAATGTCTTGAAGTCTACATCTACCATTGGACAGTATTTGGGATCATAAAAGACCATATTGAGATCCTTAGAATGATGCTGGAACACTGTCTCCAGTATCAAATTTCTTTTAACTTGAAGAAATGTATCTTTTGTGCCTTGTTTGGAGTCCTTTTGGGCCATGTGGTATGATGGGATGGATTTCTGGTTGACCCGGCTAAAATTTCCACCATTCTTGACCTACCACCACCTAATATAGTCAAGCAGTTGAGAGAAAATCTGAGACACACTAGAGACTAAATAAAATTTATTAAGGGATATGTAGAAGTGACTGTTCAGATGGAAAAATTGTTGAAAAAAGATGCCAAGTTCCATTGGACAAAAAGCTTCCAAGAGAGTCTCGACACATTGAATAATAAGATGGCTGCAATGCCCATACTTGTATTCCCATATTGGAAAAAGGAATTCCATGTTCATGTCGCTGCGTTGTCTATTGCACTTGGCGTGGTACTAACAAAACCAGGAGAAGGGCTGATCAACCATCCTATTAACATTACTAGCAGGAAAATGTCGATTGTAGAAAATAATTATACCATGACATAAAGCGAAGGAGCTAGCAATGGTATACGCTTTGCAGAAGTTCAAACACTAATTATTGGGAGGACATTTCAAAATGTACATAGATCATTCTGCATTGAAATAGTCAATAATCCAGTGTTGGGGGGGAAGATTTGCTGGTGGCTTATCCTCTTTCAAGAATTTGATTTTGAAGTGATTGTTAAACCCGGTTGGTTAAACTTGGGACCAGACTATATTTCTAGTATTGAAAGTGGTGAAGAACCTAGTAATCTAGAAGATAATCTGTCTGATGCACAATTGTTTGCGATAACCATGTTTGATGGTTAGGACAAATATAATGATACAATTTTTAAGTACGGGTTATGAACCAACTGAATACACCACTGCGCAGAAGAAGCAACTGGTTATGCGAGCTACAAATTTCCAGTTGATCAATGGACAATTGTATAAGATGGGTCCCGATGAGATTCTTTGTCGTTGTGTCTTGGAACATGAGTGACTGATGATATTAAATGAGGCACATGCTAGTGTCATAGGACGACATTATACTGGAAAATATACAGTGCATAAGATTTTACAAGCAGGATTATGGTGGCCCACCACAGATGCCCGAGATTATTGTCGTAGCTGTGATATCTTCCAAAGAACTGGAAAGTCGCCGTGACAGGATGAAATGCCATTGGTACCATAGGTAACATTGCAGGCATTTGATAAATGGGCTGTTGAATTTGCGGGCCCTATTAGTCCGACATGAAAGTGCATATGTGCATGCTATATTATTACTGTGACTGATTACCTAACCATATGGGCTGCAACAATGCCAGTAAAGGAGTGTAATGCTGTGACTACTGCAGAGTTTTTCTTTAAACATGTCGTAACAATATTTGGTTTCCCAAATATTCTAATAAGTGATCAAGGTACACACTTTGTTAACTAGTTGATTGAATAACTAGCGAAATAATTTTAGATAGAACATAAAAAAAAAACGCCATTCAGCCTCGAGCGAATGGTGTTGTCGATGCCTTTAACAAAATACTGGAAAATATATTGACAAATATTTGTAATGTTCAAAGAGATGACAAGGATCAGAAAATTTATGTAGTATTATTGGCATATCGCACGACTTGTAAGAAATTGACAGACCACACTCCATTTCTTGGTGTATGGGAAGGAAGCTGTGATGTCGATGGAGTACATTGTATCGAGTCTAAGAATTGTTGTGATCACAGAAATGACATATGTTGATGCTGTCAAGGAGAGATTGTTGCAACTCATGCAACTGAAAGAAGAACGTTTTGTTGCAGGGTATCACCAAAACGCCGAGAAAGAAAGACAAAAGGTATGGCATGATTGACACATTAAGAACAAACAATTTTAGGTCGGAGGGCTTGTTCTTATGTATGGCAATATATTTTCAAGCTTTCAGGCAAGTTAAAAACACATTGGTTAGGAACGTATATCGCCGAGGAAATAAGTGATGGAGGTGTAGTGAAATTGCAAAATTTAGATGGAAAATCAGTCAGAGGACTGATAACTCGAAGTTAGGTGAAGCCGTATCACGATAGAAGCGACTTGATCACATAAAAAAAATAGAGAATTTTTTGGTCACAGACTACTAGTTATCCACAGAAAGAGAACAATAGAGAAAGAGGAAAACAAAAACACTTTGAACCTTTTATGCATTTGTTGCTCGCATACTGCTAGTCTTCCACATTACGAATAAAACTTGTGCATACTCGGTGTTTGGCATAGATAAAAATTCAAGGCAAATCCACATAGTCAGTTGCAAGAAAAGAAAATCTGTCAAAGGAGAAATACAGGTCATAGGGAGTACTTGTATCTCAGAAAAGACAGCTGGATACCATTAATTTGAAAAGATGGAAATAATTTGGCGTAGTAATTATACGTCATTTTGTCATGATTGCAATGACGTCAAAAGGAAAAGTTGCAGGATACATAGCAGTTTCCATGTGATGATTCACACAAGGTGATCCATGTGAGAGATAGTGTTGCCACAGTTCCAGCCAATATCCACGCGTGTGAATATCAGATAGAGTGAACAGGTAGGTATACCCTGCATTCATCCTTCACCTTCAATTCATTCTGATGCCTTCGAATGAGGAATTGATTTTTGCAACTCCCAAGGGTTGAAGTAAGTTAGTTGTGTTAGCACCGGAATTGAACCAAAGGTTGCAGAAGGGCTCGCTTCCGGGTAACAACAAAACCACTTTTGGCCGTGCCACCAGCCCTACGCAGTCAGAGAGGGATCTCTCGTTCGTCACTGGAGTAGCTCCACATAAGGTTGTTAGTCTTGTGTGTCACTAGAGTCTACTATGCATAGGATCTTCAATTGGTATGATCAGGGGGCTAGGATCCTGAATGGGGCAAAGTGGGTTGAGGTAGGTGCATGGTGGGGTTATCGGGGTTTAAAGGACCATGGAAAAATGGAGCGAAACTCGCGTAAGGAATGATTACAGATGGAAACAATGATGAAAGGTAGCAAACGAAGAAAAGATAGCTGCTGATTTCCCAATCAAGAGATTTTAGCGGGTGTTTTGGAGGACAAGAAAGAATAGTCCATCTCATGGAGCATCGGTGAGATGAATTCCATGAGACTTTAGAAGAACCATTGTTAATGCCTGGAACAGCAGTCGGAGCATAGTAAGTATGAATTCCGAACCACTATATCCTATGTTGCAGGCATGAAAGCAATAAACGAAATGGAGTGAAAACAAGGAAACACAATTTACACGTAAAGAAAGCACTTATTGGGAAAAACAACAACACAGGAATCTCTGCTGTGAATGACAGTCTTCCACTACAATTTTATTCATACACAGGTATCAAGCTTTTACAAATGGGAGCCTCAACCCAGGATTTTTTCCTAATCGAATTCTCTAACTCCCTTTTCTCCCTCTATCGAGAGCGTTTTTATACAATCCTAATGCTGAGACTATAGAATAAAAAACTGTTACAAGTTTCCATCCGACGTTAACAGTGCAAAGAGTGGGCTATCACCACGTTTTACAAATATAAACAAACATTATGGAGACAGAGCATGTGATAACGTGGGTTGACAGCGCAGAGCCTCCCACAATCCTGCTTCGTGAAAATGACTCCCACGCGACGTGCTGTCGTAGATCGAGGTTGGCCCTCATGCAGTCGTTGATCGGAATAGGCCCTGCCCTTTTTCGCAACAAATAACTCAACTATTCACCCATGCTGGTTTGCCCTGTGAAATGAACTATAGTCGCTGATCTATCCTCGCTTTCATCACAGCCGTTGATCCTTTTGACCTCTACACCTTTTCACGATTTGAGATTGCGGTTTTACCCGCACAAGTATGGATTGCGAAATCGCTGTAGGCCATAGATCTACCCCAAGCCACATCTCAACAGTCGAAAAGAGCTTGGACCGCGCATGTTTGTCTGCGTGAAGCGATCCGGAACTGTTGATCTACCTCTGATCAATCGAGCCCTTGAATATGAATCACGCCCAATGTCACGATACACTTTTCGCTTTCATCATTGAAGGATGGTCACGCGAGATTCAAGGGGATGGGACCCTTACCGAACCTCTGTCAAGCCCTTGAATCAACTGTTAAAACGGAGTGTTAACAAGTTGTTTACAGAAGTATGGCTGCTATGAATCCTAGTGACACTGCACTAAAATAATGTGCCATTGAAGCTATGTTACCTACACTGATCATGGAAGATGTTGATAGATATTTACATCGCAGGAAGGGATGGGATTGGAAACTAAGCTAGTTCCAATCATCCCTGAGATAAGGATACGAACCGACCCATCGGGTTCGTCAATGAAGAAGTGTTCTGGTTCCCACTAGCTCAACACTGCTGATGTTGGATGGAGAAGAAACAATTGAAATTCGATTTCCAAATGACATTCTACCTAAACTGCTAGATATACTTATGGAAAGATTCACCAGAGTGAAAAGTATCCATTGGTAGAACCTGCTGATCTGAACCAGAGTTAGGATAAAGGAAAGCATAGATAAAGGCCATCATCATCGCCACAAGTTGCACAAGAATATCCATATATAGTTGGCGATGGTGTTTAAATGGAGAAGATGAGATGGCTAATTTCCATGCAGAAAAGGAAGACGTCGATGAGATGGGAGATTTCATTGTCAAATAAACAAAGAAGATGATCAGATAACAAAATTCATTGCCGATGAATAAGAAGTTGATCAACATGGTATTCCTATGAGAGGGAATAAACCAAAGAAAAGAATGCCCTGGCAAGCAGTTTGGATTTCATCTTCAGCTTTAAGAAATGATGATGTCGATGAAATTTTCCATCTCGTCCGTCCATCCACTCTGAAATTGTAACTTTATGTGATCGAATAAAGAAGGAAAGCAGTTACAGGGGCTGTGAATAGAAGCAAAGAAGAAGAATAATCCTATTCCAATACTATCGACCAAGTGTCTCAGACTTGGGAAGCATCGATCGACGACGCTGAACTAGAGAAATTCACAGAGGAGCTGTGCACAACTGAGAAAAAACGCACTCAGCTGAAGAATGAGACGAAAAAGTTACCCTTAGCAGAGAAGATGGATAAGGCAATAGAAATGAAGAAGCTCCAACAATAAGTGATGGTGATATGCATGCAACAACAGTAAAGAGAAGATAAAGTCGAGGAGTTCTAGGATAAAACAGAGAATATTACAGGAATTATCCAACCTATACATCTAGGGGTACAACAAGTAGTGAAAGCAACAAGGCTTGTACCATTGGAACACATCAGTTTTGACCTTGTGGAAAAATTACAGAAGGAATATGTGCGACGAGAGACATAAGAGATCCTGAAAATATTCCAAGATTTTCAAGGTGAAGTCATCCCAAATGCAAAAGTAGAAGAATAAACTTGCGTGGCTCGAGACAAGCCATAGGTGAGTGTTGGGGGCCTATTGGCCCTAGGGGAATTTAGGAAGAATTCAGTTGGAATTCTGGCAAAGTATGAAAAGAGTCAAGTCACAGAAAGGAAGAAGGAAGTTGTGACCGAAGTAGAGGAATAAGGAAGAAGGAGCTGCGATAGAAGCAACTGCTGAAGAAAGAGTAGACATAAGAAGAGATCGTGAAACAAGAGGAAGTTGCGACACCAGATAAATTTGCAACACAAGAGGAAGTTGCGACAGGAGGGGAGTTCGTGATAAAAGAGAATCCACGACAGAAGGAAAAGATGCAACAAGATGGGTTGTGACAAAGGGAACCATGTCAAAAGGCATGCAATGATGCAATGAATGGAAAGCAATAGTTATGAAATATCGTGGGTACAAGGTCGGATAGAGTTGGTGGATGTTGCATGAATGAAAGCATCTTTGTAATTTCGGTCGTCAGTGCCTATTGACATGTGTTTCTAGAATAGGAATGATAGTATGTTAGCTAACTGTATGAGGTTAAGTGGGAGTGACATGTAAGAGTCTATAAAAAGGAACAACCCAGGCTGTGTGCGGGTTGGTTACTCACTTCCGGATGAGTTGTGCTCTATTAGCTTGAGGAAGGTCGGGTTTCCTGAGTTTCTTAAGCAACCCGTTGTTGTTGCTTATCTATCCTGTCGGTAGAGAGTTAGTTAGTTTCTTGGTAAAGAGTCGAAGAAGTATGCAGCTAAGTGCGCATAGTTGTAGAGAAGATCAGGTTGATCTGGGTAGTGTGCGGATCAACAGTAGATTCGAAGAGTCAATATTTTTAGAGTTATATAGAATTCAATTCAATCCAGGATGTGCACGGATCAAACATTAGAGTCAAGTAGAGAAGAACTAGCGACATAAGACCAGAGAGCATGAGGGGAGAGCGAAGTCTATATAGATAAGAGACGAATATCTAGAACATAATCTGCAGCTCAGTGCGCAGACAAAAAGGTGCCATATATTTCTCATGCTAGATGAAGAGTGCCTTTGTGCTTTTTCTCGGATGGGTTTCCACCTTAGATATTATGACAAATGTGTAAATGATGAATGTATTTGATTCACATGTATGTTGCTATGAATGGATGTTTATGTATTTTCTTACAATTCAGTTATATGCATGTGTCACACTGTGGTAGTTAGAATTTCCTATACTCCATGATATTTACTGTTATAGTATCCATTGATGGTGAAATAGAGTCACATATTAACTATGCATAATCAATATAAGTAACCCACTCCCTCGACTTCGGTCGAGCGCCTTGGTAGAATTTCAAGGGAAGAGAAATCCCCCACCCAACTTCAGAAACCTGGTTCTGGCAGTTACCCATAGGAGAGATATCTCAGGTGAGTCTGCATATGTGTTGCAGGCATTGCTGACTGAGATTTGCTCTGTCGAGCCGATATCTTGGGATTTGTTTCATGCAAAGGAGGCACTGAACCTAGGTCAAAGAATAGAAAGAGATAAGAAACACCAACAATATGCTTGCATATTCTGTTAGAATCTAATGTCCTTTTCACAATGTATAAGGAATCATGCATACATCATTCCATCCCATCCAACATGTAATCATTAACACCTCTTACTATCATGGAATTTTGATTCATCACATAAAAATAATGATGATTGGGAAATTCCAAGATACCTAATTGAATATAGTCAACACACCTTCTAAAATACCTTCACAACACTAGTAGGAAGGAAAGGTACAAGCAGGTGACTACTCTTTCTAGTGTAGAGTTACAACTTTAATGCTTAAGAGTAGAGAAAAGTTTATTTACTACTCTTGAATTCTGTGCTCCTTTGATTAGAATGGAATCATCATTAATGATGCACTCATCTACAACCTCATCTGCATAACTAAGGAATGATGAATTAAAATTTCACCCCTTTCCATATCAGCAAATGTAAGAACCTACAAATCCAATCCAAAAGTGGAGATAAAACTTAGTAATGAGCAAAAGCATGCATTGTTAGCTGGAATATTTCACCTCTTGCGGACAGCAAGGTGTTCCACTGGTCTGAATGGTTCAGATCCAGAACAAATAGAGGACAGAGGTTGAAGACTCTCCTTGGACGCCATAGATACCTGGAATGTAATGCCTTGATAGTTACCCCATGTACTTGCAATAAGCTTCAACACGCAAACACATCAAAACTGCTAGAATATAATCTACTGATCCATGTTAGTGACTAAGGAATCTAACAACATACATGTGAAATTCAACAACAACAATATATGTGGGACAGAAATCAACTTTCATTAATATAGAAATATGAAGAAGTTTACAACCAAGCCTGAGTGTTGATATGCATCTCCATGAAACCAAACATTCTCATCCCCATAAGCTCCGACTCTAGCTCGCTATGCTCTCCAAATGGTCTTGGGCCAAGTGATCAATCCAACATCATAACAATACCTTAAGATTTCTCCCCTCAACCATGGACATGAGCTTGTATTTATAAGGCTCAATGGATAGGGATGGTTGAGAGATTTGTGGATGAGGTGGCCTCTAAGATCCTATTATGGGGGATCTCGAGCTCAACTGACCCACTATGATAGGGATAAGGGAGGACACGAGGCTCATGATCTAGAATCCTCGAGAAAATTCTCTTTTTCCCATTTTACCCAGGGTACCGCTTTTCTCCTTCAATGACAGAGTGGTTCTAGTAAGAAACGCTTATGGACTAAGGGAAATAAGCAGTGGCACCCCTTGTGGATAACAAGGGATAGGTGGTGCGAGCAAGGTACCGCTCCTGGTCAATAGGGAAAGCGCGGTGCTAGGAATTTTCATGAAATATTGACAAATGGTATGAGTTTCCACTCCAAGTTCTGGGATTCAAGGCAAGTAGGTATGTCAAAGGTCTCATCACATGATGGTGATAGGATTTTGGTATAATAGGATACCCCCCAAAGCATGAATCTTAGAGGGATACGATAAACGAGAGCTTTGAGAGAACAAGTCATCGCTATGAGGTGAAAATGTTGGCTCGATCGGAGCAAGTCATCTAGTAGGCATCTGCAGTACATCAGTATGTTGACTCATAGACACAAGTAACCAAACTCATGGCTACAGACCAATACAAGGCAGATCCATGAGAGGAATAAACAAGCATGGCTACTAGAATACAGTGTAGATCCATGTGATAGAGGACTCAAACTTGGACACAGCTACCAGACATACAATGTAGATCTATGTCATACAGACACAAATTTGAGCATAGCCATGACCATATAAATGTGGATCCATGCTAGATATACAAAACTCCATTGCAACCTGGGGAAAGCAATGAACGCTTTAAACAAATACCCAGGGTATTTGACTTTTCTTCCACAAAGTACGATTCTATCCATGTGATTACAATGATCTGAAGTTGAACATGGTAGAAACCACTTGATTATTAGCCAATGATGTGAACAGTTAACAAGTGCGAGGGAGATCACCATTAATGTCAATGATTCCCAAGGTACCCTAGTACAATCTACTGAGTGTGAATAGATGTCCTGATGTCAAACACCCAGTCTATTCTATCGATCAAAGGTCAATGATGTGAACCCATGTCGAGAGCGAGAGAATCTGTCATTAAGGCATATAGATCTCAAGGTACTAAATATTGTTTCTAAGACTACTTCTCAGATGATGAGCTGATGCCGACGGGAGTAGTCTCATTGAAGGAGGGCCATGATGAGTCCCACATCGATGACACGAAACTCAGAACATAGTTTTGGAATGATGTGAATGTAGTAACCATAAGACTGACTCAAAAATATTGACACAAAAGACTGTGTAGACTACAGAGGTAAAACTTCTTCAAATCCCCTTTGAACATCGGGCGGCATGACAAGACGACTTGGCAGCATGACTAGACGGGACAGACACACAATGCGACAGTGGGCAATGCACTCTTTTGAAAGACTCAAAGGAGTGACATGATTCATGAAAGTGGATCATCATGGAGATCAACTGAATACCCAATCGACTGACATGATGTGTAGACAAGTGCCATGTTCAAAGGTAACGACAAACAACTGCCATTAATCTACAAAATGATTCCCTTCCCATTTCCCCCATCATGATTAATGAGTGCCTCTTTTCAGTTTTACAAGTTCAAAGAGGGTAACAAACACTCGATATAGCTTGTCGGAAGACAAGTATAGACTCATATGTTTTACAAACCTGAGAGAGGAGGGGTTCGTTCCCAAAACGGGTCTCTCAATGTCTAATTTAATGAGTCCACTAAAAGAAAACTCGGTATCGTTCATGTTTAGAGAGTCTAAATGAATACAGAAGAAGACTCCAAAGGGGTCCTTTTTCATATGATTTAGTCCCTAAGGCCCGAAAAAGTATAAAATCATACCTTAGGGAACTCTTCCAGTCATGATTGGCTGGAGTGTTCCTTTTTCGTAAATAGTCTATCTGAACCGAAAAAGAGATAACCTACCATCGGAAAGACGACTCTTCGAATGCTTTAACGAGCGTGAAGAAGACAATATCACTCGACGATCTTTTCGTATTTAGGGAGCCTAAAAAGAGTTTAAAGAGGACTCCATTAGAATTTTTCATGTTTGAATCCGAAGCACGAAAAAGTAATAAACTAAGCTCAAACCAAATTTCATGTTTTAACTAGAGCACGGAAAATGAAAAGTAAGCTCAACACCATCTTACTGTTTTTAACAAGCTCGAAGATCAGTTGAAAGAATGCTCAGGGATTGGTTTCATTTTTACGCAAGCTTGAAACCAATGGGTAAACTATGCTTGAAAAATCCCATTAACATGGTATACAGAGGTTGGAATCTTTCCCCCAGCATGATTGCTAGTGAAGCTTACCCCTAGCATGGTTGCTAGTGGCTCGATATGCCCCCAAGATTCGTTTCATTTAACGTCGATTCTTCTTCCATACCCAACCTAAAAACCTGGTTACTAATGTGAAAATGTTCACCAGGGGGGGTAGAAAGAACGAGAATTAGGCAGGTGAAAAGAAGGTTCAAGTTCTAACACTAAAGGGAAGACTCAACTCAAGGGAAGGGGATATGTTTCATTTTTACACAAGCTTGAAACGGAAGGTAACTATGCTTGGAACATGGTTTCATTTTTATGCAAGCTTGAAACCAAAAGGTAAACTATGCTTAAGGAAACCTACTTCATTTTTTAACGAGCTTGAAATAGAAAATAAACTATGCTCAAGAATGATTTCATTTTTATGCAAGCTTGAAACCAAAAGGTTAACTATGCTTGAGGAGATCTATTTCATTTTTTAACGAGCTTGACATAGAATGGGAACTTTGCTCATAACATGGTTTCATTTTTATGCAAGCTTGAAACCAAAAGGGTAAACTATGCTTAAGGAGTGGTTTTATTTTTTAACGACCTTGAAACCAAAAGTAAACTATGCTCTAAAACCTGCTCCTATCCAACATGATATCCAGAGGTTGGTAGGTTTCCTCCATTACATAAAAGCTAGCGGCTTAGCTCCATTATGATGTCCATAGGCTAGATCCATGCCCCCCATTTTACCTATGATGGGAAAAATATAACTAGGAGAAGGGGAAGAAACCACAAGAACATACGGCACATTCAGGGCAGTCTGATTAATAGGAGTAATGCGATGGTCAGGTGTAACAAAGGAAAGCTGATCAATGGTCACAATCTTCCCATCATGGGGAAAATGCATAACTCTAAAGAGTGTGGACACAACAGACTTCATGGCATAGACATAATCACGTCCAAGGAGCAGATTGAAATCCAAAGGACCTTGGACCACCATAACATCAATACAGACAGTTTTCCCTCCTAATGTAATAGGAAAATAAGGAAGGGTCCCTAAAGGTGTAGTAGGCCTACGATTAAAAGCCAATATCTGATCGGTGGCTGGCACAAGCTGAGGAGAACCTAAATCTTTCCAAGCAGTTGAGGATAGAATACTAACAGAAGCCCCTTCGTCAACAATAGTGCGAAGTATCCACCTAGCAGTAACATTCACAACTATCTGGAAAGGAACACTTGAATGAAGACGAGACTCTGTTAGGTTACTCCAGTCAAAGGAAATAACCTCACTACTCAGAGAGGGTTATGTCGAAACAGATAAAATTTCCTCTTGTCGAGAACAATCAGAATGAAACATAAAAACTTCGGCAGGTTTTAGTTCATTCTCTATTGGAAGAGAAGAACAAGACAAAGATTTGGTCAAAGAGACTACTTAAGTCTTAACACTCTCTGATGAAAGAACGGGATGGGGTGGAGATGACATCGACTCGACCACTTCACTCTCTGAAGGAAGAGTGGGATCAATTATAGATGAAACTGAATTGATCACTTGGTCAACCAGCGAGGAATCGAGGGATAGCTTACTATCACTTATTGGAATCACTTGTTGATGATCAATAATTTTTTCCAACCAACGTGAAGCTTCATCCATGCTTGGACAGAGAAAAGTACGATGCATAGCCTTGCATATCAAACATGGATACAAGACTTTACCCTTATGACCTTTTACCAATGGGTCACTGGTTGAGAGATTATTGTCAACATGATGATCAGAGGTTGATGACATAGATGGTTTGTACCTTTTAGACCACTCTTCTTGTACAGGGGAGAGACTAGGACACTCCTTAAGAAGATGGTTCCCCTTGCAAAGCTTACAAGGGAACTTGGTTTTTCGGGTGTTCTCTTAGAATGAGCACCATCAAGAGTAGATGGTTGTTGATGTTTCTCTTTCTTATCCTTCTTCTTTTTACCCTTCCCTTTCCTCTTCTTCTTATCCACATGACTACTAATTGTAGAGCTTTGGTGAAGTGAAGAAGAAGGAAGGGATGAAGCAAAAACCGACGAAGAAGGAGAGGGATTAGGTTGAGGTCAATCCTCTCGTAGAGGAGAGGTGACATTTGAGACATTAGGTGTAACAGAAATTACTGGATTAAACAGCTAGATCGATAATCCTATAGTTAATCCAGGAATATTTAGAGCGACAATAAAGGGAGGACCAATACCTTCACTTGGAGGGAATACAAAAGGTACACCTTGGAAAGGGACCTCTTGAGTGGTAGTCCCAGATGGGGATGTCATCTCTAAACTCTCTAAACACCTCCTAACTATCACACACAAGCAAGTACTACTCAAACTAAAATCAACAAGCAAACATGTGAAAGGAGTGGATAAGAGTCAGGAACCTCACAGGATAGGCCAAAAGGATAACTCAGATGGTTTGAGGATTCCTGAAAGGGTCTCCCGATATACACAAGTTACGAGGGAGCTCAAATCGGTAGTAGTGCTGTCTAATGCATAACCGTTCACAAGGGGCATTCCTATATACAATCGAGTATGTGAAGTAACTTTCTATATACCTCAAGGGTACGTGAAAGGTCGATCGATATACCGACGGTATGTGGAAGAACCGCGCGAGTCCCGAGATGTAATGCAGACAAATAATGATAGTTCCTATGCTTAACAATTCCCGAACATGTCTCTAACTTATCACTCAAATTGCTAAAAGTTTTAACCTAGTACTACCATTAATTTTATCTTGTGTGTTTAGGTGGAACCATGGAGTGAAAACTTGAATTTAAAGAAGATGCATGCTGATATATATGATAGTGCAAGTTTTCCTCTTCAATGAAATTCTACTTAAGAGAGGGAGAGAGATTTACTTTTCTTCCCAAAAAATGCACACCCAAATGCAAATGAAATTCTATCTTTTCAAACGAAAAGGGAAATATCAATGCACCCCAAACAATCTTCAAAACAAATAAAAAAGAGATCTACAGAACATCAAACATAAATAAACCAAAAATGTTTCCTATCTTTTCATGCTTGAAAAAGATGCATAAAAAACTCAATGGAAAGATGATTTCACTAATGTTTCCAAACAAATCTAACTCTAATGCACACAAAGTTGAAAATAGATGTTTCTTCTCAATGAAAGTAAGATCTAGAATTTCAAACAATCATGCACAAAACAAGAAGAAAATCGTTCAACAAGCTTGCGAATAAAGCAAAAGAGAGAGAAAACTAAAACTTCTCTTTGAAACAGACAAGGAAACGAAGAACCAATCTTTTCTACCAAGCACTGAAAAAATCAGCATGCAAAAGGAAACAAGAATCACCCCAAGCAAAGAAAGACTCAAAACAACATGGATCACTCATGCATTCCAAGTCCAAAACAAACCAAAGCCTACACATGAAAATAAAATGTATATTTCCAATTCCAAGGAATAATATCTACAGAAAAGAGCAAGAGGCTTCAAGCAAAGAAAATAATGTAAAAGCTAATGCAAGAAACACAAACTCTTTTTGAATGCAAAGGGAATATAACAATCAAAGCGACTGCAGAATACACAATTCATGGCCCCTCCCAGTCATGAGGGAGCATTTTTTTTTCAAAAACGCACTTCATTTTCATCAAAAAGTAAGCCAAAAACACACAAAAATCAAAATACAAAGTCTGGAATAGGGCCTACTTGGCACCGCGCAGATGAAGCTGCTGACAAACGGTTTTGAGGTAGAACCACTTCTTGCTCACTAGATTCAGGTGGTGGCACCGTGTATGGCTAACTAGACATGTGCGGTTCCCTGTGTAAATCCAAAACATCAAGGAGAACGACAGATCAAGTCAGAAAAAGACCAGATCAAGGTAAAACTGATAGATTGAGAGTGAGAAAGAGCATACATTAGAGGAAATTTGGGGTCTAAAATGGGCCTTATAAGAAAATGCACCAACAATAAATTTTGTGAGTTGGAATTCAGGAACCAATATAATTTCAATAAAATGAGTCAACCATAATGGTTGATTGACATATTTGTCATAAAATAAAACTACTTTTTTTGTTCATATTTTCGACATATCTCCCTGTGGTTTTACTCAAATTACGAGCGTGAGAGCTCGTTGGATGCAGAATTTAATTCCACATCCAACGAGTACCCACGCTGCATACTTTTGACATACCCCGCTACCCAAAAAATAAGAAATACCTGAAAAAATTTGATGATGATGTCATCATCATGTTTTTCAGGTATTTCTTATTTTTGGGGTAGCAGGATCCATCAAAAGTATGAAGTGTGGGTATGCGTTGGATGCAGAATTAAATTCCGCATCCAACAATCTTTCCCGCTCAGAATTTGAGTAAAAACACAGGGAGATATGTCAAAAATACGAACAAAAAATGTAGTTTTTTCATTCTTCCTCCAAAATTAATAACTATTATTTTATTATTTTCCTTAGGAGGCCCATTTTAGACCTCAAATTTCCTCAAATGTAAGGTCGAAAACAATTCAGATCTAGACAGATCTGGAAGTTTCAAACCAAAATCCACTGAGTCAGATATCAGATCTGACTGAAGAGAGTTGGAGAAGGAGCCTGGATTCAGACAAGAGTTGAAGAACTGAGGAAGATCAGATCAACTGATACGTATATTCATTCCCCAGCAGAGTCGCCATATTTGTTAGCTAGAATATTTCACCTCCTGCAGACAGCAAGGTGTTCCATTGGTCTGAATGGTTCAGATCCTGAACAAATAGAGGATATAGGTTGAAGACTCTCCCTGGACACCGTAGATACCTAGAATGTAACGTCTCGATAGTTACCCTGTGTACCTGCAATAAGCTTCAACACGCAAACACATTGAAACTGCTAGAATATAATCTACTGATCCATGTTAGTGACTAAGGAATCTAACAACATACATGTGAAATCAAACAACAACAATATATGTGGGATAGAAATAAACTTGCATTAATATAGAAATATGAAGAAGTTTACAACCAAGCCTTAGTGTTGACATGCATCTCCATGAAACCAAACATTCTCATCCCCATAAGCTCCGACTCTAGCTCTCTATGTTCTCCAAATGGTCTTGGGCCAAGTGATCAATCCAACAGCATAACAATACCTTAAGAGTTCTCCCCTCAACCATGGACATGAGCTTGTATTTATAAGGCTCAATGGATAGGGATGGTTGAGAGATTTGTGGATGAGGTGGCCTCTAAGATCCTATTATGGGGGATCTCGAGCTCAACTGACCCACTATGATAGGGATAAGGGAGGACATGAGGCTCATGATCTAGAAGCATCGAGAAACTTCTCTTTTTCCCATTTTACCCAGGGTACTGCTTTTCTCCTTCAATGACAGAGCGGTTCTAGTAGGAAACACTTATGGACTAAGGGCAATAAGCGGTGACACCGCTTGTGGATAACAAGGGATAGGCGGTGCGAGCAAGGTACCGCTCCTGGTCAACAGGGAAAGCACGGTGCTGGGAATTTTCATGAAAGATTGACAAATGGTATGAGTTTCCACTCCAAGTGTTGGGATTCAGGGCAAGTAGGTATGCCAAAGGTCTCATCACATGATGGTGACAGGATTTTGGTATAACATGCATTGGCTAGGAGCATCTCCCATCAAATTCCATCCATACTTCAGTTAGGTAAAAATATACAAAGAATAAGAATGAAAGTGGAATAAACTGTATAAAGATGGTAAGTGAATCCCTGTGATTTATTTTTCATAAGGCAGATTATGATAATAGAAATTCACTGGCTTACATCATATCTACAACTTAAAAAGTAATGCTTAGTGCTTTAGTTTAAATCAAATGATTTGCAAGCAAAAAGTTGATCTATTTATGAAGAATTATTTCAAGTGCTTTATATTTAGATATGAACTATTTCATAAGCATTGAAAACCTAAAATGCACTTGGAATTTGCTTCCAACCAAGAAACTATGCCCAGTTGACTGGATTTTTCCATTTAACAGCTATCCATTTGCTTTCAAATACTTAGGCCATTATCTAAAAATATGCCTCAAATTCTACCAATTAGATTTCCTCAATCTATCAAATTAAGATATAATGATACACAAAAAGTACTGAGACTACCCAAGTTTGACTCAAACTAATAGAATATGGAACAAAATAACTACATTCTTATAATGAAGACTTTAAAGCTAAAACAAAATAGAATAGAAAACCATCACTATTTATATTATCTTAAACCATTATAGTAAACACTATGAGGTGGTTACTGAATTAGTCTAACTCAATGAAGAGAGCCAAAACATATACCTTTTAGAATCTGAATTCCTTACCTCTCATTAAGGTACGTCTCAATGGATTCAAATACATCATAGGAACTATTGGCATCTTGGAATAACTTCAATGGCTATAAAAATTTATTTCTCTTCTTTCCTCCCGTACATATTTTATATTAGAAAGGATTAACCTTCTTTTTAGAAAAAGCATATGAGACATCGAATGGAGTAAGGAGAGCGTTGAAACAAAGATGGTGGGTGAGTCATATCCCTCCACATATAGCCTTCTCTATCTTCCAAAAGTGTTTGGATGCCAAAAACTTATAATCATTCAATGACACATCATAAGATGTTATAACATAATAGAACATTTTTTCATTTTGTTTGTTTTTATTATTTCAAAAGTAGTATTATCTAATTTCTTAATTTAAAATTGATAACGTATCTAGGTTTGTTAAATTTAAGAAAATTTCAATTATTAATCATTGCTAATCCTTATTATAATGATAATGACTTTGATCGATTTTTATTATAATTATGTTAATAATAATACAATTAATTTATAAGATTTGTTTTATAATTTCAAGAATGAAAAACTACAATTTATTGAAATATTAAATAATCAAATTTCAATAATAGCAAAATATCCTATATAACTTTTAAACTACAAAAATCACAACTAGTGTTTTATCTAATCAAATTTCAATAATAGGAAATATCCTATATAAGTTTTAAACTATAGAAATCACAACTACTACTTCATAAGAGACGCTTTCTACAGTTCAAATGAGTAAGATGTGTCGCGTATATCATGATGAGGTGATAAATATAAATAAAAAAATTAAAATTATAAAAAACAAATATTTATATCATATCGATTTCAAATTTTTTTTTATAATGTATGTGTTGACTCCCACAAAAGGATGATTATGTGTTTTCAAGTATTGAGAATCCATCTCGACTCTCAGTTTTTAATTCTGAAATTCGAGAGTTTGAAAACATGACTATTGGACTGTATAAATTATAAAAGGTACCAAATTAATAATGGACAAGGTTGTGAAACCTTGTTGTTGGAAGGCTGAGTTTGATTTTCACGGAATTTTCAAAACGCCTTAAAAACACTGCTAGATCTTATAAAGTGTAGGTGTTGGGGGTTTTCCTATCACCTGATTTCATTTATGAGCTTAAAATCGCCTAACAAACAACATAAATTACAGATTTTGTGGATTAAATTCACCGAATTTCGACAAAAAGACAACTTGAAAATAAAAAAGTCCCCTAGTTAGACAGCTCCATTCCTTATTGCGTTTAAGAGGAGGCCTGATTCCACTTCTAAAAATTGCAACATATATTAGTGCAACAAAGAACAATTACATGGATTTTAACCCTGAAAAATCTAGTGAGCAGGAGTGTTGGGCAGAGAGGACTTTGAATTAAAACAATTGCCAGTCCATCGTCTACTTTGATTGATTGACAATTCAACAACACAAACATTATAAACAAACAAAGCCGAGATTGAACATTTTTTTTCGATAAGAGAAAAACGAATACAGCATATCATAATGTCGATGCTCATGCACAATGTCATATTCTTTCACGAGGACCGTGAAAAGAAGAATTATGTGTTCGTTATAGCTGAAATTCAAAATTCCCATGGTGTATAAGATTCATGTAGAATTTGGGCATATAGCGTGTTTTGTAATGTCACGTCAACCTAGGGGCTCACAACTATTAGTTGTTCTTTAAAGAAAATCCATGGATTTCTACGATGTTGCTACTGTCATGAAAATAAAATGCTCCTCGGCTTTAACGCATGTAGTTAGTGAATCCCTGAACCTTGGAGATTTTATTGACTTATTCTATGGGAAATTCCCCCTCACAATCTCGACATAAGTTGTTGGGTAGGACCCAGACTCAAAATAATATAATTATTTTTGTATGGTTGATGTTTTACCACTAGCAAAGATCCATCTTAAATTTGGCTCTATCAAGTCAAGAGAGAGATGAAATCCCTTGAGGTGCAAATCCCTTTTAGAGCCTCGTGCTTGTGAAAATGTTTGCACCTCAAAGGATTTGATCCTTCTTGGTGCTTGATAGAGCCATGTTTAAGATGGATCTATGCTGGTACATGGGACGTTTAAACTAGATAAAAAAATACTACTACTCCATCAAGAACAACTATTCATAGCATACTATGAATTTACGATTCACATAAACTATGAGTTTCTATTTGAAAGGATTTCAATGCTGGATGTGGAACACAAACCTTTTATTCCCTAAATAAATATGATAAACTTTGAACCATTGTACACGGTGAATATGAAATACAATGAATACAAAACTTGTAATTATTAGAACACAAACCTTTTATTCCCTAAGTAAATTTGACAAACTTTGAACCATTGTCCATGGTGAATATGAAATACACTGAATACAAAACTTGTAATTATGAATGGTTAAACCATTCTTTGTTTTTCAAGCATAAAAATAATAACATATACTCAAAACTACTAAATTTAAACAGACAATGACAATCATGAAAGCGAAAATTAAGCTTTTCTATATCTCAATCTTATTGGATTCATGGGATTAATTCTCTGAATCTATTACAAATGCAGAGATAAAAGCATAAATCAAAGGAGGACAATAGACAAATTTGATTGCATCCCATCTCAACTCACGAAAGAAACAATGAATACTTACTAGAATTGCTTCTCGGTCATCACTGCGGCTAGTTTTCCTCATTAAATACCTATTTTACAAGTGGGACTACTCTTGTAGAAAATCTAGAAAAACAAGAGCACGAGAAAGAAATTGGTGACATCAATACCTTGGTATGTTGCTTTCTTTTGTATTCTTGTATTTTCTAAGATAGTATTCAAATGGCAAGTGTAATCATGCATCAGAAAAATGTTCCAAGAGAAACAAGCCGACAAGATTAAATATTCACTATGGGTGGGTCAATCCTTGTCAATGGACATCAACAACCAAGAAATTACATCAGTCTTACTGAATAATACAATCTCGAGTAGAGACTCATCTTGTAGCACATAATATCTTTTGTATCTAACAAGGGGAATATAACTCCTATTAGTTGTTCTACTTTAATTCAAATTGATTAGAATCTTTATTTGAAAGAATAACAAGCACAACAAGATACAGAAGATACAGAAGATACACAAGACACAAAGATTTTTGTCGGGGAAACCATAAAGGAGAAAACCCCCCAAACTTCCTTAGAATAGTTCCATCACTAATACAATATCACAAGATGGAAAAACCCAAGAATAAGAAGTCTTCTGCAACTCTCTCTCGTTACGTTATCCTCTAGGGAACTTGTCCTCTCTCTCTTAATGCACACATGAGAGAGTGTGTGTCTAAATGAAGGAGGCTGCCTCCCTATTTATACACATCAAGTGATTGACATAAACCTAACTGGGCCGACCTCTTACCCTAGTATGGCCAAATTCACCTAGGGAGACTCAAAAATACATTTTATTATATTAATCTTCGAGACTACTACCTCGACTTACAACAAAGGATTTACCTCAATGACCATATGCAATAATGATGTCCCGAATAGAAGGAAAACATCTCCGGCGGGGGTACAACAATATACAATGATAATATAGAACATAATATCTTCCAAAGTTACAATTAAAACAACACTTCCTCTTAACTAGGAAGATATTCTCTCGCCACAGTCATCAACACTTTGGTAAGGTCATCATTACTGGATCATCATCGTTGCCGCTGCCATAGTACTTATCTTGTCGACAATTGATTAGTGACATCTGTCTCATCTATCCATCATAGGAAGTTTCTATAGAGCCAACCCTATTTCATGTTGGGTGTAGGCCTAGTCCTCATCTAGGTATTCATCATATCCATGAGCAAGCCATCGCGTTGGTATAGCCCATGACCATACGTTACATTGCCATTACAATCACCTACATCTCCTACCATCGTCTCATCATATACGAATTGTCCCATCATCACACATGAAGAGCAACATAGATGCACACCACATGTCCAACAGACTGTTGAAATATTGTAACTTCGAAGAATATTCTAAATGTATTTTATTGTTGTAATCTATCAGAGAGGTTTTATTCCTCCTCCAGAACGTTATTATTGTATTTGGTCACCATAGAGTCATGAGGTAAAACCTCCATTGTAAGTTTGGTCAATAGAACTTTCCAGAAAGTAATATTATATAGTTTTGTGTCTTCCTAGGTAAGTCGACCTAGTAAGTTTGTTGGGGCTGACCTAGTTAAGGAAAAAGTCAAGTGGAATATAAAGTATAAATAGAGTGGTGTGCTCCTCATTTGGACACACATACTCACTTTTGTATTGCACATGAGAGAGAGAGAGAGAGAGAGATTTTCAAGGAGAAAGAGCACCTGTTTGGGGTTTTGTCTTTGTACTTTTGATACATCTATGTAGAGGAAGTTTTTTTGGGTTTTCTTCCCCTAGAGGGTTTCCTAGTATAAATTGATGTCTATCTTGTGATTGTGTTTCTTTTAGTGATCATGTATATGCTATTGTTGTGAAATTGAATTGAATATTGATGTTATCTATCTTAGCATATGGAATCTTAACATGGTATCTGATCTAACTTGAATATGACATCTTTCACAAGGTGAAAGTCTCTCTCTTCTCCCTTCGACAATAAATTCGGGTTTCTATCAAAGTTGGTATTTTGGAAATCTGATTGGATAGAAAGTTGCGCCTCCCTAGTGCGCATCTATTGAGCCCTAGATCAAGATTTTTGAGTGGGTATATCTCTGGGTGATCCGGATTTATGCGTGAACGAAATGAAAGAACATACACATCATAATAATCAGAGACATTTTGCAAAGATAACAGAGATACAGTAAACACATATTCTATTNAGACTTTGAATACAATTGCTAGAATGGTGGTAGCTATCTCTGAGAAGAGATGTGGCCGCTACGCTCATTCATGCCAAGCTTCCTCCAAAATGAGGCCAAAGGGGCCTATTTATAATAAGAATGAGGTGAGAACCCCAAAAGTCATAAACGTAACCCTAGAAGATGAATCGTCATAAAGTTTGCGCCCCCAAGGTGGTAAGTTGAACAGTCAACTTCCCGGGGTCATAACTTTTGCATACAATCTCCGATTTGGGCATTCGATAACTTGTTGGAAAGGTCTGTCTAAGCTTTACAACTTTTGGTCAGCCAAATGGATGCCGATGGCAACCATTTGGCCCCGAATCTCCAAAAAACTTCATTTAAGGCCTCAACAAGGCCCTAGAAGTTTAGGACTCGAAAAACTGCCGAAAAATAACTAGGAAACTGCCACAATGGACAATTGTTTTGAACCAGTGGAATAGGTGGGTGGCCACCGATATCCATATGGATCACTGGGAAATCCAAACCCTAGTTTGAATTTGGACTAGAAAACTATAGAAAACTAGAAAACTATAGAAACTACAGATCAAAATCTCGCAATTCAATTTTTAGAGGTGAAGATTTGGAATCTTCAGAAACTAAGTGTAATAGTCACTTCGCCTCAGTCAAGCACATATCATGGTAAGTGTTTTTTTTCATTTTGACAAATTTCATTTTTCAGTGACCTCCTGGATAAGATGGCCCCAAGCACCAAGCTTGAGGACAAGCTAGAAGGAAAAGAGAATTTTCAAGCATGGAAATATAGGATTGGTCTCATTCTTAGAGAGAATGATATTGACAAATACATCAAAGGAGAAGTTGCAGAACCTGAAGAGGATGAAGCTAAGGAGAAGCACAAGGAGGACCTGATCAGGGCAATAAGGATCATTGCTGATTCTATCAAAGAACAATTTATTCCTCAAGTGTCATCCAAAGAGACCCTGAAGGAGAGGTCTGATGCCCTATCCATAATGTATGGAGGAAGGAACATCAATAAACAGATGAATTTGAGAGCTCAATTTAAGAGTACCAAGATGAGCCAAGGAGAATCCATGCAATACTACTTCACAAGGGTCTCCCATTTCAAGGAGCAACTAGAATCCCTTGAAGACTCCCTTGGTGAAGATGAGCTAGTTATGAATGCTCTCTATGGTGTCACTAGACCTTAGGATTCATTCATCTAGATTATGTGTGCCAGAAAGGAAAGAATGAAAATTGACATTGTATGGGAAGATTGCATCCAAGAGGAGGATAGAGTAGCCAATAGAGAAGCTCTACTTAAAGAAGATGATCAAGCCATAGCCACCCATACCAATAGGGGAAGAAGTCAATCTAACTTCAAGAAGGAAATCCACAAGGAGTGTCAACCTCCCAAGAAGTTCCAAAGGACAAGAGGAAAATATCAAAGGAGAAACTACTCCAACTTTCAATGTTTCGATTGTGACAAGATATGACACATTGCCAGAAATTGTCCGTTGAAGAAAGAATAATACAAGAAGAGAAACAACAACAAAAGACATCATGCACACCTAGCTAAAGATTAAGATGAAGAAGAGGAGGAAGAAGGACCTCGAAGAAAACAAGAAAAATAAGAAGTTACAGAAGAGTATGTATTATTCTCTGCACTCTCTAGATCTGTGACACCTAGAGAAGATACATGGCTTATTGATAGTGGTGCTTCAAAGCACATGACGGGGAAAAATAAAACTCTGTCAAAAATTGAAGGGAATAACTCTCCTCAAAAGGTATCATTAGGATATTACTATCAATACCATATCAAAGGAATTGGCGAAGCAAGCTCCAAGCTTGATTCTAGAACCCCCATGAAGATGAAGGAAGTCTTATATGTATCGAGTTTGAAGAAAAACTTACTTTCTATATCAACACTAGATAGGAAAGGATATAGGGTTGCATTCATAGATGGACAAGTACTTATGTGGCCCAAAGGAAAATCAATTGAAGATGCAGTTGTCATCGGTGAAGAAGAAGGAGGATTATATAAACTCAAGGGACATTAAAAAAAACCCTTGTTCATGAGACCACTAACACAAGTGAATTATGGAATAGGATTCTTTCCCACATCAATTACAAAGCACTACCCCATGTGAGAAAAGTACTGACAAGTTTACAAGATTTGAAATCAATCCTGAAGGCATCTGCAAAGGATGTGCAAAAGGAAAGAATATCAAGAATCCATTTCCAAAGAGTAAGACAAAGACTAAAGGTACGTTGGAATTAATCCACTCAATTGTATGTGGTCCAATTCCCTCCACATATTTGAGTGGTTATGAATATTATGTTACATTTATTGATGAATATTCAAGAAAGACATGGATATATTTCTTGAAAACAAAATATGAAGTATTTGGAAAATTCAAGGAATTCAAAGCCTTGATAGAGAATCATTCAGAAAGAAGGATCAAGACACTTAGAATAGACAATGATCTGAGAATATACTTCAAAAGAGTTTGAATCCTTTTGTAAAGAAGCTGGAATCAAGAGGGAACTAACTGCTCCCTAAAATCCTCAACAAATTGGTGTTGCAGAAAGAAAGAATAGGACCATTATGGAAACAATGAAGACAATGATACATGATCAAGATCTTCCAATGCATCTATAGGATGAAGCAACAAGGACGACAGTTTATGTACATAATAGATTATCCCATAGTGTCCTTATATTCAAGACTCCATAAGAAATGTTCACAGGAAAGAAGCCTAAAGTGAGCCACCTCAAGATATTTGGTTGCCCAATATATGTTTACATACCAAAAGAAAAGATAACCAAGTTGGACCCTTCTAGAAAGAAGGGAATAATTGTTGGATACTGTGAAGTCTCCAAAGCCTTTAGAATATACATTCCAGTATTCCATCACATGGAGATTAGTAGATATGCCACATTTGACGAAGAATTATCTCTCAAGAGATCAAGAAAGTGCCAACATGAAGAAGTATACAAAGAAGATGTACCTCCCAGAAATGTAGAAGATGCACCCTCCCCCAAAGATGAAACACCAGAAGACCATGATATGCTAGAAACTCAAGAACCTCCCACTATGAATATGTCAGGAAAGGGAAAGCCTGCTTGGGTAAGAGAAATTATACAAGAAGCAGAGAAGTATGGAGCTCCAGAAGGCTCCACAAGAGTAAGCAAGAAATTAAAGCCATTTTCCAATTATGTGGCTTTGATGTGTGATCTTCTAGATCAAGAACCTACCAGTTATGAAGAAACTAGATAGAAGAAAGAATGGTTAGAATCAATGATGGAAGAATACAAATCAATAATGAAGAATGATGTTTGGGATATAGTTCCCAAACTAGAAGGAAAAATCGTGGTATCTTCCACGTGGATCTACAAGATAAAGCATGCAACTAATGGAAGTATTGAGAAATACAAGGCAAGGTTTGTGTGTAGAGGATTCTCTCAAAAAGAGGGAATTGATTATGAAGAGACATTTGCACCAGTAGCAAGGTACACTTCCATTAGAACCATCATGGCACTTGCATCCATGATGAAGTGGATTTTACACCAGGTGGATGTGAAGACAACTTTCATGAATGGTGTTATTGAGGAAGAAGTGTACATAGAACAACTATAAGGATTTAAATTTGAAGACATACATACTCATGTATGTAAGTTGAAGAAGGATCTGTATGGACTGAAGCAAGCTTCTAGATCTTGGTATGGAAGGATAGATAGTTTTTTGATGATCTTGGGATTTACCAAAAGTAAAGATGACCCTAACCTTTACTTTAAGGTTATGGATGATGAACATGTCATATTATTGTTGTATGTGGATGATTTATTTCTGACAAGAAATTAGAAATAGATTGTAGAGTGCAAGAAGAAGCTTGCTGAAGAATTTGAGATGAAATACCTTGGATTGATGCACTATTTTCTAGGTCTAGAAGTATTGTAGAACCCAGAAGGAATCTTTCTCAACCAAAGAAAGTATACCGTGGAAATCTTAAAAAGATATGAGATGTTGGAATGTAAATCCATGGCCACACCCATGGACACCAACCTGAAGTTGTTAGTTGATGAATCATCAGAGTTAGTAGATGTGACTATGTATAGACAGATTATTGGGTCATTAATGTATGTGAGAAATACTAGGCTAGATATATGCTTTGTTGTGAACACCCTGAGTCAATATCTAGTTAAGCCTAGACGTATTTGCCTGGTAGTTGCAAATCATGTGATGAGGTACCTGAAAGGTACGATAGACTTTGGTCTATATTATTTTGGAGATCATGACTACAGATTGTATGGTTATACAGATGTAGATTGGCCTGGAAGTGTCTCAGACAAGAATAGCACCTTAGGTGGATGTTATTGTCTGGGATCCACCATGATCTCATGGTTTAGAAATAAGTAGTCCAGTGTTTCTCTCAACACAAATGAAGTGGAGTATATAGCAGCTTGTTCTGCTAGTTGTGAAGCTATATGGCTTCGAAGGTTGATGTCAAGTCTATTTCACATGGACTTGGATACCATGGTGATTCTATGTGACAACCAGAGTTGCATAAAGATGACGAAGAACCCAGTGTTCCATGACAAGTCAAAGCACATAGAAATATGGTATGTTTACATACAGGATATGGTACATAAGGGAGCTATAAATCTCTAGTATGTGAGCACTGATGAGAAAGTTGCTGATGTGTTGACTAAGCATCTGTCATGAGTAAATTTTGAATGCTTTCGTGACAAGCTTGGTGTAGTTCAAAATGACCTTCCTCAAAATGGGGAGCAGTGATGATGATGTTGCAGTGTAGGAAATTCCTCGAAAGGGGAAGAAGTGATGATGCTGTTGCAGTGGAAGACCTTCCTCGAAAGGGGGAGCAGTGACAATGATGTTGTAGTGGGATTGTATCATCTCTAGAAATTAGTCCTAAAATGACTCGCAGACTTTTTGTCTCCAAGATGTGGTTGATGATGTTGCAGTGGGATTGTATCATCCCTGGACATTAGTCCTAAAGTGATCCACAAAATTTTGACTCCTTGATGTGGTGGGATTGTATCATCCCTAGAAATTAGTCCTAAAGTGATCAACAATTTTTTTTCTCTGTGATGTGGTGGGATTGTATCATCCCTAGAAATTATTCCTAAAGTGATCCACATACTTTTATCTTCATGATGTGGTGGGATTGTATAATCCCGGGACATTAGTCCTAAAGTGCTCTATAGACCTTTGTTTCCGTGATGTAGTGGGATTGTATCATCCATGGACATTAGTACTAAAGTGATCCATAGAATTTTATCTCCGTGATGTGGATAGGATGGAGTCATCCTTGGACTTATGTCCTAAAGTGATAGGGATTGATAATCTCGTAATTAGATCATGTGTGTTGCAGGTTATGTTGTTGTTGATCGAAACATCAAGTGTTGTTGTATATGATCGAATGGTCAAGTATTGCGAAAGATGAAGGTCAAATATAATGACTCAGTGATGTAGAAGATGATGCTCTAGTACTGAATATGTTCTAGTAACTATTCTAGTTGTCGAAGATTGTTGAAGAAAACTTCTGATGACATATATATATATCACATTGATGTTGTTGATGATTCTCTCTCACCTTTCTCCTATAGTTGATGTTGTTGTAAGTAGAATACCGTTCTCATTAAGGGGGAGTGTTGAAATATTGTAACTTAAAAGAATATTCTAAATGTGTTTTATTGTTGTAATCTATCGAAGTTGTTTTATTCCTCAGTCAGGATGTTATTATTGTATTTGGTCATCAAAGATTCATGAGGTAAAACCTTTGTTGTAAGTCGGGTCAATAGAACCCTCCATAAAGTAATATTATATTGTTTTGTGTCTTCCTAGGTAAGTCGACCCAATAATTTTGTTGGGACCGACCTAGTTAGGGAAAAAGTCAAGTGGAATATAAAGTATAAATAGAAGTGGTGTGCTCCTCATTTGGACACATAGACTCACTTGTGTATTGTGCATAAGAGAGAGAGAGATATATATCTGCAAGGAGAAAGAGCACCTTTTTGGGGTTTTGCCTTTGTACTTTTGATACATCTATATAGAGGAAGTTTTGTTGGGTTTTATTCCCCTAGAGGGTTTCCCAAGATAAATGAGTGTCTATCTTATGATTGTGTTTCTTTCAGTGATCCTTTATATGATATTGTTGTGAAATTGAATTGAATACTGATGTTATCTATCTTAGGATATGGAATCTTAACACATACCACTTGTGTTCTACTAGCATAGGAGCACGCCAGGACTCATTACATATTAAGGAAAACCTGTGTCTACCACTATGCGAGAATCACCTAGGAGCACACCAAGTGAATTACGTATCTCCACAGTAAGCCCATGTTCTACAACCATAGGAGTACACTGGGACTCATTACGTCTCAAGGACAACCCGTGTCTACCATTATGTGAGAATCGCCTAGGTGCACAGAAAGTGTCTTATGATTGGTGGACATCTCAAAGTCTCCAACATGGGAGCACACTGGGACTAATTAAATCTAGGGACAATCTGCATTCTACATGAGGATTTACTACATCCAGGGACAACCTGTGTTCTACACCAGTACTAATTACCTCCAAGGACAACCTACGTTCTACACCAGGATTGATTACATCCAAGAAAAACCGGTGTTCTATGCTAGGAATGATCACATCCAAGGACAACCTGCATTCTAATCCAGGAATGATTACATCTAGGTACAACCTGCATCTACCACCATGTGAGAACCATCTCCAACATGGGAGCATGAGAGGAATGATTACATCCAGGGACAACATGCATTCTACGCCAGGACTGATTACGATTTGAGCACAACTTGCATATCCTACCATGTGAGATCTTGTTCTAGTGCATTTGTGACTTCCAGTCTCTCTTCGTCTCTAGCATGGGAGCATGCCAGGACTGATTAAATATAGAGACAACCCGCGTTCTATGCTAGGACTGATTACATCCAAGGACAACTTGAATTCTACACCAATATTGATTACATCCAGGGACAACTTGTGTCTACCACCATGTAAGAGCTCATCACTCCCTCTTTCTAGGGACCTTGATTAGCATGACACCAATTCTTTATCTAAAGTACTCAAAATTCACTATGGCTAACGACTTGGTCAATACATTGGCTATTTTCTCATCCATTACCACGTACTGGAGCTTCACTACTCCTCTCTGCACCATATCCAGGATATAGAGATACTTGATCTCAAATGTGCTTCGACTTGTCATGGAACACCAGGTTCTCCAAAAACTTCACGTATCTTTGGTTGTCGTAAAAGATGCAAATAACTTCTAATTCAAGATCAAACAAATAATATAGTAGATTTTGAGGCCATAACGCCACACCACTGTCCGAACATGATGCAACATATTCTGCTTCGACTGTATTTAGTGCCATGCAGAACTTCTTCTGGCTAAACTAGGAGATCATACCAGATCCCAAATTGAAGCATCATCCCGAAGTGCTCTTCTTATCAATGGTGCTACTTTCCCAATCTAAATCAACATAACCATGCAAGTTAATATTCTGATTTGCGTCATACTTGAGACCATAGTCAATTGTACCCATTAGGTACCTCATGCTTTGCAACAATTAGCTGAACATATCTTGGATTCATTAGGAACTGGCTCAAAGTGTTCATAATAAATCATATGTTTTGTCTCCTATTCGTTAGGTACATCAATGAACCAGTCATCTGACAATACATTGTGGCATAAACTAACTTTGATGAATAATCACAGAGTAGCTTCAATTTTGATGCCATAGGTGTGTCCATTGCCTTGCAGTCTAGCATTCTAAATCTCTTTAGAATATTCACAACATACTTTCCTTGACCAAGGAAAATCCCATCCACACTCAGTGACACCTCCATTCCTAAGAAGTAGTGCATCATCCCTAGGTCTTTCATTTCAAACTCAATGTCATGTCTCCTCTTTACATCTACAATGAGTTTGTCCTCTCCTATCAAAAAAAAATCATCAACATATAACGAGAGTATCACCATTCTTTCACCTTCAATGTTGAAGTAAAGGTTTGAATCCACTTTACTCTTGGTAAATCCTAAGATCATTAGGAAGCTATCCATCTCGATGTACCATGTCCCCGGTTCCTATTTCAATATGTACAAGGGTTTCTTTAATTTGTACACATGAGTCTTCCTATTATGTGTCTCATATCCAAATGGTTGCTCCACATACACTTCCTCTTAAACTACACCATTCAATAATGTTGTCTTAACGTCCATATAGTGTGCCTTCCATTTCATTAATGCAACCAATGCAAGTATATATCTGGTGGAAGTGTATCTCTCCATGGGTGAAAATGTATCCTCGTAATCTATTCCTTCTTTCTGGGAGAAGCCACACACCATGAACCTTACCTTGTGTTTTTTAATGCTGCCATCTCCAACATGCTTGATCTTGTAGATCCATGTCTAAGTCACCACTAACTTTCCTTCTAGTCTTGGAACTATCTTCTAGACATCGTTGTTCATAATCGACCGATACTCCTTGATCATGGCATCCTTCCATTCTTTCTTTTCTACAACCTCTTGATAGTTGGAAGGTTCTTTGTTAATGATGTCACATAATAGGTCCAGATAGATGTTGTATGGTCTAGGTCTTTTCCTTTCTTTGTGTATCCCATCTAGAACGGCATACCTTTCTACATATTGTATTAGCTCTCATGCCCATGTTGGTTTTATTTTATGGGAGTTCTTATTGTGAAGTGATTCTATAGTTTCTCTTGGTTTTTTTATATCGTGGTCTTCATGATCTTCTAAATTTGCTTCTTCAATGTATTTAACTATGGTTTTTTTGGGTTCTTCAACCTCTTCATTATGTAGTTTTCTTGATCTAGAATATGCCGAGTCTTCATCAAATGTCACATCTCTCCTAATGTCGATCTTCTTAAATCCCTGGAAGTATATTTGACAAGCCTATAAAGTGTCACTGTATCGTACAAATATCCCTTCCTTCATGAAGGATTGAGATTGGTCCTCTATTCATTTGGGATGTGTATGTACATTGGGCAACCAAATATATTGAGATGACTGAATTCTGGTTTCTCACATGAGAAATCCTCTTTTGGAGTCTTGTTGTCTAGCACTGGGTGAGGTGTTAGGTTTTGTACATACACATATGTCCTTGCTTCTTCTTTCCATAAGTGCATCGGAATATCCTGGTCATGTATCATTTCTTTTGCCACTTCCATTATTGTTTTGTTCTTTCATTCTACAACACCATTCTATTGAGGATTGTAAGGAGTGCTCAACTCCCTCTTAATCCTAGATTTTATGCATATTACTTTGAATTATTTCAAGGTGAATTCTCTTCCATTATCTGATTGCAGAGTCTTGATATTTCTCTCAGTGTGATTTTTTGACCAAGGATTTGAATTCCTTGAACTTGTTGAATACCTCATTTCCCCTTTCAATAAATATATCCAAGTCTTACGGGAGAAATCATCTATAAAGGAAACATAGTATACATACCTGCTTAGGGATATGGATGACATGGGTTTGCAGACATCTGAGTGGATTATCTCTAGTATTCCTTGTGCTTTGCTTTCACTGGTAGGAAATGTCTTCTTTACGTTCTTTCGTTGTGCAAATCCCTTGAAAATGCCTTCATATTTTGTTTGGATTTCTGGAAGTACTGAAACTGCTTTGCTTGCAATAGGTATTTCTCTATAGTGCACTTGTGCAATCCTTCTATGCCATAGTTCACTTGGTTCTATTGAGTCATGAACCAATTCTTGTTTAGGTTCTCCCTTCAACTTGTACAAGCCTCCCTCTTGCTCTCCAATTACTGTTTCATCATCAATTGTATTTCCTTTTGGCCACATTAGGACTTGGCCATCAACAAATGCAACCCTTATTCCATTTGCATCTAGGGAAGAGATAGAGAGAAGATTATTCTTCAATCCTGGAACATATAACACATCTTTCATCTTTAAGGATTTCCTAGAATCTAGATTGTAGGAAGCTTCTCCACTTCCTCTTATGGGGTATTGATAATCATCCCCAAGTTTCACCTTGTGAGGTGCCTCAAGCTCATATAGATTGACGAATGATTCTTTGTATCACATCATATGTTTGTATGCCCCACTATATACAAGCCAATCATTTCTTCTGCGTGAGACAGTTCCCGTGAGTGCTGAGATCAGGACATATTCTTCATCACTTGAAGAATCAACTCTTTCTTCTTTGAATCTTTTCCTTGTTGGTTTATCATCTTCAACGGTGTGATCATGATGTCTTTTCTTGTTTGACTTCTTGTTGTAGAAGCCTTTGTTTCTGGGAAAATCACTCGAGTAGTGTCCCTTCTCATCACATGTGTAACATCTAATACTAGATAAATATATTCTAAATTTCTTTTCTCTTTTGTGATGAGGGTCCCCCTTTTTGTTGTGATGATGGTACTCCTTATTTCTATGATTTCTTCTGATGTGAGCTGCAAGAGCTTGATCTTTAGTTTCACATGTGGACATTTTTCCCACAGAAAATCGTTGCTATTGAAACACTCGTGCATTTCTATAGCGATGCACATGACCCCTTCTTTTCGTGGAAAAAATTTCGTCGCTATATAAACCCTTTCCATACTTCATCACTATTGCTACGAATGGCTGGTTTCTACTGCGATGAAGGATCGTAGCTATTGCGACGAATTAATGGTTTCTATTGTGACTAAGTTTTGTTTCCATTGCAACAAATATTTAGCGACTAACCACCACATTTCATCGATATAGCGATGATAATACCAAAAAGTGATGACGAAAATACCATAAAGTAGGGACGAAAGTCCGTCGCTATAGTGACGAAAATACAAAAATTTGCGATGAAAGGCCGTCATTAGAGCAACGGGAATAGAATATATTTTTGAAAAATATTCCAAAGCGTTGTGATGAAAATTCATCTCTATAGCGACAACATAACAACATGTTTATGCCGAATATACCAAGGTGTTGCGACGAAAGGCTTTCACTATAGCGACAACAAAATGTAGAAAGTTGCATTGCTAGTATAGCAAGTTTGTCGGAACTTGTTAGGTTTTTTCGTCGCTATAGTGATGATGATGTCTATTTAAACAAAATGTTTAATATCTCCCCATTCCAATTTTCATTGTTTAGGGTGATAATTGGAGATATTCTTTACACTGGGACTCTCCAACAATTGAAAAACAACATATGCATATCAGTATTTTGTAAACCCTCCACTTTGTTAACATGAGTTATTGGATTGGCTTTACCAGATAAATTTTTTTTTATGTGGGCTATCATTTAGTGAATTAGTTTGAAGCATCTACCCTGTAAAACTGCATACATAGATTTATTTTGGGGTGGATTTATGTATTATGTATAATCCAAATCCCAATCCTTTGTGGGTCAGGAATTTGGTTGAGTACTAGAATGAGGAGGAAAGTATTAGGATTAAGCAACTCACAAATACATATAATAAGGCTTATTATATATATATATATAATTAGGAGACACAACAACATTCATATGTTCATCATGCAACCCATGTGGACCTTCTCAACCATGCTTAGAACTTGGATATCAAGAAATATGTTTGAAGCCCAAGCTTTGCTACCTCAAAAGAGAAAATACAGTAAAAGCATCAATGATGAGCATGGCCAACGTTGTTTTAGTTTCAGCTCAATAAATAATATGAGAAATATTAAGCAAACAGTGATGTATATTTTAGCAAAATCCATCAGGGATATTCAAAGTATCATACCCCATAAAAATATCTAAAATCAGGAAGCCAATCCTGGCATTTGCACATGACTATCTAGTATTCTTCTGAATTCTAGAATGTAAACATAAAGACAAACAATGAATGTTGCATTCATCTCTAAATCAAGTTATCCCTTGCCAAATACAATCTAATAAACATATGACAACAACCATGAATACTATATCATTTATATATCCATCCTAGATAATGAATCAGAATATTCAACCTAAAAACTTGTTACTTAACCAAACAACCATGAGTGTTGTAACACATGCATTGATGCAATAGCAAAGGCGTTGTCTATTTAAAAAAAAATGTTATACCCTCCAACACCTCACTTTGTAGCATCACTTCACTCTGTAGCACTTCACCCTCCTTTACTTGCAACAAACACACATTAAAAATAGTCCAAATGTTAGCTATTTGATTGTCTGATTTGCTACGAAATGAAAGTTGATATGAAGGACTGAATTTACCTTTGTTTTGTATATCCATTCCATACTTTTTTTACTTTGTTAAGGCTATGTATAAACACTTGTTATTAAGCTAACTAGACATGATAAACCATTTGCACACCAATTATTGTTATACATTTTTTTTACATGCAAACTGTCCAATATAATCTACTGCTGCTAATGTTTTTCCTTAATATAGTTTGAAACTGTGTTCTTATTGCACAAAGAGTTAGCTAATGGACGTTGCAATTTTTTCTCACAAGATATGCTAATTGGACCTTCATTAACAGACCTTGGATGGATTATCTATCTGTTAGAAGATAAACACTCTTGTTTTGGTTAAAATAGACACAGAGAATAACTCTTTTACTGCCATACTGTATCTCTTGGCTGCCATTCTTGTGCATATTCATTGGATGAAGGTGATATGGTGATCTGCATTTACAAAGACCAATAACCAAACTACCATAGTTTAATTAAGACTTGATTAATGCACTTTATTACATGTTACATTTTTACTGTTATTATTCTAAGTACTAATTCTAACTTGATAAAGTACATATACAATATGTATGTTATAGACAAAAAAATTTCTATTACTCTCCTTTCATGGTCATATTGGATACAAGTGCTCATCTCCAAAGTTCAACAAGTTATTTGGACCTAGTAGTTTGATGAATAAATTTGTAGTCTTCTCCTAAGTTGTACAACTCCACCTTCATCTCATTTCCTTCGAACAACTCTTGAATAAAGTAATAATGAACACCTGAACTTTCTATATGTTGTTTTTTAGGTATGGCCAAAATACATAAACCTATAATACTTGCAAAAAAGGATATCGATTTGGAAATATATAGCAATTTCTTCCAATTACATCATCCATGTCATTTCTTGAATCATTTGAAACTAAAATTAAATCTAAATAATATTTGTGTTCACATGAAAAACAAAAGAGTGATTTTCAAGCCCTGGTCATATGTATGCTGGTGACCCCTAGAGGCTAGATGTATATTCATCACAACATCTTCAGAAGATTAGACAGATGTGCACAATAACCATGTATGGTTTTCATTTTTACTTTGCATAATTCCAAGGTAGATACAATCTATTCAGAAGTTACCTATTAAAATGATCATTGGTCCTAAATAAAACATAAAATGCAAAATCATATAAACATATAATCTTATCATATTAAAAAATAACAAACCTTGCGAATTAATCAATGCCAATTTAACAGTTCAAAATTCAAAAATTAAACCATTTTAATTTGACTATGTTATCACTCCAGGAAACTCCTCTAGGTTTTAGCTCTAGGATGACTGGTAACTTAAAATGTTTTTAGGGTTTTCTGATATGGATCAAGTCAGGTGACCTATATAACCTACCACTCTCAAGACATGCAAGAAGCTCACTCAATTACAAGGCTTTTAGTTACAACTTGTTCAGTAGTTTGACAATAAGGTGCAGGGATGGAGAACTCATCAAGCTGGCAGACTTGCATACAAAACATATGCATATAAATGGATAAATCCTGACAAGGATGGTACTTATAAATCAAATCACATTAACTCACCAATAGGATGACAGCTATTAGCTATTAATCAGCTTGAAAATAACCTAAATACACATTTAGGCATAAGTATAGTAAAGATAAAGATGATGGCTAAACAAATCATAACAAAAGAGCTTATATTTCAGAATGAACAAGATGAGAAGCTTGACAATAGAATAGGCTTATAAATCCCCGAATCTGAACCCTTATTATCAAATTGATCTTAGGCTTTATAGCCTTTTTACAAAAGTACAGATCCTGAAACTTCGATTTGCTTTCACAAAAATACTCAAAAGTGATAGTTTTTCCAAATTAGGGTTTCAAACCCTACCTAACTATTTGTCTAACTATGATGAAGATTTAATTTGCTGGTTTGAACATTAAATAACTGAAGTAGTCTCTAGTGATCACTGCTGCTGGTCCACTGTAATTTAGCCACCAAAAGCCAATGTTTCGATGGTTAACTGACGTGATCTTTCTTTCTTAATCCGTCGGAAGTTTCTACCTTGTCGCCATGGTTGGTGATCGGAAGCTCTAACCTGAACGATCGGAACCTCAAACCTGAATGTGGCCATAGTGTTGACGATTTAAACCACTACTAGCGTGACGGTTAGGCATCGGCGATCGAAAGCTCTAACCTGAATGATCGGAACCTCAAACCTAAATGTGGCCGCAGTGTCGGCGATTTAAACCACTACCGACACGATGGTTAAGCATTGGCGATCGAAAGCTCTAACCTGAATGATCTAAACCTCAAAACTGAGCACTACCATAGTGTTAGTGTTTCAAACCATTACCGTCGTGACAATTAAGAATCGGAGGTCGGGAAGACTAACCACTAATGTGCCAGCGATCGGAACCTCAAACCACTAAAACATCAGAACCTCACAACTGAACGCTGCCACAGTTTCGGTGTTTCAAACCACTACCATCGCGATGGTTAAGCATTGGCGATTAGAAGCTATAACCACTAATGTGTTGATGATCGACACCTCAAACCACTAATGTGTCGGCTTTCGGAACCTCAAAACTGAACGCGTCGGTGCTTTAAACCACTAACTTGTCGATGATTGGAACCCCAAAACTGAACGTGTTGACGCTTCAAACCACAAGATTCTTCGTAGTGTTGGTGATATAGAGGACTAAACCTCCGAAACACCAGTGTTGTATAGGATTAAACCTCCAACCTGCTGTCAAAGATGTTCTCTCGGTGGTTAGTGTATATGTTTCACTCCTTTCTAATCTACTGAACACGACCCTTTTCGGTGGCTAATGAGATGTTCTGAGCCTCACCTAAGCCACCGAAAGCTACAACTTGTGAATTTTTCACCCAAATAAAAAACAACGGCTTTCAAACTGTCAGTGATATTCACATCCTTCGTCGCATGAGTTAAATTATTCATACTGTAAAAATAAATTATTTTGGGAGATAACAGACTAGATTAAGGTTACTACCATGGAGGTGCACTTAAGTTGAATGCCAATTTTAAGGCTGATCATTTCTCTTATTAGAGATGATTCGATGCTGAATTTCAACGAAATTAGATTTTATATTGTCAATTTGGCAAATTCTAGCCATGGGTTTGTTATATTAGGTGTAGAATTATTAATGCTGTTGTTTCAACTTTATCCTATAGCATGTAACCCCTTATTATCCTCCACTTACTACCATTAGTTTAATGACTAATGGATTCTGCAGGGATAGTTACATTATTTAAAAAGACTAAATGGAAAGTACAAACATTTCTTTGGCTCTTACTTCATCAATAAACAACTCAAGTGCATTCCCACAACATTTGAATGTTCTTGATAGTCTCAAGGGAAGATCGATATTAACTAAAGACATTATGATTATACCAAAGGAATTGTTTATGCTATGGCCTCATACTCCTATTTGCACCTATATTGTACAAGAGCTATTAATCTGTCACAGTAATCTAGGGACTAAACACAAGTCTCATCAAAGATTAATAATAATAAGGCATGAAAATGGTGTAATTGTGCTACAAAATGAGTAGCCGCTCTGTATATTCACACAAAGAATGAGTAATACAATACAAGATCATGCTACAAGCATGAATGACAAAGCAATTCAAATTCCCAAGGAGGTCATTTGATTTGAATGAGTGAGTCTAGCTTAACTGGATGTAAGTCACAGTCAACACTCAAGTTAACCACTGATCAAAACCCTAATTGACTCAACTGAGCCCTAACTGAAGTTGAAGTGCAATAAATGATCGAGTCTAACTAAAATTAGGTCAGACACATGTGACAGAAAGCCAACCATCAAGTGGTAGTGCATCAATGACTCCAATGAACCCCGATGAGGTTAACTAAAGTGTAACTGAACATCAGAAGTGGTTGGAGGCGCCCCTGTTGAGTCCAGTTCATTAAATAATCAATAAATAATCAATTTAATGATGAAGGGTGGCTTCACTGCTTTGTTTAACTGATTGTAACCATCAGTTAGCAATATGGGGCATTAATGACACTCAGATCACCCTCGGAGTGCTCCAGTTAGCCTCCTCGAATGTAGGAGAAGGCTAATTTAGCCTCCTTGATTGAAGGTACGCATGGGTGTGATCTAGTTGATGTCATCTAGTGCTCCTCTGATGCCAATTAAGTCAATAATACTTAGGATAGTGGTTTAACTAGGCCAAACTGACCAAAATAAGTGTGTAAGGTGGTAAATGTCTCCAACAACCCCCCTTAAGCTATACTTAGGAGGAGTTAGAAAACAAAAAATGCATAAAAATTATAGGGCCCTGGAAACTAAGGCCATAGGTCACCCTGTACAATACTGAAACTGAAAAAATGCTAAAAAACAAACTAAGTGAGGAAAAGAGGGAAAACCCAGTGGGGAAACCCCCCCCTTAAGCTGAACACTGAAAGTAGTCTGACCACCTTGATGGACTCACCCTCAATAGTGAATGGAGGTAATTGAACTTCTTTTATGAAAATCTCTAGGTGAATATGTCTGCACTCTGCTGATCAGTCGGGCAGTATTGCAGAATGATGGTCTTGTCATGCACTAGCTCCCTGATATAGTGCATGTGGATCTCTACATGCTTGGTTCTCTGCTTGGTAACTGGATCTATGGATATCTTAATAGCACTTTGGTTGTCACAAAAGAGGACAGTGGACAAAGTACTACCAAGATCAAACTCTGAAAGAATGCCTTGCAACCAAACTGCTTGGATGCAAGCATTCATTGCTCCTCTATACTCGGCCTCTGCTGAAGATAATGCTATGGCAGCCTACTTTTTTCTAGAACAGAAAATGGGGCCACCACCAAACATGAATACATATCTAGAAGTAGACTTCTGATCAATAGAATCACCCACCCAATTAGAATCTTTGTATCCAATCAGCTCTAGCTCAGAGTCTGCAACATAGTGAATGCCATAGGTCCTGGTTCCTTGAATATACTAGAGGCTCCTCTTGGATGCATTCCAATGAATATCATGAGGCTGATGCATGTATATTTATACAACATTCATGGCATAACAAATATCAGCCCGAGAATGTGTCAAGTACAACAAACTATCAATTAGCTGTCGATAGATAGTGCAGTCCATGGGAGGTGCTTTTTCCTTCTTCAAGGTTGATCCCTGAAAGGAAAGGGAATGGTACAGGACTACATTGATCCATGTTAAACTTTAATAATAGGTCTGATATGTATTTGTACTGATTGACCATTATCCCATCAAATTTTTTCTCAATTTCGAGCCCCAAAAATTGTCTTAAGAGCCCCAAATCACTCATTTCAAAAGCATTGTGGAGATCAGTTTTGATGGCTGAAATGGAAGCAACTGTGCTACCTGTGATTAGTAAGTTATCAAAATATAAAACAATAATAATAAAATGACCATTAGACTAATGTATATACACATTTGTATCTGATCTACACCTTTGGAAGTTTTGCGAGAGAAGGAAGGCATCCATCTTGGAATACCACTCTCTTGGGGCCTGTTTTAACCCGTATAGTGACTTCTTTAACTTGCAAAACAAATATAGATCAGAGATGTATAGCTTAGGATGCTTCATGTATATCTCCTCATGAACATATCCATGCATAAAGTCTGACTTAACATCCATATGATGCACTTCCCAGTGCTTAGATGTTGAAATTGCCAAAACTAGGCGGATGGAGTCCATTTTTGCAATCGGTGCAAAGTTCTCATGGTAGTCCACACCTTGGACCTGAGAGAAAAATTTTTCCACCAGAATTTCCTTATATTTTTAGGTTCTACCATTAGTAGCAACCTTGGTATAAAACAACCACTTGCATTGAACCAATTTCCTTCCCGGAGGAAGAGAAACTAGCTCCCAAGTAGTGTTTTTCTGAAGAGAATTCATCTCTTCATCCATGGAAACTTGCCATATCGGATCCTTTTGAGCATGGTAGTAGGATTTTGGGTCTAAACTAATCATAAAATAACAAGTTTCAGACAGCAAATTATCAGGACAAGAGAGCGCAATACCTGCTCTTTGGAAATCAGACCGGGTTCTCCTTGGATCATCCGGATTTCCAATGTTATCTCCTGCGGAGGAGAGTGTTTGTCGGTCCCATGTGGGAAGATGATTTTATAATTCAGGTTATTATTCAGCATCTAATGTTTTCTGCAACTGATATCAGAAATCAGAGGATCCAAATCAGGGTCATCAACCCCAATTTCATGATCCAAATATTCAGTAGAATAGGAAGGAAATTCAACAGTTTTCTCCTTCACTAGTTCCACCTCCTTAAGAGGCTCATCTAACTTGACACTCCTTTCGATGATCATCTATTTTGTTTTGATATCCAACAGCTTGAAACCTTTTGATTCATTAGGATACCTAATAAATAGACATTCTATGCTTTGCGGTTGTAAAGCCCTCCTTTTATCAAGTGGAATTCGGGCCCATGCAGTGGACCCAAACACCCGCAGGTTCGACACATCTGGATTGTGTCTGAAGTATGCTTTGAAAGGGGTCTTCCCTTTCATGGATGAGTGTGGCACTTTGTTTTGAATGTATTCTTCAGCATGCATGGCTTCAGCCCACAAATTTGCAGCCAAATTCTTTGATTCCAACATACAGGTGGTCATCTCCTTGAGAGACCGATTCTTCCTTTCCGCTACACCGTTTTGCTGGGGAGTGTAGGGAATTGAATGTTGGACCTAAATACCACTTTGGGAGCATATGTGCAGTAACTCATTATTGAAATACTCCCCTCCATTATCATATCTCAAAATCTTGATCTTAAGCCCAGCGGCATTCTCGATCAAGGCCTTCAGTTCAGAGAATTTTTCACATACTTCAGACTTCTTTTTGAGAAAGAAGACCCATGTGTACCTTGAAAAATCATCAATAAAAGTTAGAAGATACCTTGATCCATTCATGGATGTGACATGCATCGTACCGATGATATCAGAATGTATCAGCCCCAATATGCATGTAGCTTGGTTTGCCTTCCCCCGATCGTACTTGTGCTGAGGGTGTTTTCCAACCACACGGCCCTTGCAAATTCTAGTGGTTTCCTTGATGACCGAGAGGCCTTCAACCATGGAGTTTTTATGTAATTGCTGAAAATATTTGAAATTTAGATGGCCAAACATTTCATGCCATAACCTACTAACTTCATTTTCATGAGTTAGCAGTGTGGTGGGCTTTGCATTCACCACAAAGTGGGAGAACTCATAGGCTTTTGCATGATGCTTTGCAAGGCCTTTAGCAATGAGTTTCTTGAATGCAAGTTCTGTTATCTCAACATCATTCAGGATGAAAGATACTCTCTTAGGAACTCCTGTATGTGTCATCTAATAGACACTAAGGAGATTTGATGCCAGAGACGGTACATACAAAACGTTTGAAAAATAGCCATTCTCAAGATCAACCGTGCCTTGTCCTTCTGAAATGATGATGGAGTCATCTCCCATGTGGATGGGGATGGATTTTCCAGTCTCCAAGGATGAAAAGGAGTCTCTTTTAGCCATCATGTGGTTTGAAGCTCCAGAATCAATCAAGAGTGCTTTGGACTTCAAAGTGATTGCCATGAGGGCATGACCTTTTTCATGCTTTGGTTCCCGATCTTGCTGATCTCTCCTCCAAAAGATTTCTGGAATATTTATGTGATTTATCTTAAGGAGAGAGGTAGCTTCATCAAGATTCTTCTTCATGTAGGCATGTTGAGGGTGGAAGCCCTTCCTGCAGTATGAACACTTGACTTTTTCCTTTCCATGATGCCCTTTCCCTTTGTTCTTCTTTGAGTCGGAAGACTCATCATGCTGCTGGTTTTCAACTTTGGGATTAGGAGCTTTAAATTTAGTTTTTGGGTTCTTCTGCTGCTTTCCTTTACCCTTCAGATCTTTGGTCCCCAAGACATGGATGGCTTGATCACGGGAGGATCTGATCATCCCCGTCTGGAAAAGCTTATCATGTTCACTTGTTAGGACTCAATGAAGGCGTTGAGTGTAGGCAAATTCCATCCAGGGGTTGTGAGCTTCCCCACATGGAATGTAGAGACAAAAAACTAAATAATCATCTCCAAGTTTAGAGAGTATGATGAGGATGAGCTGATCATCATTCTTCTCCACTTTGCATTGCTTCAACAGTAAGAAAATGTGCTTGAACTTTGTGAAAAAGTCATTCAAGGTCTTGAAATTGGAAGGATGGAGAGACATCAATTCATTTTCAAGATGGTAAACTCTTAAATCATCCTAGTTTCCATACAGGGTTTCCAATTTGTCCCAAATTTCCTTTGGAGTCTTCAATTCAGAAAGATGTAAAAGAAGATCTCAGGAAACAGAGAGGCACAAGAATCCGAATGCTTTATCCTTCTTGTTTAAGAATCTAGATTTGTCTATTGCAGAACCAGGCTCTTCTTCAGTGCCCATGGTGACCCTATAGAGTGCTATGGAATGTAGCTGGATCTCCATGTCTCCTTTCCATGAGTGGAAATTGAATGGAGTCAAAATATCTACGGAAGAAGCCATCTGAATCTGCTGGAGCGAATGCTTTCACCTGTTAAAAACCTGAAAATCACAACAAAAGGGGAAATGTAAGGTCGGACAGCCTACACATTTTAGGCTTTCATCATAGCCATCATAGTCAGTCAAGCAAGCTTGATCAACAAGTTCCTTACTTGGGGTATCAAGAGGTAAGCCTTGGATTTTGGTGTAGTGCTGGATTTTTGAGCTATTGCTCAATTTTCATGCAAGATCTGTCAAAAACCTTGTTTTTGAAATATTTGAGCTTCGTCGCACCGTGAGCTCTGATACGATATTAATCTATCGCATTAATCTAGGGAATAAACACAAGTCTCATCAAATATTAATAACAATAAGGCATGAAAATGGTGTAATTGTGTTACAAAATGAGTAGCCGCTCTGTATATTCACACAAAGAATGAGTAATACAATACAAGATCATGCTACAAGCATGAATGACAAAGCAATTCAAATTCCCAATGAGGTCATTCGAATTGAATGAGAGAGTCTAGCTTAACTGAATGTAAGTCACAATTAACACTCAAGTTAACCACTGATCAAAACCCTAATTGACTCAACTGAGCCCTAACTGAAGTCAGAGTGCAATAAATGATCGATTCTAACTAAAAGTAGGTCAGACACATGTCACAACAAGCCAACCATCAAGTGGTAGCGCATCAATGATTCCAATGAACCCCGATGAGGTTAACTGAAGTGTAACTGAACATCAGAAGTGGTTGGAGGCGCCCCTGTTGACTCCAGTTCATTAAATAATCAATAAATAATCAATTTAATGATGGAGGGTGCCTTCACTACTATGTTTAATTGATTTTAACCATCAGTTAGCAATATGGGGCATTAATGACACTCAGATCACCCCTAGAGTGCTCCAGTTAGCCTCCACGAATGTAGGAGAAGGCTAAGTTAGCCTCCTTGACTGAAGGTAGGCGTGGGTGTGATCTAGCTGATGTCATCTAGTGGTCCTCTGATGTCAATTAAGTCAATAATACTTAGGATAGTGGTTTAACTAGGACAAATTGACCAAAATGAGTGTGTAAAGTGGTAAATGTCTCCAACAGGAGCCTGTCCCCATTCTTAGGGGTTACGCCCAACACTCATTTCTTATGACTTGCCTTATATTTGACATGTCTTTCACTAAGCAAGTCTAAACCATTAAATGTTCATGCAAAAAGCTAAGAAGCTATGAATCACTAAAGTGCATCAAAAAATAGAGCAACAAAAGGCTTCCTATACTACGAAGGTGATCATTACCCCTCGAAGTTAAGCATCTATCGAATAAAATTAAAAAAAAACTTGGATTTATGCAAGGAATATTGATGCTGGATAAGCTTATCGCAATGCAAGGGAGCATGAGATGGACTAAAAATCACAAACCAAGACAATTATTTTTGCAAAGTATATCACAAAATGGGATTTTTCAATCAGAATATTAACATTGCAATCTCTTTAAGTAAGCCCTAACCATTTATTAAAAACAAGGCAGGCACAATCAAGAAGCAACCAACCATTAGGATAGATAAAGGCAACACAAATCTTATTCCCAAAATAAGCAATCCTAAGATAATAATAATCTACACAAAGGTAATTTTGTTAAGGTTCAACATTGCTAGATATTGTAATTCTTGCTCAAAAGAGTCAAAACACTATTGCCAACAAAATCTAGGACCAAATCTATATATTTATCGAACATGGCATGGAAAATTCCTTTGATAGACTAAATAGACCCTTACTAAAGAAAATTTACAATTTTTTCTTGTTAAAAGAGAAATGTCAAATGGATATGCTGGGGCGCATGCCTTAACGGTCACTAATTGTGGTAACTCTGCGGTTTTTGCGCGAAGATGTAAGCGAAGTCACGACACAAAATAGTCTTAGGGGTGTCGGGGTTGGGCCAAAGCCCCTCTTTTTGTAAATTTCCCCATGATTTGCGGGTGCCCATGGTTTAAGTCCATGGCATTGTAATAGTGCACTTGTATAAATAAGGCACTTATGTAAAAGAGTCAAGCAAGGTTATAGTAGGTTCTCTTATGATAAGTGGATGCGAAGGTTTTTGGAAGGTTAAGTCCCAGCTGTGTGCATGGACGACCTCTATAGTTGTGTGCGTAAAGGGTTTTTGTAAGAAAGGTTAAGTCCCAGCTGTGTGCGTGGATGACCTCTGCAGCTGTGTGTGCAGCTTAGAGTTGTAAGAAAGGAACTACAGCTAAGTGCACAGTTAGACTTGAAGGACAGATATGCAGCTGAGTGAGCAGATCAGAATTGTTGTTTTGTAAAAAGTTGAATAAAAGCGCAGTTCTGTGGATGTAGCCCCTACCCTGGGCGTGAACCACGTTATATCTTGTGTTGTGATTGCTCTTTTGTGTCATTTCTATTATGTTTTATTTTCATGCATTGATAAGTAGATAAATGATAAAGTCAAATAACTGCTAAATATTAACTTCGCTGTGAATTCCCAGTTAAGGGTTAAGCAAGAAACTGTTTGTTTATCTAAAATGCGAAGCTATATAAGTAAAGATCGAAGCTCTGTGTTACATGTTTATAATTTGTTAAGGCTAAAGGTATAGTAATATCCCTCTTCTGCTTGCAGAAACCTGGTTCTGCGGCGCCCCATAGCTGTTTCGGGTGATACTGTAACCTGTTCGCAGGTTGTTGCCGGAAGGGTCAACATTGTGGGTCTTTTTGTTGGTGCGAAGTTAATGGTATAAACCCGGGTCTGCCCTAAGCCCAACAAATTGGTTCCGTTGTCGGTTGAACTCAGTATCTGCTCAAGAGGGATCTACGTCATACCTGGAGGGCTATGTTTTGGAGACCCTCAGTAAAAGAAATCAGTGACTGGATTGAACAGACCTATTTGAAATTTGTTGAACAAGAAAATAAGGATCCTTGTCGTAGCTCAGATGACTTCTTGCAAAGGTACGTTTTCACTGATATTTATGAAATTTTCTTTGGTAGTGTCCACATAGAATTGCACCAGTGGTTATCCAGGTTGATAGAAAGAAAGACCAACTTCAAGGAAGATCAGTTTCCTAAATGGAACCCCGCAAGAATTAACATATTGAAGAGAGTGAACAACGGGATATCACGAGCTGTTGATTTCTGGACAACGCGAACCCTTGAAGCATTTGTGACAGAGTTTGCCATCGAAACAAATACCTCTTTTAGCGAAGCTGAAAGACAATTTTTCAAAGGACCAAGGGGTAAGTATTTGAATTCATTTAGCTTGAAAATTAAAATGCTCTTGGATGAGAAAGGTATATTGCTGATCGAATCAGATTGCTAGATTTCTTTTTACTAACCTATGTTTGGAAGTGACTTCGACGAGCAAAGTGGTTTGCTGCGAAGCGGTAAAATATACAAGAGAAACCTAGAATCCTATACCCTAGGCCAGAATACAGAGTATACGCCATTAAGTCCAGAAGACCTTGAATCTGAAGAAACCCCTTTTGTTAGAAACCCTCCTATAACTCCACAGCGCAGATTTGTTACCCCCAAGAACCCGTCGTAGTCTGACAGTAACCATAGCCCAAGTATTCCTATCAGAGGTCAGTCTACCTCAGCAAGTTACCCTCCTCCTCCCCCTCCCTCCCCCCTAGATCTAAAATGGCCCATATGAATGATGACATTAAGCTACCAGTCTTCAAAGGAATTGGATTAGAGGATCCAGAGCAGTTTTGGTTCTTATGCGAAGCTGTGTGGATTGCTAAGAATATTACGGATCAAGATATTAGAAGAGTGCAACTGGTCACATATTTCAAAGATCGAGCCTTGACCTGGTTTATGAAGTTTTCCAGCACTCAGAACTATGTCTTGGCTGATATTAAAACAACAATGATTAGAGAATTTAAGAGGCCTAAATCAGAGTCATAGTGTATAACTGAACTGAAAGAGATTTAGCAGAGGCAAGGTGAATCAGTGTGGGACTTTTATAAGAGATTCAAAGTTCTATTAGATCAATTTAGTTTCACTATTGGACCAATGCAGCATAAAGAATGGTTCATTGCAGCATTATTACCTCACATCAGGACTCCACTTATGCAATAGAAGGTTGCTGACCAGCAAGAAGCTTTGGAAATAGCTATGAAACTGGAAACAAATCCTGTCGAAGATAATTCTGGCATAGCCCAAATACAAGCGCAGTTGGAAGAAATGGATTTGGAGCTTCGCGACATGAAGAAGGGGAAATATATTCGCGAAGAGGTTTGGTGTACACGATGTAGGATAGAAGGACATGACAAAGAGCAGTGTCCTGCAGTAAGGAACTATCTGAATACTGGTGCACCAAACCCGTTTAACCCTAATGTTCTATATTGTGAGATCTGTAGAAAAATTGGTCAGCATCGACCTGAAGACTACTATCTACTGCAAAGATATGTTCAGGTACCTAAGAACCCCTATTGCAAGTTCTATAATTCAGTTGGACATAACGATGAGGAATGTCGCAGCTTTGACCTCATGAGAGAGAGAACCTATGATACTTATAGGGTACAAAATGATGCATAAGGTAATGATGGATATGGTTACCGTGGTGGTCAAGGTAGTTTTAGAGATCATGGTCGTGGTGGTATGCCTGGGGGAGGTCGTGGCCAGGTTATTTGCTATAATTGCAATCAGGTAGGACATGTGGCTAGAGACTGTCGGAACCCAACTATGACATGTCGATATTGGAGAGCAGTCGATCATGTGATCGAACAATGCCCACAGTTGATAGCCAATATACAAGAAAGAAATGCTCCTCCCACTCATAACATTCAGATGATTACTGTAGAGAAAAGACCTATCCCAGCCATTAACATAGTTACAAGGAGTGGAGCTACGATGCAAGTATAGACTAAGGAAAAACAGCCTGACGAGGCTTGGGTCCGCAAGAACCTAGAGAAAATTCCAGCATTTGATGTTGAATGAGAAAAAGAAACATTTATGGAAGCCAATTTTTTTTTTGCTGATGCGAGAACATCAGTAGCACCTGCGCAACAGCATCAACATCAGTTACAATCTCAAGAAGCTCCGATGAATAAAGTAAGTACACTGTCATCATTTTTACATATTTTCATGAAGCTCTTAAGAAATCAGAATGCTTTAAATGAGTTACAGAACGTTATTGCTTCTTGCGAACCTCAGCAAAGCTCTGGTAAAGAAAACATTGTTCATAGAGTTAGAAGAACTGGAAGAGAAATGAGATTGCATGCTTAGATAGGAGAGTATGACATGACTGATATCATTTTAGACCTGGGATCAGAAGTAAATATCCTAACTAGGTAGACATGGGAACACATGGGAAAACCTACCCTTGAATGGTTCCCTATACAGTTGAGATTAGCCAATCAGTAGAAGATTATGCCCCTAGGAAGACTCCCTAGTGTACCAGTGGATATAGATGGAGTCAACACTTTAGCATATTTTGAAGTCATTGAGATAATTGATGATAGCAAACCCTATCCATCCTTGCTAGGAATTGGATGGGCAATAAACAATGATGTAGTAATCAACCTTAAGAAGAGACAGATGACTTTTGAAGGCAAAGGGTTGAGAGTCATAGTACCATTGGACCCTTCTCAAGGAGAAAGGTATACAGAGCCAATCAGAGATGGAGATCAGGATGTTTTGGATCATACCTACAACATCACAGCTAAGGAAGAAGACTATGTTAACCCTACTACCGAAGGTATAATGGATTGGCAGTGTGATAGTTCCTGCATGACCGATTCAAATGAAGGTCTAGAGAATTGGCAAAATAGACTTTATGAGCTACATGGACATCGGTGTGCAAGAATTACTAAGTCTCTCAGATGGCTTAGCTCGCAGACAAGAACCTTGCCTATTTTTGATGGCTTGACAGACCCAGGAGAATTTATTGTACAATTTTCAGAGCAAGTACTAGACTCACAGAAAATGGAGACTCTAGGTTCAGCATTCAGAGCCACAGCAGCCAGATGGTGGAATGGTCATAAAAAGCATATTCATAGCTGGGAAGCTTGTCAAAAGTTTCTTCACCTGAGATTCATGGATCAACCTCAGGAGGTGCAAAGCAGGTTTAATGGTAAGTCTAGCCCTCAGGAACATTTGGAGCAGTGTTATGAAGCATGTAAGCATGTACCTTGTGAAGAATGGGTACATAGGTTTGTGCACACTCTGGAACCTATAGCAAATAACTGGTATGTGGAGGTCGAGCTTCGCCATGGTACTGTAAGTTGGGATAGTCTTGTTGATAGATTTATGCTTACATTTTCTATTAATGAGGTTTGTCCTACTTTGGACGCAACTATTAGGTTGATCCATACTAAGGTGTTTGATGATAAAGAAATAGCTGAGTACCAACCTGATTGGAAGGAACAAGAAGCTAATGTAGTAGAATGTTATAACCTCACAATTGATGAGGACGATGACCCGTGCAACATTAATATTCCTGAGTCAGAAGGGCACTGTGAAGTACACGAACCAGTAGTCGAAGCACCTGAAGTAACTCAGCCCTTGAAGACAAGTCAAGTAAACATTGGATCAGAAGAAAATCCTAAGTACGCTACTATTGGAGATTATTGGGATGAAGAAATGGTGAGCAAAGTAACCCAACTTATCCATGAATATCAGGACTTATTTCCGACGAAGTTCTCAGAAATGAAAGGAATCATTGAGGCTGTGGAAGATATTCTGTCGTGGGTTGAAGTTCGAAGCTCTGTCGAAGTTGGTGTCAGGAAGTGTCGAATTTCCTTATTGTGGCGCAGCTAGAGTTACTGGTTGAGCCGAAGAAGGAAATATGTGTCGGAGCTTAAAATGTGAGCATTGGAAAAAAGAAAAATTGGTGGCGCCGGTACGTTAACTGTATTAACTGCCTATATTAATGCTATCTTGGGAAATCTACTGCCTTTTGGACAATATCTCTGTCAGATTTGGTGTCTTCAATGCACAGTTATGACAGATTTCGTCGATGGATTCTATAAGAAGACACCTAGGCTTGTGTAGTTCGTATTATGCATTTTCTTGAGTTTTACAATTGAGTCCATGTCAGCTAATCGCGAAGTTCAGGAATTGTTGAGAGAATTTGAACAGAGAGGTCTGTAGAACCTTATGAGCAACCCACCTGCATTTGCACCCCGCGAAGAGACTCCCCCAGCACCGACTCAGCCAATGCAGACACGATATACTAGGAAAAAGTTTAAGCCCAAATTTCGTTCCAAGCGGAACGAAGACAGATACAATCAATTAGTGAAAACACCGGAGGATCCTGAGATGAATCCATCGAGTTCAACAGAGATCCCACTTGAAGGGGATGAGAACATTGCACCACAACGTCCACCATATCTTCAGCCTGTTCAACCAGGAGTTCAACCACCTCGGCGGAATGCTAAGTTCACTTTACGCACCCCTTCGCTGCCACAGGGTGTGCAGTTGGTCGGAACCATGATAGGGAAAATAGACCAGCTTAAGTATGTAGACCATGATACGAATGATCGTGGGAAGTTTCCACAGTTTGCACTGGGAACATACTTGCACTTCGTCAAATACCTAGAGACTGGAGAAACATTACTAGAAGTGAAACAGTGGGCTGCTGGCTTGGAGAAAGCTGGCTTATTGAAGATGCTAAATGTTCCCCACTTCGGTCGCAACACACAGGTGACCGTGGTAGTCAAGCAGCTATTGGCATTGGTACATGATGGGCACCTATGGATAGGAGACAAAAGAATTACTATTAATGGTGAGCTCATTCATAGGATCACAGGATTACCGAAGGAAGGGCCTAATCTGGGGATCGAATTTCCTTCAAAACATGAAGATACAAAGCTGGCACAAAGCATGAAGGACTGCTTCGACCTGACGAAAGGGAAGCGAGGGTATCAAACCTCGACAATTCAGCACCAAAACATTCGCTTCGCAGCTGAGCTCTTAGCCTGCAAATTAATGAGAAAGTGCAGACCACATGAAGTGTTTGCCCCTATTGTCAGTATTGCTGCGAACTGTGCCGAAGGCTACATTTACAAATGGGCAGAGTACATTGCCAAGGAATTCCTCGAAGATGTCCACAATGCACAGGAGAAAGGTAGACCCTTTCACTATTCATGGCTGGTAGTGCTTATTGCACTGGTAGGATGGAAAGAACCTACTGAGGCGCAGTTTGTTGATGTGCCACTGAACATGCCTGGCACAACAAGGTACGCATCTCTGTGGGTGTCACAGGATAAAACCTTATAGCAGATGAAAAACTATGTGTTCGTATTTTACTCAATGAGCATCTCATATGAGATTCTGAAGACACCGTGGCTCAGTAATGAGCTATTCTCTCAGTATGATGGAGTGTCCAACTTCAAGGATGGCATGCACAATGTCTTCATCCAGGCCTGTGCAGATAAGAAACATGCATGCTGGAAGTTTCCATACGTGGTGACCAAGGAAGACATCCTCACACTAGTTCAGCAATGGCCGGTTGAATGGATGAAGGACACAGGGACAAAGCCCAACATTCCAGTCCCTCCAGTCACCAATGTGGGCATAGGCCCTAGTCATACGCAACAGGAAGACCCACCAGAGGACATTATAGAACAAAGTGAGTCACAGCAGAGTTAAGGTGACTAGGATGGAGATAGTCGAGCTGACGAAGAAGAAGAAGAATCAGTCAAAACCATCTCAGACCCTAATCGGCCAGATAAGCACAAGTCACCAGAGGCAGAGGAAGGGACTAAGCCTCAGTCTAGAAAGAAATCAAAGGCATCAAAGGGAAAAAATATTGTCGAAGAATCTACCATCACGATGGAAGAGCTTGATCAGGCTCTGAAAAAGTCTATAAAGGTACTAACTAACAAATGGTCACAATTTGTAGCTATGCATCTTGATACCCTCACCGGCGTAGCGTAGCGAATCTCAGAGCTAAAGGAGTTAGTAGAAAAATCAGTGACTGGTGCTATAGCAAGCAGTGCCCCTGTAAGCACACAGCTAGATACAAGGAAATGACAAGCTAGAGATAACAGGGGACAAGTGTCAAGTGCAACCCTCATAATAACTGATGCAACGTCTTGCTCGAAGATGAGCATGACTGTGGGGATAGATTACACCAAGATGACTATGACGGAGCTGCATCTCTGTCAACTAGCAATCATGAAGGAGATCCAAGAACGAGACCACCACTCACAAATGCAGTTGGAAAATACCATGAAGCAGAGTGAGAGCCTCGCAGCGCAATTTCAAGAAGCGGAGCAGAGGAAGAAGGATGCAGAACGTAAGCAGGCTACACTGGTGCGAGTGTTGGATGAGGTGTGTCAGAGTCTTCCTGACTTCGACATTTAGGCTGAGGAAGAACCGAAGCAAAGAATTGCTAAGCTGAAAGACTATGCACAGCAGTCTCGCAGCGAGATTGAAAAGCTAAAAGCAGAACATGAGGCTCAGATTGTGGAACTTCAACTTCGCATCACACCGGAGAGTCCACCAGAGGTCAGGGAGAAGTGTCGCAGAGATATTTAGGCCTCAGCAACGAAGATCTCCGATCTTGTGAGCAGCACAGCAAAACTGCTAGAGGAAAGTGTCGACGCTTGGAAAACACTGCAGGAAAATCCAGAAGTAGAAAAGCTGCAAGAAACCATCAAACAGCGATAGGCAGAACTGGACGCAGTGAAAGCGGAAATTAAGACTCTGCCTCCTATGCAGAAGATGCTCAAGGTAAAGTAAAGTAATGAAATTTAGCAGGAAATTGAGTCATGCAGAATGAAAGCAACATTATTGGAAAATTCTATGTAGCCCCTTATCAACAAGGCCTTGGAGTTGAGCACTGCTGCGGACAACCAACTCAAATTTCTGAAGGAGTATGATGCAGTTGCCCAGGAAAAGGCCAGCGACGCATTAGCAGCAGAATTACAAGAGTTGGTGGAGAAGGAGCAAGCAGTCGATGATATCATACGCGGCCTCAACAAGCAATTCACTATCTTCGTCAACAAGATTCTTCCACCAGACAAGCAGCAGAGTGTCCCGGGATGGGACACTGGTGAGTCTTAGGGGCCTGTTGGGGCGCACGCCTTAACGGTCACTAATTGTGGTAACTCCGCGGTTTTTGCACGAAGATGTAAGCGGAGTCACGACAAAAAATAGCCTTAGGGGTGTCGGGGTTGGGCCAAAGCCCCTCTTTTTGTAAATTGCCCCATGATTTGTGGGTGCCCATGGTTTAAGTCCATGGTATTGTAATAGTGCACTTGTATAAATAAGGCACTTATGTAAAAGAGTCAAGCAAGGTTATAGTAGGTTCTCTTATGATAAGTGGATGTGAAGGTTTTTGGAAGGTTAAGTCCTAGCTGTGTGCGTGGATGACCTCTGCAGTTGTGTGCGTAGAGGGTTTTTGTAAGAAAGGTTAAGTCTCAGCTGTGTGCATGGACGACCTCTGTAGCTGTGTGCGCAAAGGGTTTTGTAAGAAAAGGAACTGCAACTAAGTGCATAGCTTAGAGTTGTAAGAAAGGAACTGCAGCTAAGTGTGCAGTTAGACTTGAAGGACGGATCTGCAGCTGAGTGCGCAGATCATAACTGTTGTTTTGTAAAAAGTTGAATAAAAGCATAGTTCTGTGGACGTAGCCCCTACCCTGGGGGTGAACCACGTTATATCTTGTGTTGTGATTGCTCTTTTGTGTCGTTTCTGTTATGTTTTCTTTTCATGCATTGATAAGTAGATAAATGATAAAGTCAGATAATTGCTAAATATTAACTTCGCTATGAATTCCCAATTAAGTGTTAAGCAAGAAACTGTTTGTTTATCTAAACTAAAAAGCTATATAAGTAAAGATCGAAGCTCTGTGTTGCATGTTTATAATTTGTTAAGGCTAAAGGTATAGTAATATCCCTCTTCTGCTTGCAGAAACCTGGTTCTGCAGCTTCCCATAGCTGTTTCGGGTGAGACTGCAACCTGTTCGCAGGTTGTTGCTGGAAGGGCCAACACTGTGGGTCTTTTTGTTGGTGCAAAGTTAATGGTATAAACCTGGGTCTGCCCTAAGCCCAATAGGATAAAAGGACATTTGCTTGCACAAACAATACTTAGACAATGGTAGTAATAAATGGAAGGCCAAATTCCTTTTCCCAACTAACAAAATGAAATCCCAACCAAGTGAGCATAACCTCTCTCGCTTTTCTTTAGTTTTGGAAATGGGAAAGATTGAAATGCACCATAAGAACATTCTATTGGAAATGTAAGGCATTGAACATTGCTTCTGTAAATTTGTTGGATATGGGGTAATGTTTGAAAAAACCCTGTATTTCATTTGTCATGTTTAACCCAACCTTGTCTACCAATTGTCCTGGAAGGATCCAAATCAATATTGCAAACAAAATCAGATTCATAGCATTAGAAAGCATTGTAAATATTTCAAGGCATTACTAAAATCAATTCATGAAATGATTTTATTAGATGTTTACATGAGTATCAAATATTTGAGAGTAAAGAGAATCAAAAACCATATATTGGATACAAGCATTTGGCATAAACAAATGACGATAATCTATATGTTGGTGCTACCATAAGATATGAATCGACATATTCTTGTGGTGCTATGTTGGAACTCTAATGAGGTTATGAGTAGTAATTTTAAGTTTCAACTACAAGAATGGTTTGTGGAGGTAATTTATGACCAATATGTGCAGCTGCAATAGGCAAGGGACAATGTATAATGTGAGCCTATGACCATTAGTTGTTGCGAAGGTATGGTGCGTGAGAGTAGATATTATTCTAGTTTTTTTATTTTCCTTTTAATTTTTAAAGTGCTTCCTTTAATCTCAAAGAATATAATTAGTCATACAAATGACCTCTTCACAGAACTCGATGGGTGAACCATAAAAATATTCTAGAATGAGCACCTAGCCCCAATCACTTATTCATATGCCTTCGAGGAATTGTACCTCAGTGGGTGTCCTTGCAAGTTGCCACCTACACTGCTGAACCACAACTCCATTAGTGAATCTTATTCTATTCTGAATATTAACGAAAAAATGGAGTAGAACGGTCTTCATTTTTCCAAATTCTTTTTCGATATGTTAAGCCATTCATTTTGAAGAAAACTAACCCTACAACAACATCACAAATCCCAAATGACCCTTAAATCCATAATCATGTGAGGGCCATAAAAATCCACTTCACAGCCAATGCAATCCTTTCTGCATGAATACTAGTCAGCCCAAGGCAGTATTATCTTGGAACATGTTACTGCAGTTAGACATGTCATCATCCTTCCAACTCCAAGTTCTTATGATCTGCTTCCACCACAATTCAGAAGCATTGGGGTTGTTACAAATGCCAGTAAGAATGAGTTTGTTCAAATATAGAAAATAGTTACCAACACATGTACTACTGAAGTCTAGAATGATAAACCCTTGTTGGGTCCTTAAATACCCCTTTTTTACCACACCTATTATACCCTTTTGCCTTGTATTCCTTCATTCTATGCACCAGACATATGTTTTCCCCTTACATTGAGCCTTGAATCTCTACATGTATGATTAATTATTGTTTTATCTTATTAATGCCTATGATTGTTATGTTCAGAAATCTGTCTCTTGAATTATGCTAACACATTGTGATTTCATAAAGATATTTCAAGCTTTGAGAAACACAGGTGTAGCATCTCGGGTGGTTTGAAGATAAGATGGGATTTTGGTGCCAGCTATTACCTGCTAGTCCTAGCTCCACACGCTGGATGTAAACAGAGGTCGTCATTCCACACATACCTACAATAGACTTAGATACAACAACACACCACTGCTTAAGGCACAAATACAACATATAGGGTATCTCTTATTAATTGGTTATGTCTATTCATTAACGGCTCGAGCAACAAGATTCCCTATATTCTCTACTTCCATTCAATTTCACTCACAGCTGTAACAACTCATTGTAACAAGGAAGCCTGAAGATTGTAGATCTTCATGGTTTCCTGATATTAGTGGGTGAAGGTTATGATTGTTCATGTATAAATATAGGGAAACATTATGAGCCAAGGGTTGGTTGATTATTGATCAGACTGTGTAAGCCGTGACAATGAGCTATACTTTGTAATTTGTCATTTTGAATATAAGGAGAAAGATTCTTCTGATTTCTGCATCTTAACCTATGTTAGTTCTGGCGTCTCTGTTTGAAGGTTGGGCCTGCCTTCCACAGAGATTGCCGAGTTAATTATATGTTTTGATTGTTTTGTTGTGTGGGGTCAAAATTTCAGTAATTGCATTCTTTACAGTTAGCTGCAACAGTAATTATTTTTCATTGTAATTCCTTTGATAGTAATGTTTGCATTTCCTTAAAGTTGTAACTACATGGTGTGACAGTCAACTATGTAGGTTAGTTTCCATTATGCATGTGTGCTAATAGCTATTACAGTCAAGCTCAACTTCAGTTTCTTTCAATTACTTGTCTTTCTTAGGTTTTCTAATTCACTCAGATTATGGTTTAGAGTTTGTTTAGTTCAATTTCTGTTATTTCCAATTCTTAGATTAGTTGAATTAAACTAGTTATGATGGATTTACATACAGTAAAATAATGTTAGGATTTAACTTTTTGCAAAAGTAAGTCTAGTTATCTATTTCTAGATTCGTTAATTGCTGGATTGATATTGTAGGAGGTAATTGCATTTATGAATTCCTAGGTGTGTAATTTATATTAGTTTAGCTATGAGAGGAGTTTGACTGAGAAAATAGGTAGGACAATTGATATTTCATTCATTTGATCAACTACTTAGTGTTTATGCACAAACAGTGTGAATTATCTTTGAAAAAAAAAGACTTCCCTGGGTTGACAATTTATATTGAGCATTCTGTATGTTAGATGTAATTAACTTGCATATAGAGTGACCAAAATTTTGGCGTCGTTGCTGGGGAAGGTAATTAATAGACACAAATGTAGTTGCATCCATCCATCTTTCTTCTATAGTTTTTAAGCTTGCATGTTTTGGGTTGCATGAATATAAGGAGACTACAACGTGACATTCCCAGAACCCCCATAACCCCCCAGAATACTAACTTTGTAGGTGGTCGAGGCCGTGGCGGTAGTCCAGCCTTGGGAAGGAGGACGTTCATTGATGATTTAGTTGACAGAGCCAACTCTTCTACCAAATATTTCCATCAGGGATCGTCATCTATCATAAGAGGCTCGGTTACTCCTAGGTTGGGTGCATCAATTTCCATGGTGGAGAACACAAGAGACGTTGTGACACCATCTAGTGTCCCTGCGGATAGAGATAGATCCAGTGCAATGGGAGGAGGTGAGCCAGAGGTGGTTTACCACATAGATGGCAAAGAGGTCACAAGTTAGGAGTGGTTACAGCTTTAGCAAGAGTGCAAGAATCAGAGGAAGCAAAGACATGAGAGAGCATAGGAAAACATGAATAACAAACGTGATCTAGATGATCATTAGGAAGGAGTAGGGGATAACCATCATAATGATGGAAACCATCCACCTAAGGACACTATTTCCACACTAACATTCCCCATTCAACAGCCAATTGGTCAACCCCCCATGAAGAACATTTCACCATCAGTATTACCACGCTTTCATGGGAAAGCCATAGAGGACCCAGACGAGTTTCTTTTCGAGTTTGATATCCTTTGTCACAACTACAACTACATGTACAATGAGAAAAAATTAAATCTTTTCCAAACTACTCTGAAGGACAACGCTCTACGATGGTTTATGAGCCTGGGTGGTGAGACTGTCACCACTTGGGAATAAATGAAGCAGGTGTTCCTTGGAAAATACCAAGAGTATTGCAGGACCAAATAAAAAAGGGAAGAACTATTTAAGATGATGCAGAAAGAGGAAGAAATTATGGAGGACTTCATTGAGAGAATTCTGTACAGAGGGCAGGACAAACTGTCATGGGAATTAGATGTGCTCAAAATCATCCCATTACGTGGAATCATAAAATATTTCCTAGATATGTTGAACTTGTTGGGGAAGGGGGATATCTTGAAAGAATCCTTCGAAGATATCATCAAATTATGTCGAATATACTCAAGAGGATCCTCCAGAACTAGAAACCGTGACAATGGATTGAACCGAGATGTCTTCAACATAACACAACAGTCATCTAATGGAGGATCCACTTGGGAATAAATAGGCAACCTTCTATAGAAATTCAAAATAGAGATGATGAGCTCCATTTCCTCACAGATGGATGTCCCAAGGGAAAAGCAGACGCAAGCAGTAGAATATTTGACACTCGACGTATTCTGTCCAAGATGCAGAAAGAAACATCCACTGAAGGAGTGTCCACTTGAAAAAGTGGAAGTATGCCATCTTTGTGAGCTGAACCATGACAATAAGGAATTTCCCTCACCTCCCCAAGTGAAGGTAGTCCTGCAGGAATCTACTCTTGACGTAGAACAAGCTTACTTCATCTCTCATAAGAATCCCTGACAGCCTTGAAATCAAGGTATGAATCCAAACCCATCACCTTTCTGGAATAATATGAATAATATGAATGGTATGAATCACATGAATACACAATTTCCTTCACATTATTCTAACAATCAATGGCACCCATCTCAAACTTTCATGCAAAATCCTAACTCTTGGTCACCATGGACACCAAAAAAACCAAACCAGCCAACTTCTTGGTCTTTTGGATGGAGTAATTCCCATCCAGGAAATCAGTTTTCTCATAACCAACCTCCTTATAAACAATTACCTCATCAACAGTACCAGTAGCCGCAACTACAACTTCAAAACAATGTCGCACCAATGAATATGCCAATGTGACCATAACTTCCTACTGAACCTAATACTAACCCTAACAATAATAAAGAAGTCTACCACTTTGAGAATGCCAACATGCCTGCTTACTCCATTACCTAGTTCCCTACCATGATATACGCTTACGATCAGGGAGGGTTGTGGAGCCCTTAGTCATTGAATATGTTCCATCTTCGGTGACTAAAGAGAGAATGAACCAGCAATACCTATCTAACACAACGACCCCCATCATTGAGGATGTTCAAATCCCTACTGGGACATCAACTGAAACACATAGATAAACATTCATTGAAACACAACCTACACAACTAGTTAGAGAACCACCATACCCTGAACGACTGACACTATAGAAAACAGTGGAACAACCTCAGTTTAACCTCTTAGGAGAGTTGAAAAAATTATATGTCAAAATTCCACTGTTGCAGGCCCTCCATGATGTGGCTATATATGCCAAGATAGTCTGAGATCTTTGTGTAATAAAACTAGGTAGAAATCCCAAGGATCCTCTCACTATCCATGTATTAGGAAAACTTTCTGAACTAATAATGGGAAAAACTCTCTTATCCAAATATGACGATCCTGGGAACCCTACTGTCATAGTACATATTGTAAACAATCAGATACCAAACATTTTGGTGGATTTAGGTGCAAATATTAACTTTATGACCATAGAAACTGTATGAAAAACTTGGGTTCACCAACGTTCAGCCAAACCCTACTATTTTAAAACTCACTAAAGGTACACCATCAAACCCGAGGGAATATTGGATGACCTCGTTGTCTCAGTATATTCGTGGGAATACCCAGCAGATGATCCAGATTTATGCAGGAATGCAACAGAATACACAAATAACCATAGAAACAAATATGTAGTGAAAATAACACTTCATTTCATTAATCAATAACTGAAACTGGTTTACATACATAATGGAAATAAACTAGTTAGAGTGCTGGTAGCTTATCTCTGAGAAGAGATGTGGCGGATACATGCCTCTGAATTCTCTGTTACAATGAGGCTTGAAGGCCTATATATTATTGAGAAACAATGGAAACCCTACACATCCAAAAACCTAACCCTAGGAGGTGAAATGCCAGAATGTGGGCCTCGTTGGGTAACTTGGTACATCAATTTCCCGAGTTCATAACTTTAGCATACTACCTCCGTTTGACTCACATGATACATCGTTAGAAATATATGTTTAAGGAATACATTCATAAATAGTAAATATGAAGTCTGAAATGGACTCGTATTTTCCGGACCATTCGATGCCGAAAAAACTTCGTTTAGGGCCTCAAAACGGATTTGGAAGTTTAGGACCCGAAAACTGCCAAAAATAGTAAATTGTGCTACGATTAAGGAAACTGGAAAAATGAAAGAAACAATGGTGGGGGTCCAAGTGGAATATGTGGGTGGCCACCAATATCCTCCTGGATCATTCCTCCCCCCTTAGGAATCAATGGTCTGCATTGCGTTGAGTTCCTCCATGAGATGAGGAAACTTCTGCTGAACTTGGTCCTTGATGAGCCACTTTACTTGGTGAAGGAGTTGGCCTGCTTTGACAACTCAATATAGTTGGATCTTCTCCTGGTGGGTGTTCTTGATCTGTGTGTCCATAAGCTGAACAGTTGTGGCTTGTTCCATGCAGTTGGGGTTTAACTCTGTTGGTGTGAGTTGTTTTGCCACGTCTGATTTGTCAAGTAGAGGTGGAAAGTAGGGCCGAAGGCGATCCACATTGAACACTGGGTGCAAAACAAGGAATGGTGGAATACTGATATCGAAGGAATTGTCCCCAGCAGCCTTGGGGATGGTGCATGGCCCATATCAGAGCAGGAGAAGCTTGCGGTGGGGTTCAGCGAGGTGCTCCTTTTGCAAATGTAACCAGACTTTGTCGCCCTCCTGGAAGTTATGTTGCACCCGATGCTGATCATGTCGTTGCTTGTACTTAGCATTGGATCTATCCAATATGTCATGAACCTATTGGCGAATGTGTTGAAAGCACTCAATGAAGATTTTCACCTTGGAAACTTCAGACTGGATATGATTTGAATCAGCCTGAGTAGCTGCAAATAGCATGGCTACGTCAACGAGACATAGTGGTTGGAATCCAAAGCCCACCTGAAAGGGGCTATGGTTGGTTGAGCTTTGGAGGGCCCGATTATAGCTATGTTGTACATAGGGGAGGCTCTCATCCCATGTGCATGGATGATTTGAGTTTTACATGCGCAAAATGTGTACGATCATCTTGTTGATGACCTCTGTCTGGGGATAGAAAGATGTGGACTCTGTGAGCTTGGTGTCTAGCATTGACCATAGGCTAGATTGGAATTTACTAAGGAACCTACTGTCCTGATCTGAGATTATAGACAGTGGGATCCCAAAGTGTACCCACACTCGTTCAAAGAAGAGTTTAGCAGTGGTTTCTGATGTGATATTCTTCTTGCAGGCCGCCATTATGGCCATCTTTAAGAATCTGTCAACGACCACAAACACACAGTCGTTGTCGTTCTTAGTAGAAGGAAGGCCCAACATGTAATCCATGGAGATGGATTCCCAAGGTTGACTAGGGGTAGGAAACGGAGTATAGAGGCCTTGCTTCTTGATGGATGGTTTGGCAATGGTGTAGGCAGTGCAGGATCAGATGTACTTCCTGACATCCTATTGAAGGTTTGGCCAATAAAAATACTTCTAAAGTATTTCCACTATTTTCTCGACCTTGAAATTCCTAGCGACTCGAGTGTAGTGTACTTCCCAAATCATCTTGGCATGCTCGCTTGAAGGAAAACAAAGGTGGCTCATGTGACATAGTAGTACATCCTGGAGGTGAAATTTTGGAACTTGGTTTCCCTCTAAGAGTGTTTGGTATGTGTGGCTGAATTCTGGATCACTCTTGTAGAGAAGCGGCCAATCAGAAGTCTCATGCCCACAAGAGTTGAGCACAGTGGTTATCGCCACGATCGATGGTTGGCTGAGGAAGTCTACAACATTATTGGTGCTTCCCTTCTTGTACTTGATGTTCAAATGAAATTGTTGTAGATATGTGGACCACTTATGATGGTGATCATTCTGTAACTTTCCTTGTGTCTGTATGAACTGCAGGGGTCGGTGGCCCGTGTGGATGATCATTTACTTCCCCAAAATGTAATGCTTCCATTGTCGACAAGCTTGTACAATTGAATACATCTCTTTGTCATAAGTGGGATATTTGCAGACTATGTCGGATAGTGTCTCACTATGATATGCATTTGGATGCCCTTGTTGAGTAAGGACTGCCCCAATAGCATAGTCAGAGGCATCTGTCTCAATCTAAAATGGTTGTTGTAAGTCTGGTAATGTGAGCACTAGGGCACAACAGATGCGATGTTTCAATTCTGCAAACACCTTCTATTGAGTTTTTGACCAAAAGAAATTTTCTTTCGCTCCTCGCTTGGTGACTTGACTCAAGGGCCAAGTGATATGAGAGAATCCCAACATGAACCTGCGGTAAAAATTAGCAAGGCCCAGAAAGCTGTGAAGCTTTGTTAGAGTAGTTGGGGCTGGCCAATCCCAAATGACTTGGATCTTGGTTGGATCCACATGTACCCCACACTCATCAATAATGTATCCCACATACTGAACCTGGGTCATGCCAAAAGTGCACCTGTCCAAATTAGCACACAACTTGCGCTGTCACAGTGTTTGGAGGACCTGTCGGATGTGGTTGAGGTGCTCTTCCCAAATCTGGCTAAATATCAGGATGTCATCCAAGTACACTACTACAAATGAGTTGGTGAATGGCCACAAGATGTCGCCCATCAGTCTCATGAAGGTTGCAGGAGCATTCGTCAGCCAGAAAGGTGTGACCAACCATTTGAAAAGCCCCTCCTTGGCTTTGAAGGCAGTCTTCCACACATCGGTTGGTTCGTTCGGTACCTGGTGATACCCAGACTTTAAGTCGATCTTGCTAAAATATTTTTCCCCTTTAAGCTGGTCCAGGAGGTCATCGATCCGTGGGATTGGGTACCTATTTCAGATAGTGATCTTGTTCAGCGCCTGATAGTCAATAAAGAGTCTCCAAGTCCCATCCTTCTTCTATACCAACATGATTAGGCTCCCACAGGGCGATGAACTTGGCCGGATGTGACCCTTTTGCAGAATCTCCTGAATTTTCCTCTTAATTTCATCATTCTTCGGAACAAAGCATCGATAGATCGGTCCATTGGGAAGTGATGCACCTAGGGTCAGATTGATGGGGTGCTTGACCTGACAGTGGAGAGGCACCTTGGTGGGTGAGGTGAATATGTCCTGATACTTCTCCATGACCTTGTCCATTTTTTTTTGTTGTGCAGAGGGGCCCTATCTGGAGGTCGTGGCCATGATCTTCTTCTTGCCTTGAGGGCGGATCATCAAGAAAAAAAACTTCTCGGTTTTGGAAATGAGATTACTACATTGTTTTGCAGTAACCAAAGATATAGCGGCAGTAGGTGGTACCTCTGGTATCATGTACAAATTATTTCCCAACGTAATAATAACAGTGCGAGGCTGAGACTCATACACAACATGTCGCTTCCATAAGTATGGTTGACCTAATAATACATCACAAACATGAAGAGGAGAAATATCACAGAATACCTCATCAGTGAAGGGTTTGATGCTGTAGGGAAGGTGGCACTGCTGGATGACGCGGAGATCCCGTCCTTGGTGAAGCCACCCAATGGTGTTTGACTGTGGGTGTGCTGTGGTCAACAAACCCAACCGCTTCATGACCTCTGCTGAAATCATGTTCTTTTGGCTCCCACTGTCGACAATGAACTGTAGCAGGGAACCCTTTACCCACATCTGGGAGTGGAAAAGATGCTCCTTCTCCTCTAAATATTTTTGTTCTTCGTGGTGGAAATGGTGGCATTGGGATCTGCATCGATAATATTCTTCCCTCTGTCATTCCCCTTCTTGGGTTCTGATTTAGTGTTAGAGTATGGATCTGATTAGAAGCCTTTATATCGGCCACTAGTGACTGCTTGTCCTGACACTCACTTGTGTTGTGAGTGGGGCTCTTATGGAACTCACACCACTTTCCCGCTTCCTTCTTTGGATTTGTAGTGTTGCTCTTTGCTTGTGGCTTTGGAAAGTTTTCTTGAGTCGCCATGCCTTGGCCGTGTCCTTGGTTCTAGGGTTTGGGGGAACCTTTCCCTTGCTTCTGATTCACAGATCCAAAGTCTCGTTTTTTCTCAATTTTGGCAGCATACTGATATGCCGTACCAAGCGAGGAGATGTTGAGGAACTCCATTTCCTCTTGAATGTATCTGTGTAGAAAACTACGGTACTTTAGCACCAAATGTTTGTCTGAATATTTGATACCCAACTTGGTGCGCAGGGTATGGAACAGATTCCTCAGTTCATTCACATATTGATCTCTTTGCTACCACAATGTAGTCCATTGTATGTACTTGTCCTCATAGCTCCCCACCGGATAATATTGTCCCTTTATGGAATCTAGGAAATAATTCCAAGTGGGTATGGCTGAGAACAGAGAGGGTTCCTCCTCGTCCTTTCTCTCATAGTAGGTTTCCCATTAGTCCTTGATATGGGGGGTGACTTTGAGTAGAGAAAAAGTAATCTTTTCCCGGTTGAAAAATTCATGAATCGAGAAGTATCCTTCTAATAGATTCAACCATCTATCTATGTCATCTACATTTATTCTGCCATCAAATAAGGGAATGTCAAAGTTTACTTGTACCTTAAAGGGGGTTGTGCCTCTAGAGTGGCTGCTAGATGCATATTCGCCGCCAGTGGGAAGTCGTTGAAGGATCTGGGCGAAGTTATCCATCATCGCGTTCCTTTGTTTTTCAAGGGCCTCCTCGAGCAACATTTTGATAGGATATTCTATACCCTCGTATTTCTTTTCATCCCCAATGGGTGGCCGTCGGGATTTGTGAGGCTGATATTGTAAAGGTTCAACCAGATTGAGCCCTAACTCTTTATACCCTGCCCTCGTTGGGGACATGCAAAGAAAGATCGAGAAAGAGTAGATTGCTCTAATACCACTGATCCGGATTTATGCAGTAACACAATAGAATACACAAATAACCATAGAAACAAATATGCAGTGGAAATAACATTTCATTTCATTAATCAATAACTGAAACTGGTTTACATACAGAATGGAAATAATCTAGCTAGAGTGCTGGTAGCTTATCTCTGAGAAGAGATGTGATGGCGACATGCCTTTGAACTCTCTTTTACAATGAGGCTTGAAGGCCTATATATAATTGAGAAACAATGGAAACCCTACACATCCAAAAACCTAACCTTAGGAGGTGAAACGCCATAATGTGGGCCCCGTTGGGTAACTTGGTACATCAATTTCCTGGGGTCGTAACTTTAGCATACTACCTCCATTTCATGTGCATGATAAATTGTTAGAAAGATTTGTTTAAGGACTACATCCATAAACATTGAAAATTAATTCCAAAATGAACTCATATTTTCTGGACCATTTGGTGCCGAAAAAACGTCATTTAGGGCCTCAAATTGGCTCCGGAAGTTTAGGACCCAAAAACTGCCAAAATTAGTAAATTGTGCTACAATTAAGGAAATTGGAAAAATGAAAGAAACAATGGTGGAGGTCCAAGTGGAATAGGTGGGTGGCCACCAATATCCTCCTGGATCAACAGAATTCTTGGTTTTACAATCGAAGTCACAGCTAGGGGGACACCCACTGATGTTGGGAAGACCCTGGTTAACCACAACAGATGCTTACATCAGTTGTCAGTCAGAGTCTATGACTATGTTAGATGGGACCGAGACAAAAATTATTACCTTATACCCTCCATCTCAACCTAGCTTAGAAGTTGAAACTCCATTGTAGCATACCCATACCTTGACTATCATGCATAATTAAAATTTTTTAAATAACCTTCACCGTTCTTCATAACACAGGGCATGGCCGTGAAATAGTCCTCAACAATCATGTTATAATACCATACCATCACGTTCCCTCCCATCCACCATTGACCAATTCAACAATCTATGGAGAAATATCTCATAGGAGATCGAACTACGAGGAAAATTTGTGACGGAAAATGACGGTCACAATCTGTTCCGCATCTAGGAACAGATCAATGATTGAGAATCAACCCGCAATATTCAACGGTGTAGAAATCTTGAGTTGCGAAATTACAAAAATTGAAATTGCGTGCCTGCATCCTGCACCCTGCATCTCGCATCCCGCATCCTGCATCTCGCATCCCGCATACAGAATAGACCGTTGCAGAAGGGAAAGTTGTGGAGATAGAGATATGCAAAACCGCATCCCGCATCCTGCATCCCACAAGTTGCAGAAAGGAGAATTACGGAAAACTGAATTCACTGAAGGACATTTCTGCATCCCACATCCCGCATCCCTCAAGTTGTGGAATGGAGAATTGCGGAAAGAGATCTGCGAAAAATAGACTTGGCAGAAAGACGTTTCCCACATTCCACATCCCGCCTACGGAATAGATCATTGCAGAAGGAGATTTTTGTCCGGTTTTGACCTACTAATCGAAGACTTGGGACATATTTGGCCATTTAGGCCATCACTAATCCGACAATCTAAGCCTTGTAACTTAATGTAAAAATACATTGAAAGAACATACACAGATGCATACAATTGCAATTATACAGTGAAACAACTCAGCCATTCAACAGATTAAACATGTTCATCATATTTCATCAAGAAATGGAAAATGCAGAGATTAACATAAAGACACTTATCTTGAAAAGAGTTGTCCCGCAACCAGCTATGTCGCTGCAATGTTCCACCCAACCATAGGCCAGTGCATTCCTCAATCTCTCAGGAGCACTGCCACCCCCGAGCTGGGCATGATTTCCTTGAGGAGTAAGGCAGACTCGCAGACTCAGACATAGCTAAGGATACACAAGAACTCAGCCAAGCCAACATAGTTGGGTATTTTAGGTTGCATGTAAACAAGCCAATATACTGCTGGGTTTATCAGGCTAATCATCCAAGCCATCTAATAGTTGGGTTTATCAAACTGCATACAGTCAAGCCAACACTTACATTCAGGACCAGCCAAGCCAACATATGGGTTTATCAGGCTACACAACCAAGCCATCTCACTATTGGATTTATTAGGATACTCAACCAAGAGAACATCCATAGTTGGGTTTATTAGACTGTCCAGTTAAGGATCACACAAGGACAAACACAACAAGATATAGCCAAGCCAACTTATGAGTTTATCAGGATCCTAAGGCGGTGGAAAGGAAGAATTGCTAAGCTAGTGAAATCATCCATAGAGCTAAGGACACCTCCACAAGACCTATCTGGCTTGTAATCCATGTTGCCTACACATCCAACACAAGGAAGTGTCCTATTCTCTGCTTCATAGTCCCTCAGGATACACCTTCCCTTTTATTGCTCTTCAAGACGTGCATAGCAGATTTACTAGCCACTCTTATATTATTGTGAGGTTCCACACTAGGTTTATTAAGCACATTCTATGTCTCTCTGACTCCTAAGTCTTGTATATAGTTCAGACCAGAACCAGGGTGCACAACATAGCAACCACAGGGAGACGCAAAAAAACAGGATTCAATCTAATACACATGTGATGCGTTCTCATAACACTATGCAGTTCAGGATAACGCTGCAACACAAAAACCAGTGTCTTGACAAAGGAAAATACTTGCAGAAATGCGTAACAACACCTGCTAGCTGTCGCTACATCTGTCTAATAGGGAAGAATGACCAACATGTGTGTGAATTCCTGTGAATGAAAAATGGATCATCGAAACATCCCGCAGCTCTCTCCCCAAAATGTGAGGGAAGATGAAAACGTTAATGCATGAGGGAATGGGCATACATTTTTCAGTGTTTTCTTTCCCATGGGGTCAAAACACGTTCTTCTAGAATGGGTTCTCTTCCTAATTCAAATTTTTTCCCATACTCTTCGCGTTCCATGCAATAAATACCTCAACCAAATTTTGGCAGAAATAAATGGTTGGGGAAAAGACAAGAAAAGGGGTAGTTGATAGTTTTGAGGGGTTTTACCCAATGGCTCAAGGTTAAACATTCCCCTTCCTCCCTATACTTGGAAAATCATGCCCCCATCTTATCATTTGTTGCATCGACATATCTGGTTGTGGGTTTTTCATTAATTGCATATTTACATGATGTTTACAAACGTGATTGACTTAGCACATGAACCATAGGCACCAACCATGACCACCTATACACCAAACATTAATAAATGACATGTCCTTGGCCTTGAGATCCTTGCCTTGATTCCATATAATATTTACATAATATACATTTAATGCAAATGGGCTCAAAACCATGGTGTTACATTCCCCTCCCCCATTAACAACACTATCCTCAATGCTTTACAAAATTAAAAAAAGTGCTGCACTGGTACAACCCTCAGTGCTCCAAAGAATTGAACAAAAACAGATGTGCCAATCGCATGGAATCCTTTAGCTCCCATGTAGCCTCTTCAGGACCATAGTGCTCCCATTGCACCTTTACCTGCCCTATGGATTGGTTTTGGAGCATTGTGACCTTCCTGTTGAGGATGCGCATTGGCTCGATTTGGAACTCTCCCTCGGGTTCCACCTGAATCACATCCCAATTTATCGCATGGTTAGGATCATGTACATATTTCTTAAGCAAAGAAACATGAAAAAAATTATGAGCTCTAGTGCTAGCATGAAATGCAAGTCTATATGCAACTGGTCCTATTATTTTAAGCACTTCAAATGGCCCACAGTATCTAGGTGACAACTTGGTACAACTTCCAAGCTCCAAGGAACTCTTCTTTTCCCTCACTCTGAGGTAAACATGATACCAAAAACTGAACTCTCTGTTCACCCTATGATTATCTGCATAGCTTTTCTATCTATCCTGGGCTGCCTTTAGATTCTGCCTGATCTTTACCATTTCATCCTCCATCTCCTTGAGCAATTCTGGACCAAGCACAACCCTGTTCATTAGATTATCCCAAGTCACTGGTGTCCTACACCTCTTGCCATACAAAGCTTCATATGGACTCATCCCCAAAGATGCTTGCTGTCCATTGTTATAAGCAAACTCTACCAAGTGTAAGTAATATTCCCACTATGTTGGTTTGTCCATCACATACATGCGAAGCATGTATTTAAGCACTTGATTTACTCTCTCTGTCTGACCATCAGTCTAAGGATGGTAGGAAGTGATGAAGTTCAGCTTTGTACCCAAATCTGCAAACAACCCCTTCCAAAAATTGGAAGTGAACTTGACATCTCTGTCAAAGACTATTTCCTTAGGAAATCCATGCAATTTGAAAATCTACTTCATGAATATCTTTGCAATGTCATCAGTCTTATGTGTAGACTTAACCGGTATAAAATGTGCTACCTTTGTCAACATGTCCACCACAACCATGATGGAATCATGTTGTCTCCAAGTCATTGACAACCCTGCAATAAAATCCATGGAAATAACTTTCCATTTCCATTCTAGAACTAACAAAGGCTGCAACAAACCTACCGGGTGTTGATGCTCAACCTTCACCTGCTGACATTCCATGCACGTTGAAACATATTTAGCCATGTCCTTTTTCATTCTTGGCCAAAAGTACTGCTTTCTAGCTGTAGCAATTGTCTTATGATATCCTGGGTGACCAGAATATGGAGCTTGATGGATCTCATCCATAAAAACTCTCCTCGAATTTGCCACATTCGGAATATAAATTCTGTTCTTATAAGTAAGAAGTCCATCTTCTTCCAATTTATATCTCTCATAATTCTTTTCAAGGCTTTGCTGCTACAACTTGTCCTTGACCTGCACATACATTTCATCTTCAGTAGTATGACTAACAATCTGCTGTCTTAAATCTGATTGGAAAATACTAAGATATGCCACGTGCATTTCCTACACCTTCTTGTTGAGTGCATCAACTAGTACCTTATTCTCTTTTCCCTTTATGTGCTTGATTTCAAAATCAAACTCACATAAAAACTTCAGCCATATATCTTGCCTAGCATTTAGAGTAGGCTGATCAAACAAATACTTCAGACCACAATGGTTCGTGCTTAACTCAAATATTTTTCCCATCAAGTAATGCCTCCACATCTTGAGAGCATGTACTATGGCTAGAAGTTCCAGATCATGAGTGGCATAGTTTTTATCATGATCCTTCAACTTTATGGACTCGTAACATATCACATGGTTGTATTGCATAAGAACTCTTCCAAGTCCTTGACCGCATGCATCAGTACACACCACGAAATCTTTCTATGGGTCTGTAACTTTCAAGACTGGTGCACTTGTGAGAAGATTCTTCAACTAATGGAAGCTTTCTTCACACCTCGATGTCTATTAAAACTTTACCCCCTTCCTTTGCAAATAAGTGATGGAATGTGCAACCTTGGAGAATCCCTCTATGAATATCCTGTAGTATCCTACAAGTCCCATAAAAGATCATACATCTGTCACATTTCTTGGAATAGGCCAATTCATAATGGCTTCAATATTATCAGGGTCCATAGATATACCCTCTTCTGAGATAATGTGACCTAAATACTGAATTCTATATTTATAGAAGTCACACTTGCTCAACTTTGCATACATCCGATGTTTCTTGAGCAATTTTAATGTCAACCTTAGATTCTCTTCATGCTCTTCCTCATTCTTAGAATAAATAAGAATGTCATCAAGGAAAACAAGAACAAACTTGTCCAAATACCTGCTGAAGACACTATTCATAAGGCACATAAATGTAGCTGGTGCATTTGTGAGACCAAATGGTACCACTAAAAACTCAAAATGTTCATACCTTGTCCTGAAGGATGTCTTATGAATGTATTCATCCTTGATTCTCACCTGATGGTAATCAGACCTCAAGTCAATCTTGGAAAATACCTTTTCTCCTCTCATTTGGTCAAAGAGGTCATCAATCCTAGGCAAAGGGTATTTTCTCTTCACCTTGACCTTGTTTCACTGTCTATAATCAATACACCGTTTGAGTGTACCATCTTTCTTCTTCACAAACATGATTGGTGCTCCCCAAGGAGACACACTTGGCATGATATACTTCTTCTCGAAGAAGTCTTGCAACTGCATCTTTAGCTCTAGCATTTTTGGCGTGCTCATTCTGTAGGGTGTCTTGGACACTGGTGTTGCTCCTGGCACAAGCTCAATTGTGAAATCAATGTCTCTCTTTGGAGGAAGCCCTAGAATCTCATCAGGAAAAAACTCCCTGAATTCATGCAACACATGGAATTTCTCCAACCTAGGAGTGTCATTCTTTGTTGTCTCCAAAATATGAGTTGCGTACAACTGACAACCTTTCCTACAAAACTTCTTCAACTACATTGCTGAAATATGCCTTACAGAAATCACCTTTGGAATGCCTCTTACAACTATTGGGTTCCCTTATTCATCTACGCATTCAAAAGTCTTATTATAACAGTCAAGCTTTACCCTGTGAGATTCTAACCAATCCATTACAATGAGAACATCATAGGAACCAAGTGGTAGAATATTTAGATATACACAAGTGACCAATCCATTCATCACCAATGGACATTTCTCTACCACTTCACTAAGCTTTCTCTTAGTTCCAGTGGCTAGTTGAACTAACCACAATTTTCTATGCTTTAATTTTTTAAAATAAAAAATATCCACTACTCTAGGAGTAATGTAAATATGAGTAGAACAAGGGTCAATCAAAATGGAAACAGATTGCTCAACAATCTTACCTGCAACTTCAACCAAAGTTGACTGGTGATTTACGTAGCGGTCCTCTAGTGCTGCATAAATTCTAGGGACGACCCTTTCTACTTGAATCACTGTTTTTGCCTCTTGAATGTTGTAAGATGGCCTTGCATTCTCATTCTCAAGTGGACAATTCCTGCACGTGTGGGGTCCTCCACATCTTCAACATTGGAGTGGTTCTTTGTTCAATGGTGGTTCTCTTGGCTTTTCTCCCACCACTCTAGCTAGATGCTTCTCAACTTGGGATGGCTGCTTCTATTGATTCCTAAAGTTAGAAGGTCTAAAACCTTTCTTCCTTTGGTCATACTTCTCATTCTTTTTGTCCTTCCATGTCTTATGATAATCAGGTTTTCCATTGTTTTGCTCATAGCAATACTTAGCTTTCCTTATTGCTTCTTCTAGAGTTCTAGGTTCATAAAACTCAATTCTATTTTTGTAAGACTGAGGCAATCCACTCAGGAAACGCTGTATTTTCACCCTTTCATCTTTGATATACTTGACATACCTCAACAGCTCCAAGAACTTGTTTGCATACTCTTCCATGGTCTACTGTCCCAATCTTAGCTCATGGAATTCCTTGATCTTATCATCATAGTACCTGTCAAAGATGTACTTGATCTCCTTGAAATACTTCTGGAACTGTTTCCACACAATCTTCCTTTCATTAATCTTTTTCACCTGTCTGAAGTGCTCCCGGCATATGGATGCTCTTCCGATCAAATTGAGTGTGGCTACTCTGGCCTTCATATTTCCTGAATAGTCTTGGACTTGGAAATATTTTCTCATCCCAAGAAGCCAAGATTCAGCTTCTTGACCATTCTTTATCTCACCATTGAAGGTAGGTGGCCTTACCTTCTTAAACTTATAACGTGAATGGTTCTGGTAGCACCTCTTTCTCCCATTATCGTGAGAAGGATAAATTGAACCATTGGTGGATCCTTCAGAGCCAGATGACCCACTAGGAGATCTCTTTCTTCTTCTAATATTGCTCTTACTACCTTTGGGTTTGATTTTCTGGTCACTAGAGTTCATCCGCCTATGAATGTCTGTCAAACTTTGCAGCATGGATGCATTTAGCTGATTCTACTCCTCCTGAGCCTTAACCGATATTTCATTATCTACCTTGTAACTTTGCATCTCCACCCTTAGGATTCTCATGGTGGTTGCAAAATCTGGGAGAGTATCTTGAAACCTCCTCCCATTAGACTCTGTCTCGACATTTACATCTTGGACATTTCCCCCCATAGCATTTTCCTCTTGCTCATAGGGATCTTGGGCATAATTCATGCCGTAGGTTTCTCATGGCTAAGCCAACAACCCACTTTTCCAATATGCACTATGACTCTACAAAATGTGTTATCAAACACCATTTGTTAGATTCATAGCAATTCAAAATTAGAAACCATTTACTTACTGTCACTTGGCCCATCTAGGCCCAATGCTGTAAGCTTCAACTTTGTTAATTGTTCAACTAAGCCCCTTTAGGCACAACACTGCAACACACAACTCTATTAAACCACAATATGGGTGTTCTTTTCTCTGATACCACTCTGTAGTGTACTACATTGTTGGTATCAGAGGGCACTCTTATCTCTTTAACAATTGATTCTTGCCCATCCAGTCCCAATGCCGCAACCCACAGATCTGATACCACTTTGTAGCGTACCCATACCCTGCCTATCACGCGGAATTAAAAATTTCTTAAAGAACGTTCATCGTTATTTATAACACAGGGAATGGTCATGAAACACTCCTCAACAATCATGCTCTGATACCACTCTGAAGCATACCCATACCCCGACTATCATGCAAAATTAAAAATTTCTTAAAGAACCTTCATATTTCTTTATAAAATAGGGCATGGTTGTGAAACACTCATCAACAATCATGTTCTGATACCACATCATCACGTTCCCTCCTATTCACCACTGACCAATTCAATGATCTACGAAGAAATATCTCAGAGGAGGTCGAACGACGACAAAAATACGCGACGAAAAATGATGGTCACAATCTGTTCCGCATTTGGGAATAGATCAATGCCTAAGAATCAACCCGCAAGATTCAACGGTGCGGAAAGCTTGACTTGCAGAATCGAGAAAATGGAAATTGTGATCCCGCATCCTGCATCCCACATCCTGCACATGGAATAAACCGTTATGGAAAGGAAAGTTGCAGAGATAGAGATCTGCAAAACCGCATCCTGCATCCTGCATCCCACATCTCGCAAGTTGCGGAAAGGAGAATTGTGGAAGGAAAATGCGGAAAACCGAATTCACCAAAGGTCATTTCCACATTCCGCATTCCGCATCCTGCATTCTGCATCTCGCAAGTTGCATAACAGAGAATTGAGGAAAGAGATCTGTAGAAAACAGACTTGGTAGAAAGACATTTTCCGCATTCCACATCTCACCTGTGGAATAGAACATTGCGGAAGGAGATTTCTGTCCAGAAATTTGACCTGCTAATTGAATACTTGGACAGATTTGGCCATTCAGGCCATCAACAATCCGATAATCTAAGCCCTACAACTTAATGTAAAAATGCATTGAAAGAACATACGCAGATGCATACAATTGTAATTATACAGTGGAACAACTCATCCATTCAACACATTACACATGTTCATCATATTTCATCAAGCAATGGCAAATGTAGAGATTAACACATAGATACTTATCTTGAAAAGAGTTGTCCCGCAACGAGCTATGTCACTGCAACGTTCCACCCAACCATAGGCCAGTGAGCTCATCAATATCTCAGCAACACTGCCACCCATGAGCTGGGCATGATTTCCCCAAGGAGTAAGGAACACTAGCAGACTCACACATAACCAAGGATACACAAGAACTCAGCCAAGGCAACACAGTTGGGTTTATTAGGCTGCAAGCAAACAAGCCAATATACTACTGGGTTTATCAAGCTAATTAGCTAAGCCAACTAACAGTTGGTTTTATCATACTGCACATAGTCAATCCAACACTTACATTCAAGACCAGCTAAGCCAACATATGGGTTTATCAGGCTACCTAGCTAAGCCATCTCACTACTGGGTTTATCAGGCTACTCAGCCAAGCTAGCATCCACAGTTGGGTTTATCAGACTGTCCAGTCAAGGGTCACACAAGGCCAAACACAACAAGACACAACCAATCCAAAAAATGGGTTTATCAGGCTATTAGCCAAGCCATCCTTCAAGTTGGGTTTATCAGGCTCCTAAGGAAGTGGACAGGAAGAACTGCTAAGCTAGTGAGCTCATCCATAGAGATCAGGACACCTACACAATGCCTGTCTAACATGGCATCCACGTTTCCTACACATCCAACACAAGGAATTGTCCCCTTCTTTGCTCCACAGTCCCTTAGGCTACACCTTCCCTTCCCGTTCTCTTCAGGATGTGCATAGCAGATTCACCAACCACTCTTATCTTATTGTGATGTTGCACACTAGGTTTATCAAGAACATTCTACGTCTCTCCCACTCCTAAGTATTGTATATAGTTCAGAATAGAACCAGGGTGCACAACACAACAACCATAGGGATGTTTGGGTACACAGGGTAGTCCCAAAAGACCGAACAACTAGAGCAACCACTTCACACAAATAGATCACAGATCAATACACCGATGTTTTTCACATGGTGTAAACCCTCGAGAGGGAAATAGTCCACAGCCCCAGCCAAATATCTACTTGGAGTAGTTTATTATGCAAAATAAATAAAGTTACATATGAGCTTCTCATAATCAATCAACTAGCCAAGCACCCTCCATACTCTTTAAATAGAGATCATGCACCAATCGGGTGTTAAGGCATGAATCAATGGTAGGTATGATATAACATAAGTTTAACTGTCACATCACTTTATGTCTAGAACATATCGTGACCACTATATTATAATATTTACAAATGCATACTAATGCATACTAAAGAAACACACTTTACCTAACAGATATATTACACAAGTTGATCTTAACTAACTCCTAAGTGTCTAAATATCCTAGCATCCCCCCTTAAGAACAACTTGGGATAGGATAGAAATATTTACAAAAGCGACACTATTAGGAGAAGGAAGGAGGCATTAGAGCCTATCCCCCCTTGATGACACATTCGTGAACTCCTAACATAGATCGAAGTTTAGAAAACTTCGCTTCTGTAAGAGACTTGGTGAAGATGTCTGCAACTTGATCATCTATAGGGCAATAGAGCATTTCAAGAACACAATTTTGAACAAGATTTCTGATGAAGTGCATGTGTAGCTCAATGTGTTTGCTGCATTGATGTAGAACTGGATCTTTGGAAAGCTTGATGGCACTTTTATTGTCACACCAAAGTGGAGTAGGCTACTGCTACTCGAATCCAAACTCTGAAAGGATCTGTCGAAGCCATAAAGCTTCCTGATTGGGATTAACTATGACTCGATATTTTCCTTCTGCTGAAGAAAGAGCAAGAGCTTGTTGTTTCTTACAAGCCCAAGTGACAGGTCCAGACCCCAGACTGAAAACATAACTTCGAATATATCAAATTTCTCTTTTTGCTGCTTTCCAGTGACTTTCATGAGGTGTTTGCATATAATGGGCAACACGACCAACGACAAAGGAAAGGCCAGGACAGGAATGAGTCAAGTATAAGAGACTACCAACTAGATGACCATACAAGGTGGCATATACTTCAAGGAAAGTACAAGTGGTAGAAAGTTTGACTCCGGAATGGAAGAGAGAAGGGGTTGGTTTACAATCTTCCATGTGAAAGCGATGAAGAAAGTCACAAGTATACTTAGACTGGGAAAGAAAGAATCATTCTTTGGTTTGCAAGACTTGGAGACCAAGAAAATAATGCAAATTCCCTAAGTCTGACATTTCAAAATTTTGCTTAAGACTGGATTTCACATGGGTTAAAATTTTAGGGTCACTACCAGTAAGGATAATATCATCAACATAAAGCACAAGTATGATGAGATGGTTTCCTACTTTCTTGGTATAGACATTGGGGTTAGAATAGAATCTAGAAAAACTAGTGTTAAAGAGAAAGCTATCCATTTTGGCATACCAAGCTCTAGGAGCTTGCTTAAGGCCATATAAGGATTTCTTAAGGCGACAGACAAGGCTAGAGTTATCCTGAACATATCCAGGAGGTTGTTCCATGTAAATTTCCTCATGTAAATCACCATGTAAAAAGGCAGACTTGACATCCATTTGATAGACTTCCTAGTTATGTAAGGCTGCAAGGGAAAGAACAAGGTGGATGGAGTTCATTTTTGTGACAGGAGCAAAGGTTTCATTTTAGTCAATCCCTTCAACTTGGGAAATACCTTTGGATACTAATCTTGCCTTAAGTATTTCAACACTTCCATCTGATGCATACTTAGTTCTATAGACCCATTTACATATGACAAGTTTTCTTCCTTTTGGAAGAGGAACAGGATCCCAACTATCGCTCGTCATTAAGGAATGATATTCTTCATCCATAGCTACATTCCAATCTGGATTTCCTGAAGCTTCTGCAACAGTTTCTGGATCATGAGTCTCGAAAACTTGAGCCAAAAGAGAATATGCTCGCTAAAACTGAGAACTTGTTCGACGTTGATCTCTAGGATCACTGATAATATCACCATCTATTTCACATGTTGAACAGACCCATCGAGGAAGTATTGGTGTTGGTGCAACTGGAGGAACATGAGAAGGTGGAGGTGGATTTTCATCCTCATTGTCATCATAAAAAACCAGAGTTGGAAACCTGTCAAGGAAGTTGGAAGAAGAAGAAAGCACAATTGCTGAATTAGGCTCGCAGGCCAAATATGGCACACCCGCCAAGTTAGGCTCGTAGGCAAAGATAGTTTCATCAAATTTAACATCTCTTCTAATGATTATATCATGAGAATGTGGCTAAAGAAGTCTATAACCTTTTACATCTTCAAAATATCCAACAAATATGAACTTTTCACTTTTAGGCTGCAATGCTTTCCTTTTTTCATCCAGGATGTGAGCCCATGCTTCATAACGAAATACATGGAAGTGACTTACATATGGTTTAATTTTACTCCATGCTTCTTCCGGTGTTATATCTTGTAAAAATTTATTTGGTGTGCGATTAACTATGTAATTTGCACAATTTATGGCCTCAGCCCAATATTGAAGACTTAGTTCCTTAGATTGGATCATATAATTAGCCATTTCTTTTAAAGTGCGGTTCTTTCATTCAACTACACCATTTTGTTGTGGTGTATACGGAATAGTGTGTTGTTGTTGAATTCCTTGTTCAGTGCAAAAAGTAGTGAAATTTTTGTTAACATATTTTCCTCTATTTGTCAAATCTTAACTTAATAATTTGATGACTAGATTGTTTTTCAACAAGGGACTTGTAGCCCAATAACATGTTAACTACTTTGCTCTTAAGTTTTAGGAAGGAAACCCAAGTGCATCTAGAGTAGTCATCAATGAAAGTTAAGAAATATTTGAAACCAGAAAAGGAAGCAGATGGAAGAGGACCACACAAGTCACTAAGCACAATATCCAAGGGAACCGAGGTGTGCCAAGAGGCATGTTTGTCAAAAGTGTCCCGATGATTTATTTCGAGTACACAAATGAAACAAACACCATCCTTGCAAGATACCATTGGAAGACTAGTCACCATATTGTCTTTACATAGTTGTTGCAATGAACGATAATTTAAGTGACCAAATAGCTCAGGCCAAAGTTTTCTCAAGTTATCACTATGAGCAACAGAATTTGAAGGAAAAGGTGATGACCCAAAGTTTTTAAATTTGTACAACATGGAAATATCATCAACAGTTCTAGTAGCAAGGACATTTTGAGGATTTTTAAAATCCTTAATTACAACTTAGTGAGGTGTAAATGTCACAGTTTTACCTTCACCCAAATGAGTAATTTGATAGACTAATAACAAATTGCAGGAAATTTTTGGAACACATAGTACATCACTAAAATGACCATTTTATACTAGAACTGTTCCATATCCTACAACACTTAGAGATCTATCATCACCAACAAATACTTGTTTGGTGTTACATTCATGTGTAGTGGAAAAGTTGGCTTGATCCTTAACCATATGATAAGATGCTCCGGAATCAATGAGCCATTCATTTGAATTAGAATAAGAAGATGCAGTATAAGAGTAACCAGAAGCACAAAGTGCATGTCCATGAGAGGTAGATTCTGAAGACGAATCAAGGCTGATGTGATGCTTCTTCATTGCTGCTTCCAAGGTTGCCATCTTCTTGAAACACTTAGATTCATCATGATTATATTTCCCACAAAAATTGCAATGACGCTTAGTCTTATTTCATTTTGGATTGGATACTTTGTCATTTTTTAAAGAAGGAGCTGACTGAGAGGGTTTGGGACCCTTGTTGTTTGGCTTATTATTGCGAAAATTTTGTTTCTTGGGAGGCTTGGAATTTTCTTTCTGTTGGGACAATAAGGCATTCCCAGATGTATCTGCATTGTTAATTATTCCAAGATGAATGAGCTTATATTTCTCCCTAATTAAGGAATCACAAAAGGATTCAAGACTGGGCTCTTGATAGCTAGCTGTAGTCAAGGATTCTTTCATGGAGTAGAATGTAGATACAAAAACATAATATGCAGGTCCAAGTTTGGAAAGAATATGATAAATACATTGTTTGTCTTCTTTCTTAATCTTGCATTCTTCACATAAGAGTCTAAGAGTTTTATACTTAGATAAATAGTCTTGAATGCATGAAAAATCACTTGTATTCAAACAAATTAACTCATTCTCAAGTTGATGACTTCGAATTTCATTGTGTTTACCAAACACAGATTCCAACTTTTCCCAAGCTTTATTAGGTTCATCAATTCTAGATACGTGGAATCGCAAATCAGTAGAGATTGACATCCCAATCAATCCACGTGCTTCATCACATCTATTTGCCCATTTAAATTTTTTATCATCATCAGTGGGTTCTATTTCTTTCCCTGAGGTAATTCTGAAAAGTCCCCTAATTCGTAGAACATCCTCCATACGAGATTTCCATGAGAAATAGATAGAACTTGTAAGTATAATATCACAAGGGGCGGCCATACTATAAAATAATGGCTAACAGAACAAAAACTAACTATCTAGATGTAAAGAGCTTGAAAAATGAGGCTATTTAAAAAAAAACGGCTCTGAAAAATGATTCTGTATGATGAAGTTATGCTTGATCAAAGAAAATGTTGAAGATGTCCTCAATAGTGACGTGACAGATATTAACTTGACCAACTAAAAAAAGAACCCCCTTCTTCCCAAGATGAACCTTTGACAATCACTTACAAGAAAGTTGTTTTTTAAGTGAATCATTTTTTTGTAAAATAAGTGATGTTCACTTTTACAATGATGTTACTTTTAAATAGTGCGGCAATAAATTAAAAGACTTAAGTGACTCACTTTTTTATTTTATTTTATTTAAGGGAGATGCATTTTTACAACCAAGTAACTTGAAAATAGAAATTGCATGCACTAAAAAGTAACTTAATAAGACTTGAACTCAAGACCTATTAAGGAATAAAGCAACTTTTAACCAAGTGAGCTAAGTTTAAAATGTATGTAAAAGAATGGAAATAGGAAGGTTTTTTTTTTTTTACTCTTCTCTCTCGTTCTTCGTGCTTGTCTTTTATTTTTTTTTCAATCTGCAAATCACAAACAAACGAAAAACATTCCACATTATGGGTGGGGTTAGAAATTGGTTAGATTACCTGGAAAGTGTACGTTTTCAAGTTTTCTCGTTGTTTTTGATTCACCGTGATCGCACAAGGTGCACAACAAAGAGCATACGTAGCCGAGAAGACAAGAAAAACAAACTTTCCCTTTCTGTTTCTGATTTGTTGCGATCGCGCAAAGTGCACGACAAAGAGCATATGCAGCCATGGAAGGCAATAGTTCGAGATTAAAAAAATAAATATCTAATAATAAAACTGATAAAATATGAGAGATTGAAAAAAAAAACAAATCCGTCACTGTAACATTATACCTTCAGATTTGATGAAATGGGTGTTTTTGGATCAAATAAAAACGCTTTTCAATGAAACAAAAACTATTTCTAAATGGAAAGGGTGCTCCGGACGCAATGGAATAGCTCCCACAGACCATAAATGAATAGAATGTCTAGAACCAGAAACCCTTTCAAAGTTTCGGCAACACCGGTTCTAGATCTTGATCAAAACCATAAGCGACTTTTCATAAACACTCTAATACCATGTTCGGGTACACAAGGTACTTCCAAAAGACCAAACACCTAGAGAAACCACTTCACACAAATAGAACATAGATCAATACACTGATGTTTGTCACGTGGTTAAAACCCTCGAGAGGGAAGCAGTCCACGGCCCCAGCCAAATAGCTACTTGGAGCAATTTATTATGAAAAAGAAAGAAAGTTACATATGAGCTTCTCATAATCGATCAACTAGCCAAGGACCCTCCATGCTCTTTAAATAGATATCATGGACCAATTGGGTGTTAAGCCACAGATCAATGGTAGGTATGATCTAAGAGAAGTTGAACCGTTGAATCACTTTATGTCTAGAACATATCGTTACCGTTGGATTAGAATATTTACAAATGCATACTAATGCATACTAAAGAAACACACTTTATCTAACAGATATATTATCTAACAGATATATTACATAAGTTGATCTTAACTAACTCCTAATTTTCTAAATATCCTAACAAGGGAGACACAACAACACATGGTTCACTCTGATACACAAGTGACGGGGTCTCATAACACTCTGCAGTTCAGGATAATGCTGCAACACAACAACTAGGGTCTCGACAAAGGAAAATACTACGATAGAAATGAGTAGCAACACATGTTACCTCTAATTGCATCTGTCTGATTGGGAAGAATGACCAACGTGGGTGTGAATTCCCGTGAATGAAAAACCTTGTCCATGAATGAAGGATGGATCATCCAAACGTCCCATAGCTCTCTCCCCAAAATGTGAGGGAAGATGGAAATGTTAATGCATGAGGGAATGTGTATGTTTTTGGGTGTTTTCTTTCCCATGGGTCAAAACACATTCTTCCAGAATGGGTGCTCTGCCCAATTTAAAATTTTTCCCCTACTCTTCCCATTCCATGCAATAACCACCTCAACCAAATTCTGACAGAAATAAATGATAGGGGAAAGACAAGAAAAGGGGTAGTTGACAGTTTTGATGGGTTTTACGCAATGGCTCAAGGTTAAAAATCCCCCCTCCTCCCTATCCTTGGAAAATCATGCCCCCATCTCATTATTTGTTGCATTGACATAGTTGGTTGTGGGTTTTTCATTAATTGCATATTTACATGATGTTTATGAACGTGCTTGAATTAGCACATGAACCATAGGCATCAACCATGATCATGTATACACCAAACATTAATCAATGACATGGCCTTGGCCTTGAGATCCTTTCCATGATTCCATATAATGTTTACATCATATACATTTAATTCAAACGGGGTCAAAACCGGGGTGTTACATCCACTGTGGATGGAGCTAGAGGAGGAAGACGGTGTTCAACCATTGATAATGATAGGGAAAGCCTTAATCTTCAAGGATGAAACAGAGGACGATGCTATCAATAGTTTCATCAGTGAGCCCACATCCGTCAATAAACATGTTTACCAGATCCTAAACAGTACTCTAGATGAAGAAAAATAAGAAAATATCATAAAGGAGAATTTAGTCAGTGACACCAACAAAATTCCAGTACTCAAGAATTCAAAAAGCATTCCAGTTGAGATAGAGCCAGGAAAAACACTGAACATTAATATAGATCTCGTTCCTGATGAACTAGAACACCTGATCACTCTCCTGAAACAACACAAGGGAGCATTTGGTTGGGAGTACACAGACATGAAGGGTATCCCTTCTAATCTATGTACCCATCACATTTACATTAAAAGTGACTCCCGACCTATGTGCCAACCACAATGAACGATGAACCCTAACCTTAGGAACATAGTGAAAGAAGAAATTCAAAATATCTTGGAAGCAGGGTTTATATACCTGATCTTAGACAGTGAGTAATTTTATCAAATCATGATAGTTCCAAAGAAGAACGAGAAATGGAGAGTCTGCGTGGATTATAAGGATTTAAACAAAGCAACGCAGAAAGACCACTTTCCCTCACCTTTCATTGGCCAGGAACTTGATACCTTATCTAGGAAGAATTTTTTTCCTTTCTGGAAGGGTTCAGTGGGTACAACCCAATCCAGATGGCTCCCAAGGACCAAGACAAGACCACTTTCACCTGTCCCTGGGGTACCTTTGCATACATGGTACTTCCCTTCGGTTTGTGTAACACACCTTCCACCTTTCAGAGAGCTGTGATTGGCATTTTTTTGGAGATGCTTAATGACAGCATGGATATTTTCATGGATGAATTTACCCCACATGGCAGTGACTTTGAGGAGGCACTAAAAAATTTAGAAAAGGTTTTAGTACACTGTGAGCAAACCCAACTATCTTTGAGCACTGAAAAGTGCCACATGATGATGAGCGAGGGCGTAGTTCTGGGGAACTTCATCTTTGCTGATGGTATGGAGGTAGATCCATCCAAAATTAGGGTAATTGAAAACATACCCACTCCTAGAACACAAAAAGAGGTACGTAGCTTCTTAGGGCATGCTGGTTATTACAGAAGATTCATAGAAAATTTTTCCAAACTAGCTTCTCCTTTATATACTCTGTTGATGATGGATGTATAGTTCAATTGGGATCATGCATGCCATACAACGTTCACTGAAATTACTAAGAGGATGTCTACAACTCCTATCTTAAGGGGGCCCAATTGGACTTTTCCTTTTCACATTTCCTCTGATGCCTCTAACACTGCCATTGGAGCAGTGTCGGGAAAACAAGAAGTTCAAGCCCCATATGCAATTTACTATATCAGTAAAAACTTGACCCCTACTGAACTCAATTACACTATTATAGAAAATGAATTTTTAGCCATTGTCTATTCCATCCATAAATTTAGAAATTACATTACTGGATACACCAATTTTTAGCACACTGATCATTCAACCATTAAGTACTTGATGAATAAACTCGTTACAAATTTTAGAATAACTAGATGGCTGTTACTGTTATAGGAATTTGACATTACAATTATTGACAGACATGGGAAGGAAAATGTTGCTGCTGATTTTTTATCTCGATTTACTAACACTGATGATAGCTTTCCATTTGAATATTCCTTTCCAGATGAGCATTTGTTTGCAGTATCAGGTCATTCCCCTTGGTACCCTGATGTTGCTAACTATTTGGTTGCAGGCAAGATTCCGACACATTTTTCAAAGAGAGAGAAAAAAAAATTTATTCAACAAAGTGCCAGGTACTACTGGATAGATGGTCATTTTTTCTACATAGGTCCTGATCTTAAGATTAGAAGATGTGTAAGGGAGGATGAAGTTTTCAGTATCTTGAAGGATTCTCATGATGAGCCCTATGGGGGACATTTTGCTAACAAACGGATAGGTCATAAGTTATTACGAATGGGATACTATTGGCCAACAGTTTTCAGGGATGCAAAAAAGTATGTTCAGGCTTGTGATAGCTGTCAATGAATGGGACAACCTAACAAATTAGACGAGATGCCTTTTCAACCACAGTTGGTGGTTGAACCTTTTGACAGATGGGACCTGGATTTTGTTGGGCCTATAAACTCTCCCTCGAAGTAGAACATTTAAATCTTAGTTTGTACTGATTATATGACAAAATGGGTGGAGGCTGTAGCTTTGGTCAAGGCCAATGACCATGCTGTAATAGATTTCCTATATGGAGAAATCTTTACTCATTTTGGAGTACCCAAGGAGATAGTCACAGATGGAGGACCACAGTTTGTGTCCCACAAACTGGAAGCTCTGTTACAGAAGTAACACATTCAACACATAATAAATTCACCATATCATCCACAAGCCAATGGCCAAGTGGAAAGTACCAACAAAGTGACTGAAGCTATTCTTACAAAAACAATCAGAAGTCATCACAGAGACTGGGCTGAAACACTTCCAGAGGCACTCTAGGCATATCGCACCACTTGGCGCAACACTATGGTAAGAATATGTCTCGGTGTATGGTAAGAATGCTGTATTTCCCATTGAATTTGAAATTAGAACCTTAAAGAAAACTATGGAGGAAAACTTAGATTTAACAGAAGCTCAGAAGAACATATTGAATCAATTAAACGAACTCGATGAAAAAGGCACATGTGTTGTGCATTAAACAAAGTTAATTAAACAATAATGATCTAGATGGCATGATTGGTTCATAAAGAATAAAGTCTTATGTGAAGGAGACTGGGCATTATTGTGTGATTCTAGGTTCAAGAGGGACTTTAAAGGTAAGCTTTGAACAAGATGGTTGGGTCCATACCAAATAGACAGGGTATTTGACAATAGCACAGTCCGCCTGGTCACTATCGATGAAGATCATACGCCATTATTTGCTAATGGTCACAGGCTGCGACTGTATCACAAGTCGATCTCAAGGGATGTATTTATCTCACATGTCGTAGCAGGATACCAGTTAACGTAAGGGCAGGAATTTTTCTCTGCCCCTGTCAATCTTTAAAAGGACACTGTGATTTCCACACAAGAACTTGTACATAAATAAGTTGATGCTTTGTTTTATTTTTATTCTGTTTTCCTTTACACTTGATTGGTTTTCTTTGAATAATCTGTGCAGAAACATACTTAAGGAGTTGTAATCAAGATAGGGCCTAACAACTGCAAGCACCCTAGTCTATTTTTCGGTTTCGGAAGAGATCCTTGAAAAAAAATGAATGATGAATAGTTCAGTCACAACTATGACTCCCTCATATTTGTCCCATGTGCAGCTGCGACTCTGTTTGATCCGGATTTATGCAGGAACACAATAGAATAAAAAAATAACCACAAAAACAAATATGCAGTGGAAATAACACTTCATTTCATTAATCAATAACTGAAACTTGTTTACATACAGAATGGACATAAAGTAGCTAGAGTGTTGGTAGCTTGTCTCTGAGAAGAGATGTGGTGGCTACATGCCTCTGAACTCTCTGTTACAATGAGGCTCGAAGGCCTATATATTATTGAGAAACAATGGAAACCCTACACATCCAAAAACCTAACCCTAGGAGGTGAAACGCTAGAATGTGGGCCCCGTTGGGTAACTTGGTACATCAATTTCTCAGGGTCATAACTTTAGCACACTACCTCCGTTTGACATGCATGATACATTGTTAGAAAGATATATTTAAGGACTATATCCATACATAGTAAATATCAAGCCGAAACAAACTCATATTTGTCAAACCATTCGATGTCTAAAAAACGTCGTTTAGGGCCTCAAAACGGCTCCGGAAGTTTAGGACCCAAAAATTGCCAAAAATAGTAAATTGTGCTACAATTAAGGAAATTGGAAAACTGAAAGAAACAATGGTGGGGGTCCAAGTGGAATAGGTGGGTGGCCACCAATATCCTCCTGGATCATTCCTCCCCCCTTAGGAAGCAATGGTCCCCATTGCGTTGAGTTCCTCCATGAGATGAGGAAATTTCTGCTGAACTTGGTCCTTGGTGAAGGAGTTGGCCTACTTTGACAACTATATATAGCTGGATCTTCTACTGGTGGGTGTTCTTAATATGTGTGTCCATATTTTGATCAGTTGTGGCTTGTTCCATGCAGTCGGGGTTTAACTCTGTTGGTGTTAGTTGTTCTTCCACGTTTGATGTGTCTAGTAGATGTGGAAAGTAGGGCTGAAGGCGGTCCACATTGAACACTGGGTGTAGACCAAGGAATGAAAGAATATTAAGCTCAAAGGCATTGTCCCTGATAGCTTTGGTGATGGTGTATGGCCCATATCGGAGTGGGAAAAGCTTGCGGTGGGGTCCAGCAAGGCACTCCTTCTGCAAATAGCCACACTTTGTCGCTCACCTGGAAGTTGTGTTGCACCCAATGTTGATCATGTTGCTGCTTGTACTTAGCATTAGACCTATCCAATATATCATGAACCTGTTAGCGTATGTTCTGAATGCGCTCAATGAAGCTGTTCGCCTTGGAAACCTCAGACTGGATATGAGCTGAATCATCCTTAGTAGCTGCGAATGGCATCACTACATCAATGGGACATAGTGGCTGGAATCCCAAGCCCACCTGAAAGGGTCTGTGGTTGGTTGAGTTGTGGAGGGACCTATTATAGCTGTGTTGTAGATAGGGGAGGCTCTCATCCCATGTGCGTGGATGCTTTGAGTTGTACATGCGCAAAATGTGTACGATCATCCTATTGACGACCTCTGTCTGACCATCAGTCTAGGGATGGAAAGTTGTGGAATTTGTGAGCTTGGTGTCTAGCATTGACCATAGGCTAGACCAGAATGTATTGAGGAACCTATTGTCCTGATATGAGATTATAGATAGTGGGATCCCAAAGTGTACCCACACTTGTTCAAAGAAGAGTTTAGCAGTGGCTTCTGCTGTGATGTTCTTCTTATAGGCCACCATTATGGCCATATTTGAGAATTTGTCAACGACCACAAACACATAGTCATTGCCGTGATTATTAGAAGGAAGGCCCGACATGTAATCCATGGAGATGGATTCCCAAGGTCGACTAGGGGTAGGAAACAGAGTATAGAGGCCTTTCTTCTTGATGGATGGTTTGGCAATGGCATAGGCAGTGCAGGATCGGATGTACTTCCCGACGTCCTATCGAAGGTTCAGCCAATAGAAATACTTCTGCAGTACTGCCACTGTTTTCTCGACCCTGAAATGCCTAGTGACCTGACTGTAGTGCGCTTCCCAAATCATCTTGGCACGCTCACATGAAGGAACACAAAGGTGTCCCATGTGACATAGTAGTACATCTTGGAGGTGAAATTTTGGAACTTGGTTTCCCTCTAAGAGTGTCTGGTATGTGTGGCTGAATTTTGGTTCTCTCTTATAGAGAAGCGGCCAATCAGAATTCTCATGCCCACAAGAGTTGAGAATGGTGGTTATCACCATGATTTGGTCGGTTGAGGCAGTCTGCAACATTATTGGTGGTTCCATTCTTGTACTTGATGTTCAAATGAAACTTTTGTAGATATGTGGACCAGTTCTGATGGCGATCATTTTGTAACTTCCCTTGTTTCTGTATGAACTGCAAGGGATGGTGGTATGTGTGGATGATCGTTTCCTTCCCCAAAATATAATGCTTCCATTGTCGGCAAGCCTGTACAATGGAATACATCTCTTTGTCATAAGTGGGATATTTGTGGACTGTGTCAGACAATGTCTCACCATGATATGCCACTAGATGCCCTTGTTGAGTAAGGACTGCCCCAATATCATAGTCAGAGGAATTTGTATCGATCTCAAATGGTTGTTGCAAGTCTAGTAATGTGAGCACTGGGGCACAACATAGGAAATGTTTCAATTCTGAAAATGCCTTTTGTTGATTTTCCAACCAAAACAATTTTTCTTTCACTCCTCCCTTGGTGACTTGACTCAAGGTCCAAGTGATATGAGAGAATCCCAACACGAACCTGCAGTAGAAATTAGCAAGGCCCATAAAGCCACGAAGCTCTATTAGAGTAGTTGGGGCTGGCCAATCCTGAATGACTTGGATCTTGGTTGGATCCACATGTACCCCACACTCATCAATAATGTATCCTAGATACTGAACCTGGGTCATGCCAAAAGTACACTTGTCCAAATTGGCACACAACTTGTATTGCTGCAATGTTTGGAGGACCTAGTGGATGTGGTGGAGGTGCTCTTCCCAAGTCTGGCTGAAGATCAAGATGTCATCTGAGTATACTACTATAAAGGAGTTGGTGAATGGCCGCAAGTTGTCATCCATCAGTCTCATGAAGGTTTCAGGAGCATTTGTCAGCCCGAAAGGCATGACCAACCATTCGAAAAGGACCTCCTTGTCTTTGAAGGCTTCCACACATCGGTTGGTTCGATCGATACCTGGTGATACCCGAACTTTATGTCGATCTTGCTAAAATATTTTTCCCCTTTAAGTTGGTCTAGAAGGTCATCAATCTGTGGGATCAAATACCTATTTTGGACAGTGATCTTGTTCAGTGACCGATAGTCAATACAGAGTCTCCAATTCCCATCCTTCTTCTGTACCAACACGATCAGGCTCCCACAAGGTGATGAACTTGGCCGGATGTGACCCTTCTGTAGCAGCTCCTGAATTTTCCTCTTGATTTCATCATTCTCCATAACAGAGCATCGATATATTGGTCCATTGGGCAGTGGTGCACCTGGGGTCAGATCGATGGGGTGCTTGACCTGACAGTGGAGAGGCACCCTTGTGGGTGAGGTGAATATGTCCCGGTACTCCTCCATGACCTTGTCCATTTGCTGTTGTTGTACGGAGGGGCCCTATTTGGAGGTCATGGCCATGATCTTCTTCTTTCCCTGAGGGTGGATCATCAAGAAAACAAACTTCCCGGTTTTGTAAATGAGCTTATTGCATTGTTTTACAGTAACCAAAGAGATAGTGGAAGGAGGTGGTACCTTTGGTATTTTCCAACGTAATAATAATAGTGCAAGTTTGGGACTCATACACAGCATGTCGCTTCCATAAGTATGGTTGACATAATAATACATTACAAATATCAAGAGGAGCAATATCACATAATACCTCATTGGTGAAGGGCTTGATGTTGTAGGGAAGGCAACACTGATGGCTGACGCGGAGATCTCGCCCTTGGTGAAGCCACCCGATGGTGTACAGCTGTGGGTGTGCTGTGGTTGAAAAACCCAATCACTTCACGACCTCTACTGAAATCAAGTTCTTTTGGCTCCTACTGTTGACAATGAACTATAGTAGGGAACCCTTTACCCACATCTAGGAGTGGAAAAGACGCTCATCCTCCTCTAAATATTCATAGATCCAAAGTCTCACTTTTTCTGTTTGAATTTTTGCTCAATTTTGGCAGCATACCGATATGCCGTACCAAGCGAGGAGATGTCAAGGAACTGCATTTCCTCCTGAATGTATCTGTGCAGACAACTACGGTACTTCAGCACCAAATTTTTCTCTGAATATTTGATACCCAACTTGGTGCGCAGGGTATGGAACATATTCATTAGCTCATGCACATCTTGATCTCTTTGTTGCCGCAACGTAGTCCATTGTATGTACTTGTCCTCATAGCTCCCCACTGAATAATATTGTCCCTTTATGGCATCTTAGAAATAATTCCAAGTGGGTATGATCGAGAACAGAGAGGGTTCCTCCTCGTCCTTTCTCTCACAGTAGGTTTCCCACCAGTCCTTGACATGGGGGGTGGATTTGAGTAGAGAAAAAGTAATCTTTTCCGGGTCAGAAAAGTCATGAACCGAGAAATATCCTGCTAATAGATTCAACCATCTATCTATGATGCCTGCATATATTCAGCCATCAAATATGGGAACAAGTTCACTTGTACCTTAAAAGGGGTTGCGCCTCCAGAGTGGCTTCTAGATGCAGATGCGTCACCAGTGGGAAGTCGTTGAAGGATTTGGGCGAAGTTATCCATCATCGCGTTCCTTTTTTCTCAAGGGCCTCCTTGAGAAACATTTTGATAGAATATTCTATGCCCTTGTATTTCTTTTTGTCCCCCATGGGTGGTCGTCGAGATTTGTGAGGCTGATCTTGCAAAGGTTCAACTAGATCGAGCCCTAACTCTTTATACCCCGCCCTCATTGGGGACATGCAAAGAAGGATCGAGAAAGAGCATATTGCTCTGATACCACTGATCCAAATTTATGCAGGAATGCAACATAATACAAAAATAACCACATAAACAAATATGCAGTGGAAATAACACTTCATTTCATTAATCAATAACTAAAACTTGTTTACATACAGAATAGGAATAAACTAGCTAGAGTGTTGGTAGCTTATCTTTGAGAAGAGATGTGGTGGCTACATGCCTCTGAACTATGTGTTACAATGAGGCTCAGAGGCCTATATATTATTGAGAAACAATGGAAACCCTAAACATCCAAAAACCTAACCCTAGGAGGTGAAACGCCAGAATGTGGGCCCCGTTGGGTAACTTGGTACATTAATTTCCCGGTGTCGTAACTTTAGCATACTACCTTCGTTTGACGTGCATGATACATTGTTAGAAAGATATATTTAAGGAATACATCCAAAAACAACAAAATGAAGTCCGAAATGGATCCATATTTTCCCAAGCATTCGATGCCGAAAAAACGTTGTTTAGGGCCTCAAAACGACTCTGGAAGTTTAGGACCTGAAAACTGCCAAAAATAGTAAATTGTGCTACAATTAAGGAAATTGGAAAACTGAAAGAAACAGTGGTGGGGGTCCAAGTGGAATAGGTGGGTGGCCACCAATATCCTCCTGGATCACTGTTAAATTTTTCCCATTTTCCTATTTTTCGCGGTTACGAGCCCGCCAAATTTCGCAGCTGCGACTCCACCAAATTTCATAGCTACGACTCCACCAAATTCCACTGATTCTCTGCATTTTCCACAGCCATGAATCGAATAAAATTTTTCTATTATCCTATTTTCTGTAGTTGTGATTCCACCAATTTTCGTCGATTTCCCTATTTCCGCAGCCGCGACTCCACTAAACTTTGCCTATTCTCCTATTTTTCATGGCTATGACTGTGCCAATTTGTGCCGATTTCCTTGTTTCCATAGTTGTGACTCCACCACACTTGCTCCATTCCCCAGCTGCGATTCTGCTATATGTTCTTTACTTTCCCTACTTTTGCAGCTACGACTCCTCCAGATTCAGCCACAAATTTTGTCATTCGTGACTTTGCTGGGTTCCAACTCACTTCACAACTCCAATTATATTTATGTCAAGGATGAAAAGACAACTCTTGATTCACCAAGGGTGATCTCATAGTAGCACGTGCGCAATTATGTTTTAAGTTGATGGCTGTTGAATTATTATCAAAAGTCACGGTTCACCTTATATCGTGAAGGTATGGATTTTGACCATCCTACATGATTAGGTGTAAATTGGATTTGACGATATTAATCATGCTTTACCTTTTTGTACCCGTCATTAGACCCGTACTCATTTAACTGTCAATTAACACGTCAAAATGGTTATTTGAGCTTATCACACAATCGTCACCTTTTTCCTAAGCTGTGCCAAATCTTGCCAATTATTCCCTACCCATAACTGTAATAAATTTCCTAATTTATCCAACCTCGACCTCATTTGTTCATTGCATGTTTCGGTGTTGTAAATTCGATTTCTGGGCCTATAATTTACTAATTTGATACCAGAATTTAGAAGGGGAGATGGTATGGGTATCCCAACTTGACATGAACCTGTAGACACGGGGGATATGAATAGAAACGTAGAGGTTTTTCCCATCTTTGAAGAAATTGGATAGACTGAGTATTTTCAATGCTTAAATGGTTTCCATCCAGAAACAACTTTACAGTTTTCCCTAAACTTGACAGAAACCCATTTAGAAGTTAGAGGGCTATTCATAGAAGTCACCGAGCAAATTGTGGCTGAGGTTATTGGTTTTCCTCAAGTAGGAAGGACATGTTTTGGAATAAAACACACAATGCAACCATAGTATAGGATTTTCTAGGAGTTGGTGAACAGGTTTGTCAAGGCATACGGGGGATAACATTACAATCATTGCCTCGTCCTTGGAATGAAGTGGCAGTCTTCTTGAAGAAGTACATCACTTGCGAAGGTAGGTACTAGACTATTTACGTTTCTGTGTTTACCCTATTATGTCATCTACACCACATAATTTTACTGAATATTCCATTTTATTTGTTTAAAGCCCTACATTATATGGAGGGGGTTGTAAGATCGCCCAAACACCCACTTGCTTCCCTCACCCATCACGACCTATATAAACGACTTATCTTAAGGGACGTAGCACAACAAAACCAAACCTTGGAACATTTTACTGCTCATCCTCAGATAATTTGGGAATGTACACTTTTGGGTGTTGTCCCAATAAAAGAGGAAGATAGAGCACCTACAAAGTTGGGGGGAGTGGAAGTAGAAGAGGATGACCAGAGTATTTGGGGGGGATGAGATAGTGTCAGAGCAGAACTCGAATAATCAAGAGGAAGAATTGGGAGACGTTTCAACAACAACAAACCCTATGGAAGGAATAGATATTTTGGAAGCTCCGGTAGCAGCAGCTGAAAATGTAGTAGCATTGGATGCTGCAACAGTGAAAGCTGAGGCTGTGGGAGCTATAACGACAGAAGGAGATGCATATATATTTACCATTGAATCCTCTCCTGATTGGAGGGGAACTTTAATCGAGGAAGAGATTGAGATGGAAGAGATAAGGGGAGTTACTGAAATGGGAGATATTCCTTCTACATCAGTTGTAGAGTTAGAAACCCCTGTACCATGGAGCAAGAGGAGAATATCAAAAGAAGAAGTACATACATCACAACTAGTAAAGAGAAGAATAAACAGATCCATCACAACGATATAAGTAGCACGAGAAATATGGGCTAACATTTTGTCGAACATTGAATTTCCCATTTTGACACCCCGGTCAAATGCTGCTCCACAAGAACCTACTGCAGAAGAACCTCAAATCGATGGAATTTTGTATGGAAATAGTCTGCTGAAAGAAGAAGTGGAAGTGCTTCGAAGGGAATTGGAAAGTTGGAAGGAAGCATGTAAGAAACAGGTGGAGAAAAGGCTGCACACATTGGTAGAAGATGCAGACCAATTGGAAGGATCACCTATTGATGAGGAGGTTGATGAATCGGATAAAGTGGTTTGCCCAGAATGTGGTGAAATTTTTCACCAATCAAGACATAAAGTTATAGTGTGGGAATTTGGGGCACAAAAACCTGCACACACAACTGAAAAAGAAAAAGAGGCACTTGCGGTCGAGCTGAAGGGTGAAGATGAACTAGAGTTCGAGATGATCCCTGATTTAGAATTTGGGGAGGTTGAGCAATTGAAATCCCAACCAACAAGGGAGATTGAAATCACACAGGAGCAAACTCAACAGTTGGAAGAAGTTGGAAGGCAGGATGTTGTCACACAAGAACCAACACCCTTAAAAACTCTTATTGAGGCTGCACTCAGATAGAAGCAGTTGAGCCATAGGTTGAGACAATTCCTTTTTACAACCTAGGGGACCTTGAAGAAACTCCAGAGTAGTCTCAAGACACAGAAATGATCCATGAGGAAGTTCAACAGGAAGAGGATAATGTTACACAACAACCAACATCCCCAAAATTTTCTGTTGAAGACACAGTACAGACTGAAGGTTGTTGAGATGGGATTCAAAAGAGGCATGCTATTATATAAGAACCAATATTCCTAAAATTGTTTGTTGATGCATCCACACAGACAGATGTTGATACAATGTTGGTGATAGAAGATGTTGCTGCACAAGAACCAACATTTTCAATCACGTTTGTTGAAGCTTCCACACAAACATATATCACTGCAACATTAATGGAGAAGGATGTTATCACACAAGAACCAACATCTCCAAAATTTATTACTGAAGCAACCATACAAGCGAATACTGCAGCAACATTGAGCAAGGATGAAGCTGTTACACTCCCAATTCAAGGAGAGAAGGCTGAAACATCAGGTGATAAGGTAGGAATGCAAATTCCTCAAGAAATTGTTTCAGATTCTGATGATAAAGAGAATGCGGAGCTCTCATTGTTAAAGGTGGAAGTAAAGAAGTGGAAATATCATGTGGATCGATGCCAGGAAGGAATGGTTCCTCTTTTTGAACACAAAAAAACTATTCAAGAATTGAGGGAAAAATGGGCAGAGGAGCTAATTTTTCAAAAGTTTCATTGGGAGGAGTTACAAAGAGAGTTAAAGGAATTGAAGAAATTTAAGTCCATGCAGAAGGAGAAAGATCAAATGTGCGCCCTCTTACAGGAATTGATGAGTTTCAGAGCTCCATCCCCCTCCTATCCAGTATTTTTGTATGAAAAATTAACTTTGTTTAAACTGAAATCCTTAAAGGAAGGGAGACTTTATAAATTGACACCTTTTGCCTAGTTTTTGGATACCTTTATGGAAAGCAGCTTCATCAAGCGGAACCTGTTATGTGAATTTCATTTGCATGAGATGGAATTCCCTTTGGACCTTCATTATTACCCTACTCCTTACTTAGGAGATGTCCAGTTGAGGGCCTATTCCTCTTTTGCCAATAATATTGTGTAGTGGGAGAGGGCGTTTCAGATAATCTCTCAGAATGAGGCTAAATCCAATCTATGGATTCAGAGTAAACCTCAATCTCCTTGTCTTATTCTTACTTTTCAAGAAAAAAGGATGGAATCTCCCATGAAAACCTCATGGATAATTGAACTACAAGAAAAGGTCATCTCTACTTGTGTTGCCCAGATTTCTAGACAGCAAAATCTGGCCCTGGAAGGCAGTAAGCATAGATGGCATACTTCTTTTCCATCCTTAAAGAAAAGGGACCCTTATTGTTTTAAAAACTTTAAACAGGCACTCCCTAGGGTCGAAGGATATTTGGACTGTATGGAGAAGCATGGAGTTCATTGGCTGGGACTTAAGTTTAAATTTCCACTTATTTGGTGGCCAACAAGACCATACAGGGACAATTTTTCATTGACTAAGGCAGAGGAGAAGCAGTGTTGGAAATACCGGGTGGCCTGTAAGGGATGTCTGGATGGGAGTGAACCTCTTGAATGCTCCTACAAGTTTTCCTCTATCCATGAATGAGGTACAATTCCAGAATCAGATTCATATTAGTGGAAGTTGTTGCATGAGGACATGCAACATGATTGTTGGGGGGAGATGTTGGGTCCGAAATACCCCTTTTTGACCACACCTATTATACCCTTTTGCCTTGTCTTACTTTATTCTATGCACCAGACAAATGTTTTCCCCTCACATTGAGCCTTGAATCTCTACAGGTATGATTAATTATTGTTTTATCTTATTAATTCCTATGATTGTTATGTTCAGAACTCTGTCTCTTGAATTATGATAACACATCATGATTTCATAAAGATAGTTCAAGCTTTGAGAAACAGAGGTGTAGCAGCCCGTGTGGTCTGAAGAGAATATGAGATTTTGGTGCCAACTATTACTTGCCAGTCCCATCTCCACACGTTGGATGCAAACAGAGGTTGTCATTCCACACATAGCTGCAACAGACTTATCTGCAATAGAATTAGCTGCGACATCACGTTGCTGCTTAAGGAACAACTGCAACAGACATGGTATCTCTTATTAATTGGTTTTGTCTATTCACTAATGACTTGAGAAACAATATTCCCTTTATTCTCTACTTCCATTCAATTTCACTCACAGCTATAACAAATCATTGTAATAAGGCATCCTGAAGATTGTAGATCTTCACGACTGCTCGATATTAGTGGGTGAATGTTATGATTATTCATGTATAAATATGGGGAAACATTATGAGCCAAGGGTTGGTTGATTATTGATCAGACTGTGTAAGCTATGACAGTGAGATGTACTTTGTAATTTGTCATTTTTAATATAAGGAGCAGGATCCTTCTGATTTCCGTGTCTTAACATGTGTTAGTTCTGACGTCTCTGTTCAAAGGCTGGGCCCACCTTCCACAGAGATTGTTGAGTTAATTATATGTTTTGATTGTTTTGTTGTATGGTGTGTAAATTTTAGTAATTACATTCTTTACAGTTAGCTACAAAAGTAATGATTTATCATTGTAATTCCTTTGATAGTGATGTTTTCATTTCCTTAAAGCTGTAATTTATAGGGTAATTTTTAGGGGCGAAATTTCTCCAATTGGCTATTTTTGGGTTTTTTTGTGTCAAAAAATAAATTCGCTATTTGGTCATTATTGGTGTCTAATATCGCCTATATTTACATAAAATATGTTTTTTAATCATAATATTCACCAAACTTTACACATTCCAGTGCTACTTTTATGTTTCATATTTAATTTTCGCATATCTATCTATAAACATGTTTTTTTCAATCCAAAACAATCGCCTAGAATACTATACTTACGTATAATATTAGAATCCTTAAAAAATAACCTGGCTATAACTGCGTGGTGTGGCAGTCAACTTTGTAGGTTAGTTTCCATTATGCATGTGTGCTAATAGCTGTTATAGTCAAGCTCAGCTCCATTTCCTTTCAATTACTTGTCTTTCTCAGGTTTGCTAATTCACTCAGATGATAGTTTAGAGTTTGTTTAGTTTAATTGCTATTGTTTCCAATTCTTAGATTAGTTGAATTAAACTAGTTATGATGGATTTACATATAGTCTGATAATGTTAGGATTTAACTTTCTGCAAAAGTAAGTCTAGGTATCTATTTCTAGATTCATTAATTAATGGATTGATATTGTAGGAGGTAATTGCATTTTTGAATTCCTAGGTGGATAATTTAGATTAGTTTAGCTATGAGAGGAGTTTGACTAAGTAGATAGGTAGGACAATTACTCTTTCATTCATTTGATCAGCTACTTAGTGTTTATCCACAGACAGTGTGAATTTTCTTTGAAATAAAAAGACTTCCTTGGGTTGATAATTAATATTTAGCATTCTGTATGTTAGCTGTAATTAACTTGCATATAGAGTGACCACCAACCCTCTATATCAAATGCATACAACAATGTTGAAAAAACATTAAAATCACATAGAATACACATTAAGAGAAAAAGGAACCACCACACATGTGTGGGATATGAGGTTTGACCTCTAAATTTGCTACACCATGCAACAAAATACAAAAAATGAATTTATCCTAGACAACATACAAGCATGCACAGGCTGGGCGGTGAGCATATGAGTCAACCAAATGACATAAAGGCTTAAATGCTCCTTTCCTCCTTGGCACGCAGGAGGAACAAAAAATACCCCTTCCCAGGATTCCAATTACTTTGTTTGTTGATCATCCAGGTATTACACCCCATTAATTTGACCCCATAGAACATGCCACAGAAGGTAGCTTGAAGCTTGGAAGTGTCTTTCCTTGAAAAGTGTAGAACTTAAAAATTTTGAACATAATTTTTGTTTTCCAAAGAAAATTTTCAGGTGCATTGAGTTCTATTCCTGGTGAATTTTTTTACATTAGTGATCTTATTATCTAATAAATGTCAAAAGCTGATTCATTTCAGATATTTTCTGAGCTAGTTACTTAAGTGATTTTTTTTCATTTTGTAGGATTCCAAATAACCTAAAATTCTAGAAAATTTGCTATAAATAACTAAGTACTGAAAAGAAGAGAATAATGCAAAGCACTGCTGAAGGATCAGACTTACCATGCAGAAGGAAAGAAGATACATTCCATGTTCTAGGAATGTGACCATCCTTCGTGTTCCTTTCTCCCAATGTACTTTGCAAATTCAAGGTATAAACATCAACCAAGAGATTCCTACTCACGTTGAATAACTTTCAATGAGTAAGTGGGTAGGAATGAAAAGAAGAATGTGGTAAACTGGAGTAATTTATTCATGTATGGAGCAACCTACCACCTAAAACAAGTATTAAAAACATAATAATACAACGTGATTTTAATCTCAAGTTCCATTTGAATCCCACAATAGCCTCATGGAAGTAAGCATATGGTTGGTTACTGGGACACTTCTTCACAAGTTATGGACAAGGGGTTACAAGTATCATCATTCAAGCAATCCATTGACTTGAAAAAGTTGGGAGGCTCACAAAAATATGTCAATCGCACCTCAACGTTGACACCAAAAATTGGCATGTCCATTCTTGTAATAGTAAAGCATGCTTATTAGAAATGACTTAAAGATCCCTAGGACAATGTATATGTTTCAATGAGAAATGACCATGGAATGTTTTTTATTTACCTAACTCCATTACCTTAACCAAGAATATAAATCGACATGATCCTTGTGGGAGAGTTTAATTAATTGTATTAATTGGATTTTTTTACAATTCCTGGCTTCGCAGCATGAACCAATCCTGTTATGTTTTAAGGAGCGTCAAGGAACGCAGGATGCTCTTCCAATAGTTTTTGAATCACCTATATCTCTATGAGTGCGAGGTTAGGAGCATACTTCAATATGAAAGAGGCTTTACATCCTCATAATTGAACTTGACAAAAAGGAAAGAACTGAAAAATGATAAATAATTTGTGTTACTTCATTCTTTGACAATGTAAATTCCTTAATTTTGAGCAATTTTGTGAAAAAATAATAATGTTAAACTTAGTTAATAAATGTTAGGAAAAATTATCATGTTAAAACTACCTTTTAACACAACAAAATTCACAAAACAATGTTTTAAAAAAAGTGAATTTAATAGAGGTTTTACTAGCTGCAGAAACCATAAATTGTGATCATGCAACACGAATGCTACTTGCTTGTGTTATTGACTTGTGTGAATCTCAAAGAGAATCCAATGTGACTATGCAAAAACCAAGAAAACAATAACATGATTTCTTGGGAATGGAAGAAAATACATTTTTTTAAAAATGACCTCACAACTATGTGATGGGGTCAAGGTAGTGGTTTAAGATAACTTGGAAACTAACAAAGAGTGAAGGATATATCTTGAAATAGAGGAGCAAAATTTATGGACACTACTCCCTAGTATAGTCACTATTATGGTGTGTTTCTTTTGAAGCCCAGGTAAGACAAAAGTGAGTGAAAAATAAAGATAATCCATCAATGATAATCCTTATGCATGTATACAAACTAAGAATTGATTCAAAATAAAAACTTTAATGATTCAAACAACTTATTAGGGGGATCAAAATAATAATTTTTTATCCAATGGAAATGCCATAAAACTAATTGACATCACCTAAGGACAAGATTGCAAATGTTGTCAACATTCCTTCTCCATGGGAGGGTCATTAATATCNACAATTCCCCTTATTCTATCATCGCTTTGAAGAGAAATTTGGGCAACATGAGGCCAACACAAAAAAAGAATGTGAGTGGACACATATTAGCTTCTCACACTTTGAAAACAAATTGGTAGCATAACCTTAGATTGAAGAGATACCCCTCGCATAGCTAGAGAACATAATCCTACTAAGTTCATCCTTTGAAGATGAAACTACAAATTCAGAGAACCATTTTTCCTATGATTCCTTTTGGATAGTTTCAAGCTCCTTTGGTCAGATTTCGGTGAAAGGGGATGACATAGGAATCTTATATGACAAGCCAAAAGAAATTTAATATGTTATATCAGGAGCAGTTTCAATAAGAAAAGAATCACCCCTGGATAGCCCCTATTGAAAAGTTCCATTACAGTGAACGAAATTCCTAGTCCTAGATATTTAGGCAGAGAAATGTCTGTAGCTAGATCTTTAGCCAGATAAATTGTTTTTCCACATAATAAGGAACAATACACAAAATAGTGAGTTAATAGTATTATGACCTAGGGTCAAGGGTGTTTTGATATAGTACTATTTAGGGTTCCATATCTAAATTTTTTTTTCAATGGTTTAATTTGTAGAATCATCATGCTTACACATATTAGGCCTAAATGCTTTGTGAGTTGTAGCAAAATATACAAAGCCTCGATTGCCATTAAGGACCTTAATTTGTAGAATTGTCATGATTATCCATATCAGACCTTTTGAATGTTGTTGGCGGGATATAGAAAAATATACAAAAGCCCAATAACGACCTCCATATTGCCAATAATGACCTCCATTTATCATAGTTTTCTTTGTCTTCTGTTTTTGGAAAATGGATATTATATTTCATTAATGGACAAAAGGGAATACATAATATCTTAGGTCAAAGCTTGAGTATGCAAATTACCCCTCCTAGCATACATAAAAAGAGCTAGGATATCTTCTTTGGTTCCGATTAAATTAAGAGTATATATCTTTTTTGGGGATACCTATCCTAGCTGAAATTTGGATTGCCAGATATGAATTGAAATTTTTTATTTCCCCAATTGAAGCGGCCTAGATTTGCACTAAAATTGCTTTGTCAAAATTCGAACTTAAATAAATTTTCATGGAAGCATTTAAACTTATTTATTCCTGATTATTTGTCTGTCACTTCTTATCACAGATTTTGAAATTACTACGAGGAGAAGCAGATGAGCTAAATTAATGGACCAAAAGGGAATTGGAAATTTCCAAAGACATAGATGAAGTGGTTGAGGATGAATATGAAGAAAATTATGGGAGTTGTGACATCCAAAATCACCTAACACTTGCAATGCTTGGAGTTGATGATGATGTGGTATTAAATAGCACACCGGGTCAAAGTTTAGATCTTTCACCTGTGAAAAAACCTTGGAAGATTATTTGTATGGATGTTACAACCATTCAACCAACTTTATTTGTATGGGAATTACGAAAAGGTGGTAAACTTTGCTACCTATGTTGTATAGAAATTTCAATGTCCACGAGAGGAATCACCACTTATAGGATCCGTTGACACAAATATGGCGTTTACTATGTTTCATGTTCATGTTTGGAAACATTTGCAACAAATTTAAGAAATACCTTGGCTGTAGTTAGCCATAATTCAACCAGAACCAGAACATATTTGTCTGAAAAGGAAACGATTACAATAAAAGTGATAATTGGCATCCACCCATTTTGAGAAAACATGGCTTTCATACAAATCAGGAAATGCTAATAGTAGTATATAAAACACTTTGGGAAGGCATCAAAAGCTATGTTGAATAAAATATATGCGTTCTGGCCATTTTCTAAACAACAATCAGCAATACATGTTTTCTGACCATTTTCTGAACAACAATCGACAAAGTGAAAATACCCTATCAGACAGTTATCAAAAACCAGAATAAGAGCTATTTAAATAGAGGTGTTTAAGTTTTGAATCCCACCATGGATAAATTTAATTAGGGCCTCTGTAAAAACATTAATAATAGAAATAATGGACTACAAAATGGTAAAAAATAATGATACCTTGGATGGGATGCATCCCACGTTGAGACATGTGCCTCACAAAGAGCCACATTTCTCTATACATGCCATCTTGAGACCAAGCTGAGTAGATTTAATGGCGACAATGTACCCTCCCGACCCTCCTTCGACCACCACAACATCATTCTCCTCGGCTGATGATGATGAATATGTTCACAAATCTCCCAGACATCTCCCCAAACCATCGGAAGAAGAAGAAGAAGCGAGTATCAAGGTTTTGTGGATCAAGGCCAATTGGCCTTTCCATTTCCCTGCTATTGCTGCCATGGATGGATGAATGGATCTCACACAGTCACAGTCAGGGTTCATGAACAGGTTCAAAATGGGTATTCTGGCTAAGGTATTACTGTTGATCGTTCATAACAATAGCAAATCCTCCCCAAATCCTCCCTAAATCGTTTATAAAAAAATTAAATGTGTTTATAAAAACACTAAATATTATATATAATATATATTATTATAATCTAAAAAACTAACAAATATATATATTTTAAAAAAACATAAAATATAACACAACCAAAATTTGTTAGCATTTAGATTTGCCCATTAACTCTGAAAAGAGGTTAATGGCGCCAAATTTTGGAGAGTGCTTCAAAAAAGAAATTGAAGAGTTTGGATTTATGTGCCTTTTTAGATATTTAGATTCAGGATTTTCTAAAATTTTATTTCCCTAATGACAAACATATATGTATGTATGTACTTTTAAAGAGGCTAGGACGTTGTGATCATGACCGGACATAACACTAATTTGGTGACAATCCAACTAGTGAACACATCCACCAACATTTGAATCTATAGGGACCTCACTACATGTCTTGACTAGAGACGCCCAGGTAGAAGGGGCTCTCTGAATCGATATGCAATGTTAAAGGGCCTTTATAATTGATATAAGCTATAGCTTGCTAGGACATCATCATGATATATAATTTGGTGTCAATTTGATGATGATGACGGTGATGGTGATGATGATGATGACGATGATGATGAAGATGTTGATGAGGAAGAGGGTGATGACGTAGATAATGATGATGATGATGATGATGACGATGATGATGATGAATATGATGATCAAGAAGATGATGAAGATGATAATTATGAAGATGATGATGGTGATCGTCATCATCGTCTTGGGTCAAACAACTAGAGGTACTTAATTCAATGTTACTTACTACACATAAATGAACTAGTACTACTACATTCTCTCCCTTCTCAAGGTTTGTGATCTCAAACCCATGGTATAGATTAACATTACTAGTGACTAAATTAATGGGATCCTAGGTCCTATTTATGCATTTATCAATTGTTGATCTTCACGGTTCTCTTTTACTAAAGATGAAGATATTATAGCTATTATGGCCTTGAGTTTATTTATGACAGGGTGGTCCTATTGGATAGTGATGTTTATGATTATGATCTCTTCTTCATATAGTCACAATGATTTCATGCTCATTGAAATACCCATCACAAATAAATCCATATATGCACAACAAGGTTTATGTCATGTAGAGGAAGAGACTTAGGAAAGCGATGTTGGGAGTTGATGTTTCTAGCCTCTTTTACACCATCTATGGAAGGAGATTGATTATTGTGATTGATTATAGTTATTGATTAAATCTTAAGTCACTAATTAGAGTGATTAGGTCCTTATTATATGAGTAACATTTTTAATATTGAAATATGAAACAATAAATGCACCTTAAAATTGATCAATGCTCATACTTGTTGCATTTTGAATCCTTGAATGGGATTTTTATATAGTATAGTGCTTCTTTATATGATGGATTACATACCTCAAAGTCAAGTCCTTTCAAGAGACCATTTCGTAGGTCCATGTCTACAAATGACCTACCATTCAAACACCCATCTAAACTTTTTTATTTTTCATTCACAATAATGTATCTCCCAATTCGGTCTGTTATGGCCCCAAAGACCTTGTCATGCTAGAATTCCAAATTAAGATAAGGCAATTTCAACCACAAAGACACTATGTTAGATCCTTCCCTTAATGGCATGTTTTCTTCACTATTCCAATTGAAAGAGGTGTAGTGAATGGAAGTGCATTTCAAGGATTTGTACATAATGGGGTTTTTTAACAATGCATTGATTCACATTAATATAAAATGTTATTGATTTGGAATCATGCTAATGACGTCAATGATAATGATGTTGGCGATGATGATGATGATGATGGTAATGCTGATGATGGTGATGACGATGTCGATGATGATGATGATGATGATGATGATGATGACGATGATGATGGTGATCATGATGATGAGGATGAGGATGATGATGACAATGAGGATGATGGTGATGATGATGATGGTGATGATGATGATGATGATGATGATGATGTCGATGATGATGATGATGATGATGATGATGGTGATGATGATGATGATGCTAATGATGATGATGATGAGGATTTTGTTGATAATGAGGATGATGGTGATGATGATGATGGTGATGATGATGATGAGGATGATGGTGATGATGATGATGGTGATGATGATGATGAGGATGATGGTGATGATGATGATGGTGATGATGATGGAAACAATGATGACGATGATGATGATGATGATGATGTCAATGATGATGATAATGATGGCGATGATTATAATGATGATACTAATGATGATGATGGTGATGATGATGTCGATGATGATGATGATGATGATAATGATGATGATGATGATGATGATGATGATGATGTTGAGGATGATCATAGGTCAATGCTGATGATGATGATCACAGGTCAATGCTGATGATGATGACAATGATATGATGATGATGATGATGATGATGATGATGATGACGATGATGATGATGATGATGTCGATGATGATGATGATGATGATGATGATGATGTCGATGATTATGATGATGATGATGATGATGATAATGATGGTGATGATGATGACGATGAGGATGATGGTGATGATGATGATGGTGATGATGATGATGGTGATGATGATGATGGTGATGATGATGATGGTGATGATGATGAAGATGATGATGCTAATGTTGATGATGATGTTGATGGTGAGGATGGCGATGACAATGATGATGATGAAGATGATGACGATGACGATGATGATGACGATGATGTTAATGATGATGATGATGATGATGATTATGATGATGATGATGATGATGATGATGATGATGATGGTTTAGACATAACTAAATAGGCGTAAACATAATACATTATGCAACAAGATCATGTTCTCATGACATATTACCTCCTAGAATCCAACATTCCTACAATGTCATTCAGATTATTCATCCCCCTCATTGTTAGAGCCATCCTCATCCTCATCATTATCATCCTCTTCATCATTATCCTCATCATCGACATCGTCATCGTCATCATTTTAGGGATTTGTCCATGAAAAAGACTACCATGTACATGGAACTTAAACCATTGGAAAAGGATTCTTACTGTTCCTACTTAAGGCCCCATACAACACTAATTATAGGATGTATTTGTAGGATACACCTAGGGATAACAATAATTCATGACACCCATGGTAGATAAAATTCAATTATGAAACTAAGATCTAATGTTATCTTGTATGGGTGTGATTTTTGGGGTTGCAACATATCTATAGAATCCCGGAGAATGATTGAGCAAATATAGAAGCGTTTTATAAGTATAACCTCAAAATTAAAAGCAATACACCCTACCCCATTCTCCTTAAAGAAGTGGGTCTTTCCCCTATCGAGAGCCTAGCTATGACTAGGATCTTGTTGTACAAGCACAAAATCAATAACATAGGAGACCATAGACTTCCAAAGTTAGCTTTAAATTCTATCCAAAGCAATACACCCTACCCCATTCTCCTTAAAGAAGTGGGTCTTTCCCCTATCGAGAGCCTAGCTATGACTAGGATCTTGTTGTACAAGCACAAAATCAATAACATAGGAGACCATAGACTTCCAAAGTTAGCTTTAAATTCTAGCCAAAACCACCTAAGGCTCAAGCGAGGTTGGTATAAAGGTACTAGGGCCTGGTTAGACCATTGGGAGATCGATGAAAATGTTTCGTTGCAAAATATTAATAACATTAAAAATATGTTACTTCTAAGTTTAAAGAGAAAATGTGGTGTGATAAATATTTAGAGGCTAAAAGAAAATTAAGATATTATAAGGAGGTCATCAACCATACTCTAGAAGATCAAAAGTATCTCTTTTTTTTAACTATTTCAAAGAAAAAAATTAATATATACAAGATAAGAACGAACTCTCATGAGGTCCATAGTGAAACATGTCATTGGGTAGTTCCTAAAACACCATTGGTGGAAATGATCTGCCATCTTTGTGAGAATATGAACATTGAGGATGAAAATCACTTCCTCTTAGAGTGCCCTGCATACACCCACATTAGATCTCAGTTTGATAATATTTATTGCAATACCGACCTTCCTAGCCTTTTAACATGTCAACATTATAGTGAGCTCAGGACGCTTCTCTCCAAGCTCTTTGAGCATATGAATACAATTTACAAAAAAAACTAAATAATTCATTTCTTTAGGTCCGATAGACCAACGTTTGGTCTGAGGGGACGTTAACCATCATCATCATAATCATAAAGATTATTGTATAATAAAATTTGTATTATATATTAATCAATTTATTTAATCAATCATATAATAATATTTAATCGATTTATTTAATCAATTAAAAATAATATTTTTATAAGGATATTTTTATGTTATAAAAGCAAATATATAAATGTTAGAAGTATGTGTTAATTAGATGTTAATTTTTTTATTCATGATATTTTAAATTTATTAAAAATTTATTTACATTTTATGAGTAGATTCATATTTTTAATTTGTAAAATTTTTATTAAAAAAACATAAAATTTTGATCTATTTTAAAATAATAATTAAATATCATAATACATCATTATTTTGAAAACAAATAGCAATATATATATATATAATCTTAGCCAAAGAAACTCTTCTTAAATAATGGGCAAGTTTATCAACCCTCTATTGATAAAAGTCATATTAATTTAAATCAACAAGCATTATAATTAATATTGATTTTTCATATTGTATGTCAAAATCATTTTGACTAATTTAAAAATCAATATTAAAACTATAAGCCATTTTGTCTATCCTAGATTTTAGCATAGACTATTAATATAATTAATATTGTTTTTTTGGTTCTAAGCTTTTCTTCTAAGCTAAAACAAAGGTTTGACTTTCGTCACTATAACGAAAATATAAAACTTTCGTCGCAATAGCGACGTTCTCTTTCGTCACTATAACGACAATATTGAAGGTTCGTCACAATAATGATGAATGTTGAGAAAATTTTCAACTTTTTCAAAAAATTAAAACTATTTTTCCACGAAAGCAATGGTTTTAACTGTTTCGTGGCAAACTTTCATGGAAATTTTGAGCAATATGTAGTAGTGCTCCAATCTTCTCTTCTCTTGTTGTGAGCCGATCTTCTTTTTGTGTGAATTCTTCCCTAAGTCTATTGAAAGTGATAATATTCTTTATGGCACATATTCCTTAAATGAATGAATCCCATGATCTCGGGAGACCATTCAAGGTGGTTATAAGAATATCTCGTTCATATACCTTCTCTTCGATTGCTTCAAGTTGGTCTTTGATTTGAGCAAACCTTGTGAAGTAGGATTGCATGATATTTGAGTTTTGTATCTTCACATTCTTTAGTTGGCTCCTCAATGTCATCTTCTGATTAATGTTCTTTCGTTCGAACAACTTCATCAAAGCATCAAACACTTCCTTGGGTGTCTTCAAGGATGATACATGAGGGATAAGGTGATCCTTAATATAATCTGCAATGATTCTCTTCGCCTTGACCAACTTCTTCTTATGGGTAGCCTTATCCCCATCTCCCTCTATCTCTAGAAGTTCCTTGTTGATATAATTATCCAAATCATTTTCTTCAAGGATGAGGGAGATCGTATACTTCCATGCTTGGAAGTTGTGTTCTCCCCCAATATTTTTATCAAGTTGGGTGTGATAAGTCATTTTGAAATGAGAACCTCAATGGAAATAGCAGATATTTAAAACTTACCAATTTGAGATGCCCGACTTGGTTCAAGAGCCGGTTGACCTAGGGTTTGTTAGAGAACCCCTAATTTTCCAAACTTGGAGTTTTGGAATTATTTTTGGATAGAAATATGTGCCTCCTTGAGGCGATTTTCTTAGTGATGTACTTTTCCAAATGCAGTGGAGGGAGTCTCCAAAATTATGATTCCCTAGTTCCTCCCAACACTAGTGTTTGGGTAAAAAATGAAACTTTGTCAAATTTGATTCTACTTCCTCCAAAAGATGCGCCCTCCTAGGGTGAGTTATCCTAGCCCTCTTTTCTTGATGATATGTGGAGAGAATACCTTGAACTAGGAAGCCTTGGTTTTCACTGCTACATAGTGCCTTCTTTCAGAGTAGCTTTGATACCATGTTATTTTTTCTACTTTAATTCAAATTGATTAGGATATTTATATTAAGGAATAACAAGCACAACAAGAAACACAAGATACACAAGACATACATATTTTCCTTCGGGAAACCGTAAAGGATAAAACCCCGCAAACTTCCTCAGAATAGTTCTATCACTAATACAATATCACAAGATGGGAAAACCCAAGAATAAGAAGTCTTTTGCAACTCTCTTTCTTTCTCCTCTAGCGAATTTTTCCTATCTCTCCTAATGCACACACGAGAGAGTGTGTGAGTGCAAGTCAAAATGAGGGAGGGAACCTCCCTATTTATACACATTAAGTGACTGACCTAAAACCTAATTGGGCTGATCTTTCACCCTAGTAGGGATGAATTCACCTAGGGAGATTCAAAAATACCTTAATGACCATATACAATAACAACATCCAAAATGGAGGGAAACCATTTCCAATGAGGGTTTAACAATATACAATGATAAAATACAACAAAATATCTTTCAAAGTTACAATTACGCCATTAACTCCAATGTGCCCCCCTTATGGCCTAGATTTTGAGCATGGACCTCACTGGAAGGGATAACACGTGGTTGTTTCCACATGCCCAATTTGAGTTAAAAACATAAAAAATCTCTTTCATGTTAACAGGGGGAAGTATTGAAATCAAGTGATGATAAAATGATGAATTGGTTTAGGGTAACCCACATGAAAACCCATGTATTCTCACCTTTCAAATAACAAAGGAAGGAAAATTGATAGTGGTTGTTAGAATTTAAGTTTTGGCAACAATAGTCTATAGATTCCAGACTCCAAATTGCCAAATGGGAAACAATAGTTTGTAGATATCAGACTCCAAATTGCCAAATGGGAAACAAATAGTTTGAAGATGACATACTCAAATACATGATACATTAGGATGTTGACCGACACATAAAAATGATGAAATATTTAGGGATCATTTCAGTGATTCATTGATTGTAGAATGGTGATACTATATGTTCACCAATTAGCAAAATACAACAACCTCTTCTAGCTAATCACTTGGCAAATCATGGAATTGTCAACCATATAGGGAACGTTTAGACATGGTAGTTGTTCACTCCATAATTTCATCTCTTTCCCAGTTCATTTCACATGAACAATTCAACATCTAATCTGATGGTTTTTTTCGGCAGATTTTTCATTGAAGCACAATTGAAGGCTTCTGAAAGATCCAACATATTAGATTCAATATGAGTGTTTACTGCTTGGTTGATACATATACATAAAATTGTGATTGAGGGGGGGAATGTTAGCCTATGGATTACATTAACAATCACAAATTTAATATTTTCAGATTGATTTGTATTTATTATTTAGGATATTAGTCATTTATCCTAAATGATGACTAAGGGATTTTGGATAAGATTGCCTAGCATAGTCACCATGCAAGGTACTATTAAGATCTAGATAAAATATCTCCATAATGTGACATTCTCTGTTGTACTATAAATTGGTACTATCTTTGTGAATAAATTTGATTTGGCTAATGAACCTTTTTGCATCTTTTGTTGTTTATACATATTTTTCAAATTCAACGAGAAATTCTTACTTTTATTTGCAATTTGCTTTGTTTTGGGTTCGATAGTGACACATCTAATGGAAACAAGCAGAGAGGACACAGATCTCTATGTAGCCATGACAACTATACTTGAAAAACCTAGGGAAAAACGAGTAACACTATTTTGATTCCATGTCTAACATGCCGAGGTCAATTCATGTCGATCATCATTACGTTAATCCTATCGAGTGGCGTTTTATTTCCCTAAATGCACATGCTATAAAAAATCATTTTCAACCAAATGAAGGAACCGTAGTTCATTATGTGGAAAACATAGTTCGTTTAGTGATTAAATGCCAAAGTTATTTTATAAAGAGTCACCATCCCCAAATATATAGTATGATCGAATTGCATATGGTATACTATATGACTAACTACCTATGTAATAATGTTTTCATATAATATGTTTCCTTGCTTTTTATTTAAAAAAAATCAACTTGTGAACTAGGTCAAGAACATGAAAAATGAATTATTCCTTTAATATATACAACATAGGATCATAACTTGACAGGTCCATAATGCAAACACGATTAAGAAGTACATCTACAATAGTGTAATTGCGAATCTACTGCTATCTTTCATATCCTCTTCCAAGGGTAACATTTATGTGGTTTTCACAACACATAAGATGCTCTGTATGATATAATTAGAATACCATAAGTGTAAAGAGTAATATAACCAGCATAGATCCAAACCCTAGGCTTTATCAAACGCCGAGAGGGATCAAATATCTGGAGGTGCAAACCTCTTTTTAAGTATTGCACTCAAGGAGCCACCAGCTTTGGTGTGTCATATATATAGCCATTGATTTGATTCAAACCAAAAGACAAATCTTTTTATTTAAGGTAGACATATAATATTTTTATTATTAATATTTAATATTATTTATGGCTGACATATAATATTTTTGTTATTTCTTATTTTGTTAGGAAGGAACATTACAACATCTCCCCCATACATGGTTTTAAAACCATGTGCAAGGCCCTCCTAAAACCATGGGTTGTTTAGGAGGCCTTGCACATGGTCTTAAAACCATTTGCAAGGCCCTCCTAAACCATGTATAGTAAAACCATGGGTTTTTTAGGAGGCCTTGCACATGGTTTTAAAACCATTTGTAAGGCCCTCCTAAACCATGTACAATAAAAACAATGGATTGTTTAGGAGGACTTGGACATGGTTTTAAAACCATGTGCAAGGCCAACATTTTTTTTTTGCGGATTATTCAATTTTTTATTTTTTATTTTTTATTTTGGTAGGTAGGAACATTACAACATCTCCCCTATATTGTGTTTTTTTTCTCATGGACATTTTTTTGCCGATAATTATATTTTTAATTTTTTATTATTTTGTTAGGTAGGAACATTACAACATCTCCCCCATATTAAGTTGTTTTTGTGGCCGACATTTACTTTGGTGGATAATTAAATTTTTTATTTTTTATTTTTTTGTTAGTAACAAACGTTACAACATCTCTCCCAGACTCAACGATATTATTTTTGGCCAACATGATATGGACAAATGTTATAATATATCCCTTATCCACAAACGTTACAAGATCTCCCTAATACTGGGATGTAGAGTGCCTCTCAGCGCAGCAAGATAAAATAAGAAAATCATTTGAAAAATATGAAAAGTTATAACAATTAGAAAGAATCTATCGAGCAATTTGTTTCCAATGGTAAATCAAGTGAGATTTATTCAAAGAGACATGGTTTCAAACATCAAGGACATAATTCCATGTTAATGTGGACAATTTGTTTTTCTATCTTTGGATATCTCAAAGCTATAAATTCAGGTGCAAGTCCATTATCACATCTCTAGATTTCATACCTATCCGGCTTGCTGGCATTAAAGTGAAAGAAAAGGGGTAGGTGTAAGTTAATTTGTAATGAATGAAGGTAGGTCAAACCGTTCCCCTTTCGGGGTTAACCCATGTTCCCTTTTGGGATATTGTGCAATGAATGATTTTTTGTTAAGCATAAGGAACAACAAGCACTAAAGAAAGAGGGATAAAAGATCATTGTGGCAAAGAATTCTTCTATGATAAATATGAGCTCTAAAGACACCTTCTATGGTTTATTCCCTTCGATGGATTTATGAATTAACTTATCTCCTTGGTTTGGCCATGGCTAGTTACCAAAATTATATATGTAAATATGGTAAATTTGAGTTAGCGTGGTCACCATATAGCTCCTCTGTTATGCAACCAAGTCCCAGAAAATAACATAAAAAGAGAAGAAATAGACAATAAGAGACTAATCCACACCTTAACAATGAGTAAAAAAGATAAATATCAATCCTCTTTGAGGGATGAACCTCCTTACATAATGTACCGAGTACATAAGACAAGATAATATACAATGATGACTAAAATGAGAATATCTCCTTCCTATATATAGGATACAAAGGTGTACTATAACAACTAATAAACCCATTGATAGATCCAAGCCGACATAAAGAATATGTAATGCACCCAAATATAGGGGGTAATGTGCCACGCTATGTGGGGTAATGTGCCATCATTAAGGGATTAACATGCCACTCCCCTTCAAAAAGTGTTTTCCTCAATGCTGAAGTAGTTCTGGATGCTACTGTATAAAATACTCATCCTCCCATGTTGAATCTTCCACGAGTAAGTTCTTCCATTTAATGAGATACTCTGGAATTGATCGATTTAAAAGCTGTATAGTTCTTATTTTAGTAATTTCTTCAGGATCTAATATGATTTTTCCTTCCTCATCAAGTTCTGGTAATATCGTTTGAACTGGTAGCTTGTCACCTATTACCTTCTTTAAACAAGAAACATGGAAAACTGGATGTAATCGTGAATATGTATGTAGTTCCAATTTGTAGGCCATACTACCAATATTTTGTAACACCTTGTAGGGACTGTAGTGTTTAGGTGATAATTTATTATACTTCTTGGTGTTCTTCAGGGAGATCTGTTTGTATGGTTGTAGTCTTAAAAACACCCAATCCCCCACATTAAAGCGTCGTTCACTACAGTGTTGATTTGCTTGTTGTTTCATTCGATTTTGTGCTGGATTCAGGTTGTTCTTTAAGAGCCGAGGAACTTATTGTTGATGCTTCATGTGGTCTTCCACTGATTAAACATTAGAGGAGTCTCTTAGTGAAGATGTGATGGATGGCGGATGATATCCATAAAGTGCCATAAATGGGGTCATTTTTGGTAAGGTATGGAAGGAAGTGTTATACCACCATTCTTCCAAGGGTAACCACTTGACCCATTGTATTTATTTATCAGCTACAAAACTTCGAAGATATCCTTCCAAACATTTGTTTACGATCTCTGATTTTCAGTAGATTGAGGATGATAAGATGAGCTATGAGCCACTTGAGTACGCAAAAAATAAACTAATTCGGTCCAAACATTTCCAGTGAAAATGGGATCCCTATATTTTACTATAATATTTGGAGTACCATGTAGTTTTTACACTGTCTCCATAAATGAATTGGTGACCACGCTTGCTTTGAAGGGGTGAGATAGTGCACATAAGTGTGCATATTTATTAAGTCTATCAACTACCACCATGATAACACTCTTTCCTTCAGACTTTTGTAAACTTGTGATAAAATCCATTTAAACCTCTGTCCACCGTTGGCTTGGAATGGAAAGTGGTTGTAGGAGACTGGGGGTCTTAATTGTTTCCACTTTATTTTGTTGGAAAACCAAACATTCTGTCACAAACTTTTCAACATCAATTTTAAGACCATCCTAAAAAATACTATCTTTACCTTGGGATAGGTTTTCAAGAAGCCTAACTGCCCTCCTATCAGTGATGAGTGGAATTCAAAAGTACCTTTTTCTTGAGCTAGAAACTCTTACCAAGATATAAGCAATCCTTGTACCATAGCATTTCATCTTTCCACCTAAATGTATTAGAGGCATTGGGAGCCTGCTGCAGCTTTTGAATGAATGTACATAATTCTTCGTGTTTTTTCCATTCATCCATTGCTTCAGCTATCCAATATGGTTGGATGATCAAGATAACATAGAGTAATGCTTCAACATCCTCATCTTTCCCGGAGATTGCATGTGCGACAACATTTTTCTTCCCATTTTTGTAGATGATTTCAAAGTCGTATCCCAACATCTTTGTCACCCATTTTTGTTGCTCTTTCGAAGATATCCTTTGTTCCAAGAAGTATTTAAGGCTATCAAGATCAATTTTAACCTTTAAATGTCTCCATATAAGGTAGGGGCGCCATTGCTTCAAGGCATGTAGTATTTCCAACATTTCCTTCTCATAAATGGGATTTTTTAAGTTCTTTCCCTTGATTGGATGACTTAAAGAGGGTGTCCTTATTTCCTTAGTACAACTCCAATTCCATTTCTTGAAGCATCACATTCCACAATAAAGGTTTTTGTGAAGTCTGGTGTCGCCAAAACAAGAGCTTTACGCATCACCTCTTTGATTTTTTGAAAAGCTTGAGTTACCTATGGAGTCCATGAAAATGCATCTTTCTTCGGTAACGCTGTCAGATGAGCTGGTATTCTTCCATAGTTTTGAATAAACTTGCGGTAGTACCCAACGAAACCTAAGAATCCTCAAAGATTCTTCAGGATTTTGGGAATTGGCCAGTCCATCATGGATTTAATTTTGTTAGGGTCCACCTTGACACCTTGATGAGATACAATATGACCCAAATACTCTACCTCCTTTATCCCAAGCAAACATTTTAGGTTTTTGCATACAGTTCTTGGTCCTTTAGTAGTTGTAATACCCTATCAACATGTTGAACATGTTCTTCCCAAAATTTTCTATAGATTAGTAAATCAACAAAGAATACTAGCACAAATTTTCTAAGGAAAGGAAAATAGAATTCATCAAACCTTGAAATGTGGAAGGCACATTTGTGAAACCAAATAACATGACCAAAAATTCATAGTGACCTTCATGAGTTCTGAATGTTGTTTTATGGATGCCTTCATCCTTCATTCGAATCTGATCATACTCGGAACAAAGATCTAACTTTTTGAAGGCAACTGCTCCATGTAATTTGTCTAACAATTCATCAATGTCAGGAATGGGAAACTTATCTTTAATGGTGATCTTGTTGAGCTCTCTATAATCAGGACACATATGCGATGATCCATATAGCTTGGGTACCATTTTCACTGGTGCAGAGTAAGAACTTTGACCAGGCCTAATTATGCCAGCCTCTAACATTTCAACAACCATATGCTCAATTTCACTCTTCTATCTATATGGATATCAATAAGGTCTGATGTCATGAGGAACATTACCTAGAATTAAGTGGATAGCATGATCAAAGTATCGAATAGGTGGAAGACCTTTGGGAATATTTTCAAATACCATGGAATGCTTATCAATGACCCTTTGGAGATCTGGGGGGATATGGAACTTTGAGGTTTGAACATCTAATGAGCATAATTGTGTAACTACACCTTGATGTCCCATTTTTAACAAATTTATCATACCATTAGAGCTTATCACCTTGATTGGTTTTCTCATGATACCATTTAACTCATATTTTTTTTCTTACCATGAAAATTTCATGAAACATTTTTGAAAATTAAAATCCATCATTCCCAGTGATTGTAACCATTGACACCTAAGACAACATCAACACCACCCATTGGGATAGAAATCATTGGACTATTCAATACATATTACCCGTTAGATAGATTGATATTGTGGCAGTTTCTTGAGCAATTTATAGTTCAACCATCTATAATCATTACTTGAAACTATGGTGCTGGATATACAAATCAATTAAGAACTTTGGCTAATTTACAGTGAATGAAATTATGAGTACTACCGAAATCAATCAACACTATTACCTTCTTATTTTTGACGTATGCTTCGATCTTGAGAGTTTGAGGAGTGCTAATTCAAGCCAATGCATGAAAATATATGGTGGGAGTAATTTCTTCTGAATTAGCCTCTTTTATTTATTCTGAAGTCTCCTATTCTTGAGATGCTTCCTCTTTTTTTTTTAATTCTTCACAATCTATATAGAATAATTTCTTCTCACCGCACTTATTTCCCTTACTATACTTGTTGTCATAATTAAATCATAATACTTTTGCTCTTATTTCATCTAGTTGTTGGGGTGTCAAACTTTGTGGTGATTTGGAAAAAGGAACATTATTTTCTCTATATGTGTTGTAGAATCCATTTTGAATAGTCATTGCCATATTTTTACTTTCAAACTTCCTTTCCATCATGAAATCCTTCTCTAGGGATGATGGTTCAAAGATGTTGGAGACATTTACTACCATACACACTCATTTTGGTCGATTTGGCCTAGTTAAACCACTATCCTAAGTTTTATTGACGTAATTGACATCAGAGGAGTACTGTATGACATCATCATGAGCACACCCACGCCTACCTTCAGTCAAGGAGGCTAACTTGGCCTTCTCCTACATTCGGGGAGGCTAACTGGAGCACTCCGGGGGTGATCTGAGTGTCATAAATGCACTTTATTGCTAACTGATGGTTACAATTAGTTAAACAGAGTAGTGAAGGTGGATCCCTTCATTAAATTGATTATTTAATGATTATTTAATGAACTGGAGTGAACAAGGGCGCCTCCAACCACTTTTGATGGCCAGATACACTTCAGTTAACTTCATCGAGGTTCATTGGAGTCATTGATGCACTACCACTTGTTGGTTGGCTTGCCGTGACATGTGTCTAAGCTACTTTCAATTAGACTCAGTCATTTATTGCACTCCGACTTCAGTTAGGGCTCAGTTGAGTCAATTAGGGTTTTGATCAGTGGTTAACTTGAGTGTTGACTGTGGCTTACATTTAGTTAAGCTCAAACCACTCATTCAATTCGAATGACCTCCTTGGGAATTCCAATTTCCTTGGAATTCATCTTCTAGCATGATCATTGTATTGTATTATTCATTATTCATTTGATTATACAGAGCTGCTACTTCCATTGTAGCACCATTTTGCCAATTTTATGATTATTTGCCTGTATTCTTTGTGAGACTGTGTTTTCAATTCCTAGACCACTATGGAAAATTAATATGGTATCAAAGCTCATGGAAGGACAAACCTCAAATATCTCAAAAACAATTTTTTTGATAGATCTTTCATGAAAAACTGAGCAAAGCTCAAAAATTCCAGCACTGCACCAGCTGTCCGACCTTACGGTGCCCCTTTTGTTGTGATTTTCAGGTTTTAACAGGTGAAAGAATTCGATGCAATAGATTCAGATGGCTTCTTCCATAGAACTCTTGACTCCGTTCAATTTACACTCATGGAAAGGAGACATGGAGATCTAGCTACATGCCAGAGGAATCTATAGGGACACTATGGACACTGAAGAAGAGTCTGCTTCTGTGACAGACAAAGCTAGATTCTTGAACAAGAAATATGAAGCATTCAGATTCTTGTGCTTCTCTGTTTCCTGGGATATTCTTTTCCATCTTTCAGGATTGAAGACTCCAAAGGAAATCTGTGACAAATTGGAAACCCTGTATAGAAAGAAGGATGATTTGAGAGTATACTAGCTTGAGAATGACTTGATGTCTCTCCAGCCTTCCAATTTTGAGACCTTGAATGACTTTTTCACAAAGTTCAAGGACATTGTGTTACTGTTGAAGCAATGCAAAGTGGAGAAGGAGGATGATCATCTCATCCTTTCCATACTCTCCAAACTTGGAGATGATTATTTGGTTTTTGTCTCTACATTCCGTTGGGGGAAGCTCACAACCCCTGGATGGAAGATGCCTTCCCTCAATGCCTTCATTGAGTCCCTAACAAGTGCACATGATAAGCTTGTCTAGATGGGGATCATTAGATCCTCCCGTGATCAATCCATCTATGTCTCTAAGTCCAAAGATATGAAGGGTAAAGGAAAGTAGTAGAAGAACCCAAAAACTAAATTTGAAGTTCCTGAGCCTAAAGTTGAAAACCAGCAGCATGATGATTCTTCCGGATCAAAGAAGAACAAAGGAAAAGGGCATCATGGAAAGGAAAAAATTCAAGTGTTCATATTGTGGGAAGGGGTTCCACCCTAACCATGCCTGCATGAAGAAGAAACTTTATGAAGCTACCTCTCTCCTTGAGAGAAATCACATCAATTTTCCGGAAAGATTTCGAAGGAGCGATCAACAAGATCGGGAACCATAGCATGAAAGAGGTCATGCCCTCATGGCAAGCGCTTTGAATTCCAAAGCACTCTTGATAGATTCTGGAGATTTGAACCATGATGGATGAAAGACACTCCTCATATTTGGATACTGGTAAATCCATCCCCATCCACATGGGAGATGACTCCACCATCATTTTAGAAGGACAAGGTATTGTTGATCTTGAGAATGGCTATTTTTCAAATGTTTTGTATGTACCGTCTCTGGCATCAAATCTCCTTAGTGTATATTAAATGACACATATGGGAGTGCCTAAGAGAGTATCCTTCAGTATGAATTATGTAGATATTACTGAACTTGCATCCAAGAAACTTGTTGCAAAAGGCCTTGCAAACCATCATGCAAAAGCGTATGAGTTTTCCCACTTTGTGGCAGATGCAAAGCCCACCGCACTGCTAACTCATGGAAATGAAGTTAGTAGACTGTGGCATGAGAGGTTTGGCCATATCAAGTTCAAATACTTGCAACAATTACATAAAAACTCCATGGTTGAAGGCCTCCCAGTCATCAAGGAAACCACTGGAATTTGCAAGGGCTGTGTTGTTGGAAAGCACCCTGAGCACAAGTTCGACCGGGGGAAGGCAAGACGATATATATGCATATTGGGATTGATACATTCTGATATCAGTGGTGCCATGCCTATGAAATCCATGAATGGATCAAGGTATCTTCTGAATTTTATTGATGATTTTTCCAGGTACACATGGGTCTTCTTTATCAAAAAGAAGTTTGAAGTATGTGAAAAATTCACTGAACTGAAGGCCTTGAACGAGAATGCATCTGGCCAAAAGATAAAGATCTTGATATATGATAATGGTGGGAATTATGTCAGTAATGAGTTTCTACACATATGCTCCCAAAGTGGTATTCAGATCCATCATTCAATTCACTACACTCCCCAGCAAAACGGTGTAGCGGAAAGGAATAATCGGTCTCTCAAGGAGATGACCACCTGTATGTTGGAATCAAAGAAGTTGGATGAATATTTGTGGGCTGAAGCCATGCATGATGCAGAATACATTTAGAACAGATTACCACAATCATCCATGAAACGGAATACCCCTTTTGAAGCATACTTTGGATACAAGCCGGATGTGTCGAACCTACGGGTGTTTGGGTCCACTGCATGGGCCCAAATTCCACTTGATAAAAGGAGGGATTTGCAACCGAAAAGCATAGAATGTCTGTTTATTCAGTATCCTGATGAATCAAAATGTTTCAAGCTGCTGGATATAAAAAAAAAAAACATATCATCATCGAAAGGAGTGTCAAGTTCGATGAGCCTCTTCACGAGGTGGAACTAGTGAAGGAGAAAACTGTTGAATTTCCTTCCTATTCTATTGAATATTTGGATGATGAAATTGGGAGTGATGACCCTGATTTGGATCCTTTGATTTCTGATATCAGTGTATAGCAAACATTAGAGGCTGAATCAGAACCTGAAGTACAAAATCATCTCCCAACATGGGCCCGACAGACACTCTCCTCTGTAGGAGATAACATTGGAAATCCAGATGATCCAAGGAGAACCTGGTCTGATTTCCAAAGAGCAGGTATTGCGCTCTCTTGTCATGATTATTTTCTGTACTAATCTTGTTATTTTATGATAAGTTCAGACCCAAAGTCCTACTACCATGCTCGGAAGGATCCGAGATGGCAAGTTGTCATGGATGAAGAGATGAATTCTCTTCAGAAAAACACTACTTGGGAGCTAGTTTCTCTTCCTTCGGGAAGGAAATTGGTTCAATGCAAGTGGATGTTTTGGAATAAGGTTGATGAATATGGAAGAACCTACAAAAATAAGGAAATTCTGGTGGAAATTTTTTTCTCCTAGGTCCAAGGTGTGGACTACCATGAGACTTTTGCACCGGTTGCAAAAATGGACTCCATCTGCCTAGTTTTGGCAAATTCAGCATCTAAGCACTGGGAAGTGCATCATATGGATGTTACGTCAGCATTTATACATGGAGATATTCATGAGGAGATATACATGAAGCATCCCGAGGGATACATCTCTGATCCATCTTTGGTTTGCAAGCTAAAGAAGTCACTATACGGGTTAAAATAGGCCCCAAGAGAGTGGTATTCAAAGATGGATGCCTTCCTTCTCTCGCAAAACTTCCAAAGGTGTAGATCAGATATAAATGTGTATATAAAGTAGTATTATGGTAATTTTATTATTATTTTTTTATATGTTGATTAATTAATGATCACATGTAGCACAGTTGCTTCTATTTCAGTCATCAAAACTGCTCTCCATAATGCATTTGAAATGAGTGATTTGGAGCTCTTAAAACAATTTTTGGGGATCGAAATTGAGCAAAATCATGATGGGATAATGGTCACTTAGTACAAATACATATCAGACCTGTTAGTCAAGTTTAACATGGCTGAATGTAGGCCTGCACCATTCCCTTTCCTTTCAGGGATCAACCTTGAAGAAGGAAAAAGCACACCTCCCATGGATTGCACTATTTATCGACAACTGATTGGTAGCTTGTTGTATTTGACACATTATAGGCCTGATATATGTTATGCCATGAATGTTGTATCAATATACATGCAGCAGCCTCATGATCTTCATTGGAAGGCAGCCAAGAGGATCCTCTAGTACATTCATGGAACCAGGACCTACGACATTCACTATGCTGTAGACTCCGAGCTAGAGTTGGTTGGATACATAGATTCTGATTGGGTGGGTGATTCTATTGATCGTAAGTCTACTTCTAGATATGTCTTCATGTTTGGTGGTGGCCCCATTTTTTGGTCTAGCAAAAAGTAGGCCGCCATAGCATTATCTTCAGCATAGGTCGAGTATTGAGGAGCGGTCAATGCTTGCATCGAAGCAGTTTAGTTGCAAGGCATTCTTTCAAAGTTTGATATTGGTAGTAATTTGTCCATTGTCCTCTTTTGTGACAGTCAAAGTGCTATTAATATATCCAAAGATCCAGTTACCAGGTAGAGGACCAAGCATGTAGAGATACACATGCACTATATTAGGGAGCTAGTGCATGACATGACCATCATTCTGCAATACTGCCCGACTAATGAGCAAATTGCAGACATCTTCACCAAGAGATTTTTAGAAAATAAGTTCACTTACCTCCATTCACTGTTGGGGGTGAGTTCATCAGGGTGATCCAACTACTTTCATTGTTCAGCTTGAGGGGGGGTTTTTCCCATTGGTTTTTCACTTTTTTCCTCACTTAGTTTGTTTTTGAGCATTGTTTGTGTTTCAGTATTGTACAGGGTTATGTATGGCCTTTGTTACCAGGGCCCTAGCATTCTTATGCACTTTATTTTTTCTACTCCTCTTGAGTATATCTTAAGGGGGGGGTGTTGGAGACATTTACCACCATACACACTCATTTTGGTCAATTTGTTCTAGTTAAACCACTATCCTAAGTTTCCTTGACTTAATTGACATCAGATGAGAACTTTATGACATCATCATGAGCACACCCACACCTACCTTCAGTCAAGGAGGCTAAGTTAGCCTTCTCCTACATTCAGGGAGGCTAACTGGGGCACTTTGGGGGTGATCTGAGTGTCATAAATGCACTTTATTGCTAACTGATGGTTACAATCAATTAAACCGAGTAGTGAAGGTGCCTCCCTTCATTAAATTGATTATTTAATGAACTGGGGTCAACAGGGGCACTTCCAACCACTTCTGATGGTCGGTTACACTTCAGTTAACCTCATCGGGGTTCATTGGAGTCATTTATGCACTACCACTTGTTGGTTGGCTTGCAGTGACATGTGTCTGAGATAATTTCAATTAGACTCAGTCATTTATTGTACACTGACTTCAGTCAGGGCTCAGTTGAGTCAATTAGGGTTTTGATCAGTGGTTAACTTGAGTGTTGACTGTGGCTTACATTTAGTTAAGCTAGACTCACTCATTCAATTCGAATGACCTCCTTGGGAATTCGAATTGCATTGGAATTCATGCTTCCATAATGATCATTGTATTGTATTATTCATTATTCATTTGATTATACAGAGCTGCTACTTCCATTGTAGCACCATTTTGCCAATTTTATGATTATCTGTCTGTATTCTTTGTGAGACTGTGTTTTCAGTTCCTAGACCACTGTGACAAATTAATAAAAGAGACACACATCATGTTGAATGTTATATTTCAAGGTTCCAATAAATATATCTAACAAATTATCTTGTGAAATATTCTTCACTTTGAGACTTAGCTGCTGAAATTGCTTGATGTGCTATGTAACTAGACGTTTCTGCTTGAGATTTACAAAATGGAAAAATAAGGTGTTTCTATTTATATCCCCATAATGTGCAAGTAATTCTTCTGTTAGTATGGACCAAGAGGTAATAGAATCCTTTTTACGGTCACAAAGCCATTGGTACCATACAAATTGATCAAGTTCTAAATGTAAGGATGCGATAGTTACCTTTTGTAAAGTGGGCACCTGGTGTACATCAAAGAATTGATCCATTTGAAAAATCCACCTGATTAGATCCTTTCCATCAAACATTCTCATGTCAATCTTGGGGATAAAGTAGTTCCTTGGACCTGAATTGAACCCATAATGTTGTAGTGAATCATCAACTTTTGAGGACTCCAACTTCCTATTCTCCAATTGTTTTTCAAATTTTTCCATACGTGACTGGAACACGTCCTCTTTTCCTTCCTTATCCTCTTCTTCAGTAGATACATGGGGAATAAATCTATGTTTTATATCCTTCATTAATTCATTTAATCCTTGAAGTTATTCTTTTATATCCATGCCTTTGAGATTCTCTTTACTTGAAATCCTTTTGAGATACTCTTTACTTGCAATCCTTTTGAGATCCTCTTTACTAGCTATCTTATTTTCCAATTTAAATAAGTCATCCATTTTCACATTTCCTTTAATCATATCTTCCAACTTGGATATTTTAAAAGATATGTCTTCCATTTCATCGTATATCAGGGATGAATCCTCTAGGAGTTTGAGTGGAGTGTGATTCTTTACACTTCCTTTTGGTGGAATTTTGAAGAATAAATATATATCACACCCTAGGGTTTACCACAACTAGATCCTTCTACTCAAATCTATTTAAATGCAAAATGACATATCTTTTTCAAACCTTGATTAGAAGACTATTTTAGGGACGACTTGCAAGTGAGGAAAAATTTGAATTTCGAATCCTATGGGTCTGAAAATTCTTCATGTGGTATCCTGATGTGTCCTCTTTCGAAATCTTCAAGTCTTTTGTAATTTGGATGTGCCAAAAAAAGTTATTGCGAATCTCCAAAAGCTTCTTCTTTTTGTCCTATCCAGAAGAGTGAACTTGTATAGTTTTCCATATGTCCAATATTTCGTTTCTATAGCTGAAACTTATACCATAGATACCGTGGTCCATCTTATTTTGGATTCAATCGGTCTCACTCAATTTGGATCTTGGATGCCTCAGATATGATCTTTTTCCCTAGAATACTTGTTTTAGACTAGGGTTTGGACTAGTAAAAAACCCTACATTCCTCTGCAACTACCTCCAAAACTGTAATGGGTTAGAATATAAAATTCATACTAGAGATAGTTCTGTCTGAATTAGAAGTGGGTTTTTAACCTAGATTTCTGAATCATTGAATAAAAAAGGTTGCAACGAAAATTCCAATATCACTCATTTTGCAGAAGCAAGTCCTGAGGAAAGAGCTATGATACAAAATTTTATTCAACCAATTCCCAGAAATAACATAAAAAGAACAAAAATAGACAATAAGAGAGTAATCGATGCCTTAAATATGAAGAACAAAGATAAATATCAATCCTCTTCGAGGGACGAAACTCCTTACACAATGTACTAAGTACACAAGACAAGATAAGATACAATGATGACTAAAATGAGAATATATCTTTCCTATATATAGGAGAAAAAGGTGTACAATAACAAATGATAAATCCACTAATATAGACAAGCCGACATAAATAATATGTAATGCACCACAATTTATGGGGTAATGCGCCACACTATATGGGGTAATATGCCATAATTAAGGGCTTAACATCCTCTCAGGAATGCTTATAAGTAATAGGTTGGCTTAGCTATTGTATATCAGAGAGACAAACTCTGGCACACTACTGGGAGATTTGGGTTAGAGGAGACACCCCTCGAAATAACTCGTGATCCCTTCAGGGTCATACTCAAAAATAAATTTAATTATGATCCCTGGGTTGTCACATTGTTGGAACAATTTCCTAGATGCGGACATAATGCTTGATGCTCTTAGTTTTAAAATAGATTTTTTTCTTGGGTTGCAAACACTATTCTCCATATTTATTGACAACAATGAAAATGAGTAGTAAAAAAATAGTGATTTTACCGTGATGATACACAACAACAATGATGCTGACTTGATTTGAAACAACAAAGGCCCGAGACAGATCTGATTGAACATTGCCTTCATCGTTAGATCAAGTGACAATATCAAGACCATAGCCTCTTTATTCTGAATTCCAACACAAACTTCTTCATTTGGAATGAGAGCACGAGATTTTAAAAATCTTCTTCTTCTATTTCAAAATAGGATAATCCCTTTGATAACACAAAACCACAATGAAAAGACACTTGAACAAAAAATCAGGCCACATAACTCCATAGGGTCGTTGATAACAAAACCCCAACGATAAAAGGAATAAATTGTTGAGCCTCATCTCTCTGGACGTTTGAATAGGAAAATTTGGTTCTAGACACCCCTCCGTGTAAAAATGCCTCTCAATATATTCCAACATAAAAATCCTAGCTAAATTCTCTCCATTATTTACAAACCTTGACCCTGAAACCCTCAAAATGAAACTCAGGAAAGCCCTCTCGATGGAATGAACGATTCCCTTCTGAACAGATCACATTATTCCCCTTTATTGATAAGTCATCCATAGTGGTTTCTAAGACATGAATGGATGGATGCTGATTACAATGGATGTAGGAGAGAGGCACACTAGTAGTTGTTGTGTTGATAATGCCCTCCACAATAGTTTCTGTGGCATGAATAAATAGAGGTTGAGTAGAATGGTTGTAGGATAGGCGCAAGCTTGTTGCAGATCCAACAATCCACTGAGAAAAGGTTCCATATTTATTGATACCTAAATTTGAAAAACTGCTAAATCAAATGAAGCCCTAAATCTAACCATTTTTGTCTCCCGGCTAAATGGAAAAATTGAAAGTCCTCAATCATAATAATATATCTTTTAATTTAACTCAATTTTCAACTCACGAAATATTTTCTACATATTTTATAATACACACACACACACACACACACACACACACACACACATTACATTTGCATTATAACTATTACATTTTTTTTTTGTTTTTTTCAATTGCATGTCACTTAGGGTTGGTAGCAATAAACCATTGGTTAAGAACCTCAACCTAGGGGCATCTAAGCCTTCAAAGTCACCCGAGGATCGCACCTGTCTTGGGCCACACCAACCCTTAGCATGCCTAGATGTTTTAGTGTCTCCTCCCAATTAACTGACCCTTAAGGGGAATTGAACCCGGTTCACTGTGCTGATGAGAACCACAACTTAACTGAATGAGCTAAAAATTGACCATTCTAACTAACTATATATATATATATATATATATATATATATATATATATATATGAAGAACATTTTTGTTCTACAGATTTTCANGATTTTATGTACAATAAATATGTAAAGGCTGAGCATTGTTGTAAGCTCTACGAACAATGTAGTACTGTAAGCTCTTTTGAGCAGTTCATGTTATTCGATGAATAAATGATTTTTTTCTTTGGAATATATATATAGTAGTGTGTTTTTATATATAATTATATATTATAATATGTTTTATAGGATTCAAAAACCCACTTACAATATTATAAATTTTAACACTACAGATGGATTCAGAGATCCCCATTCCGGTGTCTCAAAATCTATATTCAATGTTAAAATGTATGAAATTTTAAAATTTCACCATCAAAATTGCAATTTTCCATTTTTGTTGGACCACCTCTCTAATGTAATTTCAATGATTAAAACTAAAAATTTCAATAATTTATCAAAAATTCTTTTGGAATTATAAAAAAGTTGCAAGAACGATTATGCTCCATGATTAGCTTTTTCCACGACCAATTAGACGACATGTCTCTTGTCAAGCCCTCGAGAATATCTTCCTAGTCGCTATTATTCTTTCAGCTTCCTAGCCAATTTGCTGCTATGGTTAATTACATTTGTACTTCAAACATACTCATGGCCTGTCAAGTTATATCATCTCTAAAGGGAATATTAATGTTTGGACTAATTCATCTCATTCTAGTTGTAGTTGTTATCCAGTCATATTATTCATCCCTGGACTAAATTAATGATTGTTTTAGTCATTTTTATTTGTGTGACTTATTATTTAGTTGTATTTTTTATCCGATGACTATATTAGCCATTTTTAGTTATGTTGCTCAAATTTAGGCATTTTTAGTTTAAAAACACTGTTCTAACTAAGGTTTTTAGTCATGTAGTCATTTATTTTCTAATTTCTACCAGTGGTTTCCCTCAAAGATTCAAAAGTCATATCTGGATCCAAGAAAGTTCCCATCATATTTCCTAGATTCTTGAAGCTTTCTTCATTCCATAATTCTGCAGGTAAGCTTGAGAACTGCACCCAAATCAGTAGAACATCCATCCGTTCCTTGCATAAAATATTGGAGACCACTTCTTTAACAACAACGGGGTGGATTCGATGCTCCAAGCAACCCCAAAAGACCTGATCCACATCATCATTCAAGGCAAAATTTAAGAGGAAAGATCCTCGAGCTAATGCTTTAACCATGGGGAGGGGAACAAAAGAGTTCTCCCAAGTTTTATCCACCCAATAATTTATGTTATGTTTTTTGAATTGATGACCCCGAGCTCACCCAACAATTGCTACATCCACCATTTCAACTGCATGTTAAATTTTAACATCCACACCCACCACCATATTTATGGCTTTACCTTTCGTCACACATTTGTTTTTTTCGTTCACAAAGATGCTGATTTATGCAAGGAGTCTGGAATTGCGTTCCCAACTACTGCAGTTGTTCCTATTGGACTCCCACTTCGTATCCCCTTATTCAGGAACTTTTCTAAACGCCCACCATTATGTTCGACTGTATCTAACAAAGCACTAATGAAATGTGTGGAATCAAGTGAAGCCTCATTTAATAGGGAATGCATGTTGAGAAAACAGAGGGGGAAGGGCATTGAATAGAAAATCATCTAAGCACCAACCCCCTTCTAAACCTTTAGATCTATCAAAATCAATTTCGCCCAGTCCTAGTGGTTCCAATGATCACTTGTTCCATCCACCACACCAGTCAATGGGCATGCCATGAAAACTGCAGGAACATTTTCCCTCGCACTATACCACTAAGAAGAACTCACTACTAGATTCACAACCCTGGACAAAGGGATAGAAGGCCTCACTGTTGAGTACCACTACAAATTATAACCCCGAGACAAAAAAAAACCCAATGAAACCCTATACTATTGAAGAAAAGGACTTGAAACAAAATCCCCCACCTCAGGACCACCCCACGGGGAATAGTCGTTAAAAGGCTTCCCACCAGAACCCGACTGCTCTGAAACCCCTGTTATTTCGAAGATAGATACCTAGTATTCCCCATTTGTTGTACAACTTGCGACGCCTAGATATCAATACCTTCAAACGAATCCGATGAATAATCAAACAATACCCACTCAAACTTCCCATAAGACTGCATATATTACCTTCCCCCTCTCTCACACATATATAAATAATTTATCTAACAATAAATTTATGATTACTTTATTTTTAGTTTATATAAAATATTATATTGTGCTTATTTAAAAGAAATTTTTTTTTATTTTAAATATAAAAAGTTATATTACAAATAAATTTATAATAATAATTTAATTTAAATTCACAACTAACCAATATTAAATTGAGATATAAAATCCCATCGTCTATCTATCTATATATAACGTACCTCTTCGAATTTGAAATTGACATGCAAATTGCACCTAATCAAACAAATGCCATAATTTTTCGATTGCATGTTTAAAATATTATTAGACTCTCCAATTATAAAATTAATATCCAACATTTAGCAAGTAGGTTTCATCCACTACCCAAGTGGCCAAATTGCACCTCATAATTTCATCTTTTGAGTGACATAATTTAAAAAAATATTTTTACACAACTATAAAACTATTATCCAAGGGTGTATATATTATTTAAGAGTTGGTGAGTGGGTATAAATATATGGACCCATTGGATAGGAAAACATGACCAACAAACACTTTAAATTATATAATCTTATTATGGGAAAATGGAATATAACTATAATATAGATAGCTTCAATGCAAAGATTCTAAGGAAAAAACTAATATATTATTGTTAAAAAATAAATATTTATAATTGCAATATCGCTCATAATATGGCTTTTTAATTTTTTAATATATATGGCATACATTCCTCGTTTTCATTTTTATATTGAATATTGTCAAGCCCATTTTAAAGTCTTTACTTGTCTTGAAGTAAAGTATCAAAGATATTTAGTGTTGGTTCAATGCGAACATATACTAATAATTAGGTGTATCTACCTGTACAAATTGTTATACCCTCCAAATAATATAAAAATATATTAATAACAAAAAAACATTCTTTACTTATATATATGCTTACACAAATAATAAAGATATATTGTAAATATAAAAAATTAATATGTTAGGAAAATAACTTTTAAATATGTTTTGCTTTTATAAAAATATAAGGATGTTAGAGTGAGGATGTGAGCATTTTGTAAGTACTTTGCTTAATTTTTTTCCAAGTTTTTAACAATTGGGAGGTGATATTAATTGCGCATCATTTTAGTAAATTAGTAATTTCATGAAATTGATTGAAATGGTTTTTATGATTTTTTTTGGAAAACTTGGAAATGTATTATGTATGTTAGAGAAAAAAATCTCCTATTGCTTAGGGTGGACCACATTAGACATTATGACATCAAAACTCAATTCTTTCTCAAGTATGCTAGATACATAAAATAAACTAATCACTAAGGAATAAGAACCATACCTCAACCGGATGTTTGAAGAAGACCATTGTTGAGCTCTCGATCAAAACTTATCCCTACAATTCGTCCTTAACAACAAAAGATATACAAGCATGATATATAATGTGTTAGTATCTATTCTAGCATATTCAATTTAAACATGTATATAAAGCAATTACCTCCATGGATACAAATATTCATAATTGCACATGAGATTGGACGAGAAATGGATATTTCTATTTATGTTAAATAGAGATACAATATGAGAACCTCTGTCGGCACCTCATCAAAACCGAGAAACCGAGTCCCTCCACTTGGGCCTCCACCACTTCAATCCTACATAAAATGGAAAGCTCACAAAGACAATGTCAAGCTTGGGAAATGAGCACAAATGGCTTCCTCAAAGGACAAAGGGATTCAGACTCAAGCATATGAGAATGGGGTGAAATTCTGCTATAATCTCCTTACTCTCCTCGTTTCTCCTCCTCTAATGCTTCACAATAGCTCAATATATAGCCCCTCAATGGGAAATGGAGGGTCGAATCTGTAAATTTTCTTAAAATTCCCCAACTTTGTTTCATGCTACCATTTTCATTGTTTAATGCCGAACCCAATTTACTTTCACTTGCAAATTAGTTGATACTCATAAACAATTTGACATAAACACATGAAAAAGTTTTACAACTTCAACGAGTAAAAACCAAACACAGTCACACATAAAATTTCAGACACAATTATTTTTGGTCAAATTGACCCAAGCAAAAACCCAACCTCCGGGGAAAACCTGTTCTTGAGAGAGAGAATTCTATTTCTTCTATAAAATTTAAGTACAACAATTTAAAAATAGAGATAAACTTATCTCGTCCACAGTTCTCAAAAATGACTAAAAAATAAATTTACAACTTGAAATTTATGCTAACAAGCTGCCTCAAAAATCGTGCCACAACCTGACTGTATGGTGCTCGTTTTCTGTGCCCACAACTGTATCATATGACCTATACGGTCCTCGAATTCTGTGCCCTCTGATATATAAAATCACCTCGTTTTTTTTGCCCCATAAATGTACAAGCTACCTCGTAAAACGTTCCCACAATTGTATGTAACTGTCTCGAATTTCATGCCCCTAGTGTGCAGACTTAACAATAAATGCTGTTGCACAAACCTCAATTTTTGTGCCCATAATTTCGTTGGGATTCATGCTGTTGGACAGACACTGGGACTCGTGCCCACTATTGCTCTCTCTCAATCTCCCATGATTTCTCATTCTCTTTCTTTCAATGCTCATGGAAACAATTGAATGAGTCTCATTTTCCTTCCCTTGCCTTTTTGGTGTTTAATGAGGTAGCTGAATGGCCATCTAATCCAAGGGACCAAATTGGCTTAGATCAATGGATGAAAAATAATGTCCACTTTATTTCTCTCCAAAAATAATTTCAGTCAACTTAAAATTAAATATTTCCAAAAAGTCACTTTAATCCCTAAAGTGAAATTAAATGCTCATCTCAAGTCAGTTAATGCAATGGTCATATTATTTTACCCTTTTAGTGACTTAGGTAAAAGTCACAAGGGGAACAACTTCCTAGGTACAAAATTCAACACTCCCTCTTACCGAGGAAGGTGTTTGGCACCACACCCAACTTGTCTCTGACGTGAATGACTTGCCTATTGCAAGAGACTACGTAAGGATATCTACACCCTGCTCATAAGTGTAAATGTACTACAACTCCATAACTCCTCTATGAACATAAGCACATATGAAATGGTACATGATCTCATTATTATTTGACATGTCATGAAATACTGGATTCTCATAGAGATGGATGCAAGTCTGATTGTCACAATAAATCACCGTAGGGCTTATCTCTTGATCAAATAAATCCACCAACAACTTGCGAAACCATAGGTCCTTGGAACTATCTTGTTTGGATGCCATGTACTCAACCTCTACAGAAGTCAAAGCAACATAACTTTTCTTCTTACTGAACCATGACACTGCTGCCGACCCCAAACTGAAACAACATTCACAAGTGCTCTTCTAGTCTGCCACACTGCCTACCCAATATGAATCCATGAATCCAATCAAATTAACCCCATCCGATCTCCTATAATCCATACCATAATACACTGTCCCTGTAAAGTATCTCAACACATGTTTCATGACAAACCAGTGCACTCTCCTAGGCTCCACCATGAACTGACTGAGAGTGTTCACCGCAAAACAAAAGTCTGGTCTGGTGTTGACCAAATACATCAACGTACCATTGAGATGACGATATACAGTAGGATCCACCAACTCTCCCTTATAAGCATGAAGCTTCTTCCAGTTGGTGATCATAGGCGTAGACATCATCCTGTTGTCCTCCATCCAAAATATCATCAGAATATCTACTACATACTTTCCACACCCCAGGATATATGACCAGGCTCATGTCAAACCTCCAATCCCAAAACATAATGCATCAACCCAATGTCAGTCATCTCATACTTTGAAGCAAGATATCTCTTGCAAGCTGTAATAAATCTCTCATCACATGTGATAAATAAATCATCCACATATAATAGAAGAATGAGCGGATCATCTTCAACAATGATGAAGTAGAGATTCAGATCAACCTCACTCTTATGAAACCCATCGACAACAAGTAGGATTCTATCATGGAATAACAAGATCTAGGATCTTGCTTCAACCCATACAAGGCTTTCTTCAGTCTATACACATGAGACTCTTTCCCATAGATCTCAAATCCCTGTGGTTGCTCCACATAAACCTCCTCCTGTATGATCCCATTGAGAAATGTGATCTTCACATCCATCTGATGGATCTTCCAACCCTTTTCAGCAGCAATGGAAATCAATGATCTGATAGAAGTATAACGAGCAACTAGTGAAAAGGTCTCATCATAATCAATTCCCTTTATCTTTGAAAACCACCGCACCACAAACTGAGCCTTGTATTTCAACTAGAGGAAATTTCAACTCAACATGGGCCTCCAAAGGAAAATTAATAAAATAATAGTTAAAATAATAAATAATATTTATAAATTATGGAGGAAGAAAAGAAAAAAAGTACTTCTTTGTTTGTATTTTCGACATATCTCCCTGTGTTTTTACTCAAATTTCGATCAGGACAGCTTGTTGAATGTGAAATTAAATTTTGCATCCAATGAGTACCCACTTGGCATACGTTTGACAGACCCCACTAACTGAAAAGAAAGAAATACCTAAAAAAATGTGATGATGATGTCAAAAGCTGTTAGCATAGTCATGGATTTAGACAACATGGGAGAACCAAGGCCTTTCCAACAAGCCAAATACATCATGGAGGTCACATCACCCTCATCGACAACTATGTGTTTAACGATATTATTCAAACACTGCACATGGACCTAAAAATACACATGGTAAGGAAAGTGAGGTTGGACATCACGAGCTGTGAATCTAACAATAGTAGAGCCACTTGGGTCAACGACTCCTAAAGAAACATACATTGCCTTCCTCTGTGAAGGACAAGTTTGAAGTACTTTTAGAGCCGACATCACACAAGGAGTCTGGCTCAAATCCTCAATGATGGAATATTGTTGTGTGGCTTGGGGATTAGGATTGTACCCTAAACGATTTTAAGACCCCTTTTGGTATGCATGGCATACCTTTAGGATTGTCAATGTGCAAAGGAATCATAGGAGGTGCAAGATATTTACCCATGTTGGGTTGTGACAAACAATAATATCGTGAACGAGTTGCAACGTGAACAACCAACATCATGTTTATATAACCATGACCACCTTCCACAACTATCATGTTTTGATTCCCACCAGGACTATTTCTAGTGGCCGAGGTCCTCCATTCTATATTATGATTATGAGGACGAGGATCGATCAACATAACTGAGCTCTGTTCGATAAAATTCAAGGCGTCCTCCATTTGAGGGCATAAGTAGGTGAGATGGTCTCCCCCACAATGCTTGCAAGGGAATTTGACCTTCCTCTCAGGTTTCTTGTCCCCCCCAACATTCTCATTATTCTTGTCATCGTTATGTTTCTCCTTCCTATTCCCACCCCTCTTGTTATTTCTTCCCTTTTTTCTATTCCATCCGGGTTGTTGGTTACTCTTCTAGTTTGATGATTGCACATAAAGCACATCCACCAATTGGGTGGGGTTGGATGAGGTAGTAGCCTATCTGACCCAATAATGGTTAATAGACAAACTCTTCCATTTGATTCGTAACCTGGTCCACAACTTTGATACTTAGAGAGCCAACAATGCCATCAACATGTGGCCCAGGTTTGAACTTACGATCATGGTTTGACCATGGAGCGTCAGGGATAATATTGTAAAGGATCCCATACTAAGAATAAATAAATTCTAACTTTCGATCTCTAAAGATAGCATGTTCCTCGACAGTCACTCCAGACGTTGAAATATCCTTCACAATATATGGTTACAAATACTTAAGGAACCATTCCAATAAAAAATATAGTGCAATGTTGGCCTTAATCAATCGCTTTCATCTACGCCACACTTGAATGTGGTCAAAAATATGGGTTGGCCTATCTTGCTGAAATGATGACAAGAGTTTGGTATTGGTGTCGTGACACACTAGAAACTAAAAGTGATTGAGGAAGATGAAGGCTAAGTCATTAAAAGTCTGATATGTTCCCCAGGAAACTCTATGTACCATTTCACAACAGAACCCATGAGGTGTGTTGAAATAATCATAGTAGAATGGAATTATGGTGCAGTAAATTGGAAGAGCACCATAGATGGAATGTAGTCGCATGATCATGAAGGTCCTCGCCATTCTTACCCTAAAACTTCAAAATATGCAAAGGAAGCTTGGAGGGAGCAAGGGGCCATGTCGTATCATGCTACACCAGGTCATTAGTAATTTAAGAAAGGTTAGATAAATTCAAAGTGGCTAAAAAAGGGAGCCTAGGTTGTGTAATTTGGTTCCATGCTCCTTGGAAGGGTTGGTTCATGTAATATTGATTCTAGTAAAGACCATGGCCTTGACCAATACCATAGTAGCATCCTCCCATATGGACCATATAAGGATGCATGGGTATTTGGTATTGTGGTATTCCCTGAGAAGGAGGAACCATACGACCATAGTTATTCAACTGTTAGACCAGATGACCCCTTGAATATGGGGAGGTACATGACCTCCAAACAAAATTGTACCGGATGACGAGGGAACAAAGCAACTAAATGGATCATACCTTTCCGAGGGACCATGTGGGATATAGGGAGGATTTGTCATAAGAAAATCATTCGAAGGAATCAGTGCAATGGACGATTGGATATAAGAAGGAATTTAATATTTAAACCCAATGCTCACGTATCCACTACCACCCCCATGGGATTGAACATTGGTGTAGATATCGGATGAAAGAGGTAGAAATCCCCTAACAAATGGAGTAGAAGGAGGAATATGACCACTTCCGAATTGACGTGCAAGGTAAGGGGATAACGTTCCCCTAGTCCAACACCAGGGTACGCATGTGAAACTAGGATGGGTGACAAAATACCAGTAGTGATATCTCGCATGTCGAACGTGAATGAACCTAAAGTTAAGGGAACTGACCGAGTCTCAACATTTGACCTTCTTGAGGAAAAGTTTCGATTAAAGGTTGCAAAGTTTAAAAATTTGGACATGCAATATGGGAAGGACCAACTCCACGAGGGTCGGTATAAATCAAAGTCCCAAGAATCCATATAGTAGATGAAGGAGGAACCTTAACGGTTCCTCCCCCTAATCCATATGATGGGGATGGAGGGAACTATGGGGATTTTGAAGTAGCACTCATGGTAAAAAACTATATGGGAATCATGTTTTAAGAGAGGTAGCCTATACTGTATAACCCTGTTATAAAGAGGTGGTGAAGGAATGATGAGGAGGTAATCCCTCTAAATGAAGAGAACGATGGAGTGCTGGAAATCGATCCACCATGACTCCACAAATAAAGAGATCCAAGTAAACATGATCCCTAGATCTAATGAGTGAACACAAAGCACACCCCTAAGTAAACTAAGAGAGATGCGGAAAAGCCAAGAGTCAGGACAAGTGAGATCCCAAATGTAGTAGGTATCTCTCTCCTAGCAGATACTTGAGACTCCCATACACTACAAGTGGAGGTGTGTAACCAATTATAGTGCCCTTCAGCTTCAACACGTAAAATGACTGTGTTTTCTGACCCCTACATGTAAGGACACTCACAAAATAACCTGTGCAAGCACCCCCTATGATACCTAGGTAAGGTAACTATGGTCACCCCAATATAATCAATTCTTAGGTGGATAATCGTAGGCGGTATCTACCATATGGGCAGGGTGACAAATAATGAAGCTCCAAAGCACCAAAGGTACCTCAAAAACCCCCATATATGAATAATATAGTGGAAATATCTCTGATGCTGAATAGAAGGTAGTAGAGGGTGTTATCCTATAAAATGGCATTTCTTTGTCTGAGTACTGGCACTCAATGCGTTGGTACACAAAATGACACATGGATAGAATTTGCCAAAAACCTATCAATAAGCATGCGCCTTGATACATCTTATTCCTGCCAGTATTACCCATTTTTTTCAATAAGCTTAAGTTGTCATCATGACTATTAACATTCCATCTCGCGAGCCATTTGTGGGTAGCCATAAATGTAACCCGCGGTTACATGATCACACTATGCATTCGCGAGTTGACTTTATAAGAGTCGCGGTTCATTCATGAATTGCTAGTATTCATACCCACGGTTACTTTAAGCCAACATTTAAAAATAAAAAATGTTTAGTCAGGGACAGTTGGGTTCGTAATCATAACATCCCCAACCTCCTTAACCATATTAACTTTCGTAACTCCTCCTGTTCATCAAGTATAAATAGAGTGGAGGCGTTGATGTTAATGATATATCTCAAGAGAGCAAGGTTATGCTGGAAGAATACCCTTGGAGATTTGGAGCAGAAATACTCAGTTCCTTGACTAGCATAGGAGTACTTGTAGCAGATATAGGTTGTATGTTTCACTACTATTTATCAATAAAGAGAGATTTTCTTCCACAATTGGTGCACCAATGTTCTTATGTGTTATTATTCATGAATTATACTGTCATTTTATTACAATTATAATATTTCATTAATATTTTATATAACATTAAGATCTTTGTAGGAAGGTATCTACCTCTTTTGCAGGTGTGAACATCCCTTGAAGTTGTTGGAGCATTTGGGTTGAAGGTGAAAATCTAGGACCATCCTTCATAAATAAGGTGCATCAACTTTCTACCCCATTTCTCTCTCAAATTTCTAGATATATGTATGTCTACAAGTTTGATATTTGTATGTTGGTGACCCCAGACCCTCAGATCATAAGGTAGATTTTCCTTGAACAATAAAACTGGCAACTCCACTGGGGAGTCTAACTTGTTTTGGGTCTGTTCCATAGGTTTTCCTATCCAGTTTTATCTGTTTGTTACTGTGAGTGTGTTGCTTGGATTTTGATTTCAGTTTGCAGTGCTTAATGCTTTGAATCCCTAGGCCATTTCTTTTCTTTTGAAAAAATTCTGGTTGTAACCACGGGTTGTCAATATATAGTCACGATTACCTTGTTGTATTCACAGGTTGACTGTATATACAATCATGGTCCATTCGCGGGTTTTCTAAGTGACAGTCATGATTTCCTATAGGTACAGGTCAGACTTCTCCGATTTATCCTGATTTTTGCATTTTGACCTCTCAAGTGTTTGTAAGGTTTCCTCTTTAGCACTATATTGTTGCTATTGGTGTATGCATTTCACTTTTGGTTTTTGAAGTGTTTTTTGAGTAAGTTAGTTCTGAATCTTTCTGTGTAGATGTGTTAAGTCTTTCCTTATTGGTTATTTGGTTTGAGTGCTGGTGTTTCTATAGGTTGATGGTGTCTATCATTCCTTTTAGAACACTGATTTGCCTTGGATTGCTTTTGTAGTGGTCTAGGTTAGTCATTTTTACCAACTTTTGATCTATTGGTCTTACGGAGTCAATAGTTCTATCCAAGTTGGGGTTTGAGTAATCTTTGCTTTATGTGTTGAATATTGTTACTGTAAAGATATGACTAGTATCATTTGCATTTATATATCTTCAGATTTCTTAACTTGCTTAGGTGCATTTAATTGCATACAATTTTTGAGTTTTTTGAAAAGAAAGAAAAAAGGCAGTTTCATTTGCATAGCTTCACATTAGTTTTTTTCCATTATTTTCAAAAAATAGAAAATATTTAAAGTCTTGTTTTTTCTCAAAATCATTTAAAAAGTTTCAATACTTTCATTAAAAAAGAAAAAGAAAAAAGAGCATTGTTAGTTGCATTTATTTTGAAATTTATACATCATTTGCTTTCACATGTTGAGTCCAAACACCATTGAGTTCCACTCCACTACCTATGAGTAATAAAGCCTTAAAAAGAATGCTTAACATAAAATTTATTAGTAATATTTCTTTTTATATGTTTGATGATCAACTAGCTTAGGCTATGTTCTTGGACTAGGAGTTTTTAACAGTCCAAGAGCACTTTGATTTCAGACATAGTGGCCCATATTTAGGTAAATGTATGTTTATAACGGATAATCCAGAAATATCTTCTAACACAGGAGTCAAGCACGATGCCGTGTGAGAGCTTGATTACAGAGATAACCCTCCAATACCTCGTTTGATCATATACTAGGATTTTTGTGCGTATGGGGGTTCTATCTATACCACTTCTTGGGCTCTGTGAGGTGCCAGTATTGTTAGAATTTTGGGCTTAGCCACCCTGCCCATGCACACCAATCACGCCAGCGACTGTTCCGCCGGAATCTCGTTGTATATTTGGTAGCCTTAGTTTCCAGACATTAGGTTCTTAAACAAGTGGCATTGGAAGGCTATTTCCAGTGCTCCTAGGGAAGACTTGGAAGGTAACCTCAGTTGATAATTTGGCAGGGAGGTTGGGTGATTCCAGCACTTGCACCCATAAATCTCTTCATGATATGTCAAGTAACCACTCTTCCATATTCACTGGTTGGATCTGGGCCCTAATCATCCCAGAATTTCCTTTGGAAAGTGTATCTATTACCTCATGCATCTGTGATACTTAGGAAATTTTTAGTGTGTGCTCTTTGGTTTGTTTGTGTTTTAGTTGGCCTTTTATGTGTGCAAGTCATATTTTTAGCATGGAGGACCATCCTCTTCATAGGTCTATAAGGTTGCAAAAAAATCCTCCATCTTTTATAGTGGAGCCTCCACCACCACCTCAAAGATAAAGACTTGACACAGATGGTTCTTTCGAACCAACCGGTGTTAGCGAAGTTCCAGGTGAACCCAAAATTAGACTTGCTCAGGAAGAAATCCCGCTAGTAGAGATAGAAGACTTGCAGACTGACGAGTTTGCAAGGAATTATAATACACCTCTAACTGATTTGAACGATCCTGTGATAATAGAATTCCTTACTTTCAGTTCACCTGTTTCTAGTGTTTCTTTGAGTCGAGATATGTATAGTACAGGAGAGGGTATGTCTACCCCTACTTCAACCATGTTGGCTAGTGGAGTCTTAGATCCCACGATGAGTGCTTGAAGACCTAGTGCATCTACTACACCTCTTTCTCCAAGTGCTCAAGTGGACAATCCCTTAGCACCTTCTAATGTTATAGGTTAGTCTAGTGGGGTGGTCACTGGGGTTCCTAATGTACCTTTTACTTCTTATCCTTTCATGTAGAGAACCTTCTAATGTTATAGGTTAGTCTAGTGGGGTGGTCACTGGGATTCCTAATGTACCTTTTAATTATTCTCCTTTCATGTAGAGTTCTTAAGGTGGTCCAAGTGGGTCCACTTCGTTTGTCCAGGGATTTCCGTGGAATGGAGGAAATATTCCTCCATCCACACCTAATGTAGGTCCATCAGCTACCTATGTGGGTATGTTTTATAGGAACCCAAACACCTTCACATGTTACAGTTTTTAGACCTCCAGTTAGGTTTTGACTGCTCCTTTTGGGAGCTCTCCCTTGTCACCGTTTAGTGAGGGAATCTGTGCTCCTACTTTTCAAACTCTAGTTTAGGTTGGAGAAGGCCAAACCACTTATCACACACCGCAAGTCAATAATTCTCTGGCTTTTGGGTGGAACTCATTTCAGAATAGTAGTATGAAATCATAGCCAACGACCTGAGGCAACCCCACCTTTTCTTTTGAAAGCCCTGGGGAAGGTACTTCCACACCCTAGACTCCTCAATATCAAACCCTGGCTAGGATGAAACTTCTTTTCCTGGAAACTTTAAGATTTCCATATTTGTCTAAACTAATGAATGACCTCATGCACCACAATGTGGCATGACCACCTGTACCCATCAAACTACCATCATACATCCCAAAGTTTGAAGGGAAAACTAGTGAGGATCTAGGTGATCACATTACCACATTTCAGCTTTGGTGCTCTTCCAACTCACTGAATGATGACTCCATTTTGTTGAGGCTATTTCAAAGAATGTTAACTAATGTAGTGGCTAAATGGTACATAGATATCCTGTCAGCCACATATGATAGCTTCCTTGATTTAGAAACTGTGTTCTTAAATCATTTTCAACTTCCTGTTTGGTATGATGTCGGTATAGACTTGTTGTCGACTTTTAAAAAGAACAAGTCTACAAACATACCCAATAATATTCAGGAGTGGAAAAGGATAAAAAGGCTCATTAAAGCCAACATCCCTCCCTATTTCTTGTTGAAGTGGTTCTTTAAATATCTAGTTCCTTATATTTCTAAGGACATGTCCACATTGTGATTTATCATGGAGGAAGAGGAAATCCTCAGGGCCCAGTAGTTAGATATGATATATGCTCAGTCTAGGATTATGTATGAAATTATCCCTAAGGCGATGAGTTCTACAGATGACCTGGAGAAACGCAAGCCTAAACCCCATGTCGATGGTGTTGTTGGTTCAGTAAGTATGCCCATTATAGAATCATTGGCCAAGCGAATCCATCAGTTGTTAGTGAAACAATATTCAGTAGAGGTAGCTAAGGCTACCACTCCCTCACTGCAAATTCCTAATGTCTGTTCTGTAGAGTCTTCCCAAAAGAGAAATTAGCATCCTGGTGGGAAAAAGAGGAAGGGGAAGAAGGGCGAGGGAAACCAAAACAAACAAAATCCAACAAATAATGCCGAGGGGGTCTAGAAAAACAAGAATAAGGTTAAGTTTCCTTGCAAGTTGTGCCAAAAAGACCATATTAATTATCAATTCCCCTTAATGGATCAAGCACATAATATTGTTAAACAAAAAGATGACTATCCTGAAGGATCCCTTTCCCTAAGGACAAAATGCAGCTTCTGCTTCGAAAGATGCCAGGGGCATAACAAGTGCTCCTACTGATCACGATTATATCAGCATGGTCCCATCCAGTACTTTACTTCAAACAAGAAGATAAAATTATGAATGAGAGGCTCAGGGTAAAGGTAAGTCTACTTCTAAAACTTTATCCCCTATCACCATTGAGAAACTGGCTGAACCGATGCCCAAGATACCAAATGGTGTATTCAAAAAAACATTCCACAACCCTAATTCTAGGGCTTCTTCTAACTACCAGCACCATTTTGCCAATTTTATGATTATTTTCCTGCATTCTTTGTGAGACTGTGTTTTTAGTTCCTAGAACACTGTGACAAATTGATATGGTATCAGAGCTCACGCCAGGATCAATCTTAGATCTCTCAAAAACAAGGTTTTTGACAGATCTTGCATGAAAAATTGAGCAAAGCTCAAAAATTCCAGCACTGTACCAGAAGCCAAGGCGTACCACTTAATACCCCAAGAAAGGAAATTGTTGATTAAGCTTGCTTGATTGACTATGATTGGTGTGATGAAAGCCTAAAATGTGCAGGTTGTCCAACCTTACGGTGCCCCTTTTGTTGTGATTTTTAGGTTTTAACAGGTGAAAGCATTCACTCCAATAGATTCAGATGGCTTCTTCCGTAGAACTCTTGACTCTATTCAATTTCCACTCATGGAAAGGAGACATGGAGATCCATCTACATGCCAGAGGACTCTATAGGGCCACTATGGACACTGAAGAAGAGCCTACTTCTGTGATAGACAAAGCTAGATTCTTGAACAAGAAATATGAAGCATTTGGATTCTTGTGCTTCTCTGTTTCCCGGGATCTTCTTTTCCATCTTTCAGGATTGAAGACTCCAAAGGAAATCTAGGACAAATTGGAAACCCTGTATGGAAAGCAAGATGATTTGAGAGTATACCAGCTTGAGAATGAGTTGATCTCTCTAGCCTTCCAATTTCGAGACCTTGAATGACTTTTTCACAAAGTTCAAGCACTTTGTCTTACTGTTGAACCAATGCAAAGTGGAGAAGGAGGATGATCAGCTCATCCTCACCATACTCTCCAAACTTGGAGATGATTATTTGGTTTTTGTCTCTATATTCCATTCGAGGAAGCTCACAACCCCTGGATGGAAGATGCCTTCCCTCAATTCCTTCATTGAGTCCCTAACAAGTGAACATGATAAGCTTGTCCAAATGGGGATCATCAGATCCTCCCGTGATCAAGTCCTCCATGTCTCGGGGCCCAAATATCTGAAGGGTAGAGGAAAGCAGCAGAAGAACGCAAAAACTAAATTCGAAGCTCCTAAGCCTAAAGTTGAAAACCAACAGCATGATGAGTCTTCCGTCTCAAATAAGAACAAAGGAAAAGAGCATCATGGAAAGGAAAAATTCAAGTGTTCATACTGCGGGAAGGGATTCCACCCTGAACATGCCTGCATGAAGAAGAAACTTGATGAAGCTACCTCTCTCCTTGAGAGAAATCACATCAATCTTCCGGAAATATTTCGGAAGAGAGATCAGGAAGATTAGGAACCACAACATGAAAAAGGTTATGCCCTCATGGAAAGCACTTCGAAGTCCAAAGCACTCTTGATAGATTATAGAGCTTCGAACCACATGATGGCTAAAAGAGACTCCTTCTCATCTTTGGAGACTGGTAAATCCATCCCCATCCACATGGGAGATGACTCCACCATCATTTCATAAGGACAAGGTACTGTTGATCTTGAGAATGGCTATTTTTCAAATGTTTTGTATGTACCATCTCTGGCATCAAATCTCCTTAGTGTCTATCAAATGACACATATGGGAGTTCCCAAGAGAGTATCCTTCAGTCTGAATGATGTAGAGATCATGGAACTTGCATCTAGGAAACTTGTTGCAAAAGGCCTTGCAAACCATGATGCAAAATCCTATGAGTTTTCCCACTTTGTGGCGGATGCAAATCCCACCACACTGCTGACTCATGGAAATTAAGTTAGTAGACTGTGGCATGAGAGGTTTGGCCATAATTACAGAAAAAATCCATGGTTGAAGGCCTCCTTGTCATCAAGGCAACCACTGGAATTTGCAAGGGCTGTGTTGTTGGAAAGCACCGTGAGCACAAGTTCGATCGAGGGAAGGCAAGCCGAGCTACATGCATATTGGGATTGATACATTCTGATATCAGTGGTCCCATGCCTATGACATCCATGAATGGATCAAGGTATCTTTTGACTTTTATTGATGGATTTTCCAGGTACACATGGGTCTTCTTTATTAAAAATAAGTCTGCAGCCTGTGAAAAATTCACTGAACTGAAGGCCTTGATCGAGAATGAATCTAGCCAAAAGATCAATATATTGAGATATGATAATGGTGGGGAGTATGTCAGTAATGAGTTTCTACACATATGCTCCCAAAGTGGTATTCAGGTCCAACATTCAATTCTCTACACTCCCCAGCAGAACGGTGTAGCGGAAAGGAAGAATCGGTCTCTCAAGGAGATGACCACCTGTTTGTTGGAATCAAAGAAGTTGGCTGAAAATTTGTGGACTGAAGCCATGCATGCTGAAAAATAAATTTATAATAGAGTACCAAACTCATTCGTGAAAGGGAAGACCCCTTTCGAAGCATACTTCAGACACAAGCCGGATGTGTCGAACCTGCAGGTGTTTGGGTCCATTGCATGGGCCTAAATTCCACTTGATAAAAGGAGGGCTTTGCAACCGCAGAGCATAGAATTTATGTTTATTGGGTATATTCATGAATCAAAAGGTTTCAAGCTACTAGATATCAAAACAAAATAGATCATCATCGAAAGGAGTGTCAAGTTCGACGAGCCTCTTCAGGAGGTGGAACTAGTGAAGGAGAAAAATGCTGAATTTCCTTCCTATTCTACTGAATATTTGGATGGTGAAATTGGGGGTGATGACCCTGATTTGGATCCTTTGATTTCTGATATCAGTTTAAAACAAATATCCGATTCTGAATCATAACCTGAAGTACAAAATCATCTCCCAACATGGGCTCGACAGACACTCTCCTCCATAGGAGATAACATTGGAAATCCAGATGATCCAAGGAGAACCCGGTCTGATTTCCAAAGAGAAGGTATTGTGCTCTCTTGTCCTGATTATTTGCTATATGAATATTGTTATTTGATGATAATTTCAGACCCAAAGTCCTACTACCATGTTTGGACGGATCCGATATGGCAAGTTGCCATGAATGAAGAGATGAATTCTCTTCAGAAAAACACTACTTGGGAGCTAGTTTCTCTTCCTCCGAGAAGGAAATTGGTTCAATGCAAGTGGGTGTTTTGGCCTAAGGTTGCTGAATATGGAAGCACCTAAAAATATAATGTAAGGCTTGTGGCAAAAGGTTTCTCCTAGGTCCAAGGTGTGGACTACCATGAGACTTTTGCATCGGTTGCAAAAATCGACTCCATCCGCCTAGTTTTGGCAATTTCAGCATCTAAGCACTAGGAAGTGCATCATATGGATGTTAAGTCATCATTTATACATGGAGATATTCATGAGTATATATACATGAAGCATCCTGAGGGCTGCATCTCTGATCCATCTTTGGTTTGCAAGCTAAAGAAGTCACTATACGGGTTAAAACAGGCCCCAAGAGAGTGGTATTCCAAGATGGATGCCTTCCTTTTCTCGGAAAAATTCCAAAGGTGTAGATCAGATCCAAATGTGTATATATAGTAGTATTATGGTAATTTTATTAATATTGTTTTATATGTTGATTACTTACTGATCACAGGTAGCACAATTGCTTCTATTTTAGTCATGAAAACTACTCTCCACAATGCATTTGAAATTAGTGATTTGGGGCTCTTAAAAAAAAATTTGGGGCTCGAAATTGAGCAAAATTCTGATGAGATAATGGTCACTCAATAAAAATACATATCAAACCTGTTAGTCAATTTTAACATGGTTGAATGTAGGCCCGCACCATTCCCTTTCCTTTCAGGGATCAGCCTTGAAGAAGGAAAAAGCACACCTCCCATGGACTGCACTATTTATTGACAGCTGATTGGTATCTTGTTGTACTTGACACATTCTCAGCCTAATATCTGTTATGCCATGAATGCTGTATCAATATACATGCAACATCCCCATGATCTTCATTGGAAGTCATCCAAGAGGATCCTCCAGTACATTTAGGGAACCAGGACCTACGACATTCACTATGCTGCAGACTCCGAGCTAGAGCTGGTTGGATACACAGATTCTGATTGGGTGGGTGATTCTATTGATTGGAAGTATACTTTTGGATATGTCTTCATGTTTGGTGGTGGTCCCATTTGTTGGTCTAGCAAAAAGCAGGCCACCATAGCATTATCTTCAGCAGAGGCCGAGTATTGAGGAGTGGAGAATGCTTGCATCCAAGCAGTTTGGTTGCAAGGAATTCCTTCAAAGTTTGATCTTGGTAGTACTTTGTCCACTGTCCTCTTTTGTGACAATAAAAGTGCTATTAATATTTCCAAAGATCCAGTTACTAGGAAGAGGACCAAGCATGTAGAGATACACATGCACTATATCAGGGAGCTAGTGCATGACAGGACCATCATTCCGCAATACTGCCCAACTGATGAGCAGATTGTAGACATATTCACCAAGAGCTTTTCAAAAAATAAGTTCACTTACCTCTATTCATTGTTGGGGGTGAGTTCATCAGGGTGATCCAACTACTTTCAGTGTTCAGCTTGAGGGGGGCTTTTTCCCATTGGTTTTTCCCTTTTTTCCCCACTTAGTTTTTTTTTAGCATTGTTTGAGTTTCAGTATTGTACAGGGTGACCTATGGCCTTTGTTGCTGGGGCCCTAACATTATTATGCACTTTATGTTTTCTACTCCTCCTGAGTATAGCTTAAGGGGGGGTGTTGGAGACATTTACCACCGTACACACTCATTTTGGTCAATTCGGCCTATTTAAACCACTATCCTAAGTTTTATTGACTTAATTGACATCAGAGGAGAACTATATGACATCAGCATGAGCACACCCACGCCTACCTTCAGTCAAGGAGGCTAACTTAGCCTTCTCCTACATTCAGGGAGGCTAACTGGAGCTCCAGGGGTGACATGAGTGTCATAAATGCACTTTATTGCTAACTGATGGTTACAATCAGTTAAACAGAGCAGTGAAGGTGCCTCCCTTCATTAAATTGATTATTTAATGATTATTTAATGAACTGGAGTGAACAGGGGTGCCTCCAACCACTTCTGATGGTCGGTTACACTTCAGTTAACCTCATAGGGGTTCATTGGAGTCATTGATGTGCTGCTAATTGTTGGTTGGCTTGCAGTGACATGTGTCTAAGCTACTTTCAGTTAGACTCAGTCATTTATTGCACTCCGACTTCAATTAGGGCTCACTTGAGTCAATTAGGGTTTTGATCAGTGGTTAACACTAGTGTTGATTGTGGCTTACATTGAGTTAAGCTAGACTCACTCATTCAATTTGAATGACCTCCTTGGGAATTTAAATTGAATTGGAATTCATGCTTCTAGCATGATCATTGTATTGTATTATTCACTATTCATTTGATTATACAGAGCTGCTACTTCCATTGCAGCACCATTTTGCCAATTTTATGATTATCTGTCTGTATTCTTTGTGAGACTGTGTTTTCAGTTCCTAGACCACTGTGACAAATTAATAAAAGAGACACACACCATGTTGAATGTTATCTTTCAAGGTTCCAATAAATATATCTAACAAATTATCTTCTGAAATATTCTTCACTTTGAGACTTAGCTGCTGAAATTGCTTGATGTGCTATGTAATTAGACGTTTCTGGTTGAGATTAACCAAATGGAAAAATAAGGTGTTTCTATTTATATCCCCATATTGTGCAAGTAATTATTCTATTAGTATGGACCAAGAGGTAATAGAATCCTTTTTATGATCACAAAGCCATTGGTACCATACAAATTGATCAAGTTCTAAATGTAAGGATGCGATAGTTAGCTTTTGTAAAGTGGGCACCTGGTGTACATCAAAGAATTGATCCGTTTGAAAAATCCACTTGATTGGATCCTTGCCATAAAACATTCTCATGTCAATATTGGGGATAAATTAGTTCCTTGGACCTGAATTGAACCTGTAATGTTGTAGTGAATCATCAACTTTTGAGGACTCCAACTTCCTATTCTCCAATTGTTTTTCAAATTTTTCCATACGTGACTGGAACACCTCCTGTTTTCCTTCCTTATCGTCTTTTTCAGTAGATACATGGGGAATAAATATATGTTTTATATCCTTCATTAATTCCTTCAATCCTTGAAGTTATTCTTTTATATCCATCCCTTTGAGATTCTCTTTACTTGAAATCCTTTTGAGATACTCTTTACTTGCAATCCTTTTGAGATCCTCTTTACTAGCCATCTTATGTTCCAATTTAAATAAGTCATCCATTTTCACATTTCCTTTAATCATATCTTCCAACTTGGATATTTTAAAAGATATGTCTTCCATTTCATCGTATATCGGGGATGAATCCTCTAGGGGTTTGAGTGGAGTGTGATTCTTTACACTTCCTTTTGGTGGAATTTTGAAGAATAAATATATATCACACCCTAGGGTTTATCACAACTAGATCCTTATACTTAAAGCTATTCAAATGCAAACTGACATACCTTTTTCAAACCCTAATTAGAAGACTATTTTAGGGACGACTTGCAAGTGAGGCAAAATTTGAATTTCGAATCCTATGGGTCTGAAAATTCGTCATGTAGTATCCTAGTGTGTCCTCTTTCGAAATCCTCAAGTCTTTTGTAATTTGGATGTGCCAAAAAAATTTATTGCAAATCTCCCAAATCTTCTTCTTTTTGTCCTATCCAGAAGAGTGAACTTGTACAATTTTCCATATGTCCAATATTTTGTTTCTATTGAAACTTATACCATAGATACCATGGTCCATATTCTTTTGGATTCAACTGGTCTCACTCAATTTGGATCTTGGATGCCTCAGATATGATCTTTTTCCCTAGAACACTTGTTTTAGACTAGGGTTTGGACTAGTAAAAAACCTTATATTCCTCCGCAACCACCTCCAAAATTGTAATGGGTTAGAATCTAAAATTCAGACTAGAGATAGTTCTGTCTGAATTAGAAGTGGGTTTTTAACCTAGATCTTTGAATCATTGAATAAAAAAGGTTGCAGTGAAAATTTCAATATGACTCGTTTTGCAGAAGCAAGTCCTAAGGAAAGAGCTATGATACAAAATTTTATTCAACCAATTCCCAGAAATAACATAAAAAGAAAAAATAGACAATAAGAGAGTAATCAATTACTTAAATATGAATAACAAAGATAAATATGAATCCTCTTTGAGGGACAAAACTCCTTACACAATGTACTGAGTACACAAGACAAGATAAGATATGATGATGACTAAAATCAGAATATATCCTTCTTATATATAGGAGACAAAGGTGTACAATAACAAATGATAAAGCCACTAATATAGACAGGATGAGATAAATAATATGTAATGCACAACAATTTGTGGGGTAATGCGCCACACTATATGGGGTAATATGCCATAATTAAGGGCTTAACATCCTTTCAGGAATGCTCATAAGTAATAGGTTGGCTTAGCTATTGTATATAATAGAGACAAACTCTGGCACACTACTGGGAGATTTGGTTTAAAGGAGACACCCCTCGAAATAACTCATGATCCCTCAAGGGTCATACTCGAAAATAAATTTAATTATGATCCCTGGGTTGTCACATTGTTGGAACAATTTCCTAGATGCAGACATAATGCTTGATGCTCTTAGTTTTAAAATAGTTTTTTTCCCTGGGTTACAAACACTATTCTCCATATTCATTGACAACAATGAAAAATGAGCAGCAAAAAAATAGTGATTTTACCTTGATGATACACAACAACAGTGATGCGGACTTGATTTGAAACAACAAAGGCCCGAGACAGATATGATTGAACATTGCCTTCACCGTCAGATCAAGGGACAATATAAAGACCGTAGCCTCTCTTTATTCTGAATGCCAATACAAAATTCTTCATTTCGAATGAGAGCATGCGATTTTTAAAATATTCTTGTTCTATTTCAAAATAGGATAATCTCTTTGATAACACAAAACCAAATGAAAAAACACTTGAACAAAAAATCAGGCCACATAATCCCATAGGGTCGCTGATAACAAAACCCTAACGATAAAAGGAAGAAATTGTTGAGCCTCATCTCTTTGGACATCCTAATAGGAAAATTTGGTTCTAGACACCCCACTGTGTAAAAATGCCTCTCAATATATTCCAACGTAACAAGCCTAGCCGAATTCTCTCCATTATTTACAAACCTTGACCCTGAAACCCTCAAAATGAAACTTAGGAAAGCACCCTGGATGGAATGAACGATTCCCCTTTGAAAAGATCACATTATTCCCCTTTATTAATAAGTCATCCATAGTGGTTTCTAAGACATGAATGGATGGATGTTGATTACAATGGATGTAGGAGAGAGGCACACTAGTAGTTGTGTTGATAATGCCCTCCACAATGGTTTCTGTGGCATGACTAAATAGAGGTTGAGTAGAATGGTTGTAGGATAGGCACAAGCCTGTTGCAGATCTAGTAATCCACTGAGAAAAGGTTCCATATTTATCGATACCTAAATCTCAAAAACTCCTAAATCAAATGAAGCCCTAAATCTAACTTTTTTTCTCTCTTGGCTAAATGGAAAAATTGAAAGTCCTCAATTATAATAATATATCTTTAAATTTAACTCAATTTTCAACTCATGAAATATTTTCAACATATTTTATAATACACACACACACATTACATTTGCATTATAACTGTTACATTTTTTTTTGTTTTTTTCAATTGCATGTCACTCGGGGTTGGTAGCAATAAACCATTAGTTAAGAACCTCAACCTAGGGGCATCTAAGCCTTCAAAGTCACCCGAGGATCCCTGGCTTGGGCCACACCAACCCTTAGCATGCCTAGATGTTTTAGTGTCTCCTCCCAATTACCTGACCCTTAAGGGGAATTGAACCTAGTTCACCGTGCTGATGAGACCCACACCTTAACTGAATGAGCTAACAAAAATTGACCATTATAACTATAGATATATATATATATATATATGAAAAAAAATTTTGTTCTACAGATTTGCACAGGAGTTGAAAAGGCTGATGTTGGAAGCTCTACGAGCATTTTATGTACAGTAAATTTGTAAAGGCTGAACATTGTTGTAAGCTCTACGAACAATGTAGTACTGTAAGCTCTTTTGAGCAGTTCAAGTTATTCGATGAATAAATTATTTTTTTCTCTGGAATATATATATTGTAGTATGTTTTTATATATAATTATATATTATAATATGTTTTATAGGATTCAAAAACCCACTTGCAATATTATAAATTTTAACACTACAGATGGATTCAGAGATCCCCATTGGGGGGTCTCAAGATCTATATTCAATGTTAAAATGTATGAAATTTTAAAATTTCACCATCAAAGTTGCAATTTTCCATTTTTGTTGGACCACCTCTCTAATGTAATTTCAATGATTAAAACTAAAAATTTCAATAATTTATCAAAAATTCTTTTGGAATTATAAAAAAGCTGCATTGAACATTATGCTCCATGATTAGCTTTTTCCACGACTAATTAGAAGACATGTCTCTTGTCAAGCCCTCGAGAATATCTTCCTAGTCACTATTATTCTTTCAGCTTCCTACCCAATTTGCTGCTATGGTTAATTACATCTATACTTCAAACATACTCATGGCCCGTCAAGTTATATCATCTCTAGAGGGAATATTAATGTTTGGACTAATTCATCTCATTCTAGTTGTAGTTGTTATCTAGTCATATTATTCATCCCTGGACTAAATTAATGATTTTTTTAGTCATTTTTATTTGTGTGACTTATTATTTAGTTGTATTTTTTATCCGATGACTATATTAGTCATTTTTAGCTATGTTGCTCAAATTTAGGCATTTTTAGCTTAAAAACACTGTTCTAACTAAGGTTTTTAGTCATGTAGTCATTTATTTTCTAATTTCTACCAGCGATTTCCCTCAAAGATTCAAAAGTCATATCTACATCCAAGAAAGTTCCCATCACATTTCCTAGATCCTTGAAGCATTCTTCATTCTTGAATTTTGCAGGTAAGCTTGAGAACTGCACCCAAATCAATAGAACATCCATCCGTTCCTTACTTGCACAAAATATTGAGGACCACTTCTTTAACAACATCGGGTTGGATTCGATGCTCCAAGCACCCCAAAAGACCCGATCCACATCATCATTCAAGGCAAAATTTAAGAGGAAAGATCCTCGAGTTAATGCTTTAACCATGGGGAGGGGAACAAAAGAGTTCTCCCAAGTTTTATCCACCCAATATCTTATGTTATGTGTTTTGAATTGATGACCCCGAGCTCACCCAACAATTGCTACATCCACCATTTCAACTGCATTTTAAATTTTAACATCCACACCCACCACCATATTTATGGTTTTACCTTTCGTCACACATTTGTTTTTTTCGTTCACAAAGAGGCTGATTTATGCAAGGAGCTTGGAATTGCGTTCCCAGCTACTGTAGTTGTTCCTGTTGGACTCCCACTTCGTATCCCCTTATTCAGGAACTTTTCTAAACCCCCACCATTATGTTTGACCGTATCTAACAAAGCACTAATGAAATGTGTGGAATCAAGTGAAACCTCATTGAATAGGGAATGCAAGTTGAGAAAACAGAGGGGGAAGGGTAGGGAACTAAAACTCATCTAAGCACCAACCCGCTTCTAAACCTTCAGATCTATCAAAATCAGTTTTCCCCTGTCCTAGTGGTTCCTATCACTTGTTCCATCCACCACACCAGTAAATGGGCATGCCTTGAAAACTGCAGGAACATTTTCCCTTGCACTATACCACTAAGAAGAACTCACTACTAGATTTACAACCCTGAACAAAGGGATCGAAGGCCTGACTATTGAGTACCGCTACAAATTATAACCCCGAGACAAAAAAACCCCTAATGAAACCCTATACTGTTGAAGAAAAGGACTTGAAACAAAATCCCCCACCTCAGGACCACCCCGCGGGGGATAGTCGTTAAAAGGCTTTCCACCAGAACCTGACTGCTCTGAAACCCCTGTTATTTCGAATATAGATACCTAGGACTCCCCATTTGTTGTACAACTTGCGACGCCTAGATCTCAAAACGTTCCAATGGATCCGATGAATAATCAAACAATACCTACTCAAACTTCCCATAAGACTGCATATATTACCTTCCCCCTCTCTCTAACACATATATAAATAATTTATCTAACAATAAATTTATGATTACTTTATTTTTAGTTTATATAAAATATTATATTGTGCTTATTTATATTGACTTATTTAATCATATTTTGAGAAGAAAAAAATAATTATTTTAAATATAAAAAGTTATACTACAAATAAATTTATAATAATAATTTAATTTAAATTCACAACTACCAATATTAAATTGAGATATAAAATCCCATCGTCTATGTATCTATATATAATCTACCTCTTCGAATTTGAAATTGATATGTTTAAACAAACAAATGCCATAATTTTTCGATTACATGTTTAAATATTATTAGACTCTCCAATTATAAAATTAATATCCAACGTTTAGCAAGTGGCCAAATTGCACCTCATCATTTCATCTTTTAAGTGATATAATTTTTAAAAATATTTTTACACAACTATAAAACTAATATCCAAGAGTGTATATATTATTTAAGAGTTGGTGAGTGGGTATAAATATATGGACCCATTGGATAGGAAAACATGACCAACAAACACTTTAAATTATATAATCTTATATAAAAAAACTAATATATTCATTGTTAAAAAATAAATATTTATAATTGCAATATTGCTGATAATATGGCTTTATAATTTTTTAATATATATGGCATACATTCCTCGTTTTCATTTTTATATTGAATATTGTCAAGCCCATTTTAAAGTCTTTACTTTGTCTTGAAGTAATGTACCAAAGATATTTAGTGTTGGTTTAATGCGAACATATACTAATTAGGTGTATCTACATGTACAAATTGTTATACCCTCCAAATAATATAAAAATATATTCATAACAAAAAAACATTCTTTAAAACTTTATGAGTTTTAAACTACTTATATATATGCTTACACAAATAATAAAGATATATTGTAAATATAAAAAATTAATATGTCAGGAAAATAACTTTTAAATATGTTTTGCTTTTATAAAAATACAAGGATGTTAGAGTGAGGATGTGAGCATTTTGTAGGTACTTTGCATAATTTTTTTCAAGTTTTTTACAATTGGACAGTGATATTAACTGCGCATCATTTTAGTAAATTAGTAATTTCATGAAATTGATTGAAATGGTTTTTATGATTTTTTTTTGGAAAACTTGGAACAATTTTTTTATTATGTATTATGCATGTTAGAGAAAAAAATCTCCTATTGCTTGGGGTGGACCACATGAAACATTATGACACCAAAACTCAATTCTTTCTCAAGTATGCTAGATACATAAAATAAACTAATCACTAAGGAATACGAACCAAGAGATACAATATGAGAACCTCTGTCGGCACCTCATCGAAATTGAGAAACCGAGTCCCTCCACTTGGGCCTCCACCACTTCAATCCTACATAAAATGGCAAGCTCACAAAGACAATGTCAAGCTTGGGAAATGAGCACAAATGGCTTCCTCAAAGGACAAAGGGATTCTGACTCAAGCATATGAGAATGGGGTGAAATTTTGCTATAATCTCCTTACTCTCCTCGTTTCTTCTCCTCTAATGCTTCACAATAGCTCAATATATAGCCCCTCAATCGGAAATGGAGGGTCGAATCTGTAAATTTTCTTAAAATTCCCCAACTTGGTTTCATGCTACCATTTTCATTGTTTAATGCTGAACCCAATTTACTTTCACTTCCAAATTAGTTGATACTCATAAACAATTTGACATAAACACATGAAAAATTTTTACAACTTCAATGAGTAAAAACAAAACATAGTCACACATAAATTTTGAGACACAATTATTTTTGGTCAAATTGACCCAAGCAAAAACCCAACCTCCAGGGAAAACCTGTTTTTGAGAGAGAGAATTCTATTTCTTCTATAAAATTTAAGTACAATAATTTAAAAATAGAGATAAACTTATCTCTTGCACAGTTCTCAGTAATGACTAAAAAATAAATTTACAGCTTGAAATTTATGCTACCAAGCTGCCTCGAAAATTGTGCCACAATCTGAATGTACCATATGACCTATACGGTCCTCAAATTCTATGCCCTCTACTATAAAAAATCACCTCGAATTTTGTGCCCCCATAAATGTACAAGCTACCTCGTAAAACGTTCCCACAAATGTATGTAACTGTCTCGAATTTCATGCCCCTAATGTACAGACTTAGCAATAAATGCTGTTGTACAAACCTCAATTTTTGTGCCCATAATTTCGTTGGGATTCATGCTGTTGGATAGACACTGGGACTCATGCCCATTGTTGCTCTCTCTCAATCTCCCACGATTTCTCATTCTCTTTCTTTCCAATGATCATGGAAACAATTGAATGAGTCTCCTTTTCCTTCCCTTTCCTTTTTGGTGTTTAATGAGGTAGCTGAATGGCCATCTAATCCAAGGGCCCAAATTGGCTTAGATCAATGGATGACAAATAATGTGCACTTTATTTCTCTCCAAAATAATTTCAGTCAACCTAAAATTAAATATTTCCAAAAAATCACTTTAATCAATAAAGTGAAATTAAATGCTCATCTCAAGTCAATTAATGCAATGGTCATATTATTTTACCCTTTTAGTGACTTAGGAGAAAGTCACTAGGGGAACAACTTCCTAGGTACAAAATTCAACACTCCCTCTTACTGAGGAAGGTGTTTGGCACCACACCCAACTTGTCTCTGAAGTGAATGAACTTGCCTATTCCGAGAGACTACGTAAGGATATATGCACCCTGCTCATAAGTGTAAATGTACTACAACTCCATAAATCCTCTCTGAACATAATCACAAACGAAATGGTACATGATCTCATTATTATTTGACATGTCGTGAAATATTGGATTCTCATAGAGATGGATGCAAGTTTGATTGTCACAATAAATCACCGTAGGGCTTATATCTTGATCAAATAAATCCACCAACAACTTGTGAAGCCATAGCTCCTCGCAACTATCTTGTCTGGATGCAATGTAATCAACCTCTACAGAACTCAAAGCAACATAATTTTTCTTCTTACTGAACCATGACACTGCTACCGACCCCAAACTGAAACAACATTTAGAAGTGCTCTTCTGGTCTGCCACACTTCCTACCCAATATAAATCCATGAATCCAATCAAACTAACCCCATCCGATATCCTATAATCCATGCCATAATACATTGTCCCTGTAAGGTATCTCAACACATGTTTCACGACAAACTAGTGCACTCTCCTAGGCTCCACCATGAACTGACTAAGAGTGTTTACCGCAAAACAAAAGTCTGGTCTGGTGTTGACCAAATACATCAACGTACCATTGAGACGACGATATACAGTAGGATCCACCAACTCTCCCTTAAAAGCATGAAGCTTCTTCCAGTTGGTGATCATAGGCGTAGACATCATCCTATTGTCCTCCATCCGAAATATCGTCAGAATATCTACTACATACTTTCCACGCCCCAAGAAATATGACCAGGCTCATGTCAAACCTCCAATCCCAAAACATAATGCATCAACCCAATGTCAGTCATCTCATACTCTGAAGCAAGATATCTCTTGCAAGCTGTAATAAATCTCTCATGACATGTGGTAAATAAATAATCCACATACAATAGAATAATGAGCGGATCAATCTCAACCATGATGAAGTATAGATTCAGATCAACCTCACTCTTTTGAAAACTCATCGACAACAAGTAGGATTCTATCACGGAATAACAAGATCTAGGATCTTGCTTCAACCCATACAAGGCTTTCTTCAGTCTATACACATGAGACTCTTTCCCATAGATCTCAAATCCCCATGGCCGCTCCACATAAACCTCCTCCTGTATGATCCCATTGAGAAATGTGGTCTTCACATCCATCTGATGGATCTTCCAACCCATTTCAGCAGCAATGGAAATCAAAGATCTGATAGAAGTATAATGAGCAACTAGTGAAAAGGTCTCATCATAATCAATTCCCTCTATCTTTGAAAACCATCGCACCACAAACTAAGCATTGTATTTCAATTAGAGGAAATTTGAACACAAAATGGGCCTCCTAGGGAAAATTAATAAAATAATAGTTAAAATAATAAATAATATTTATAAATTTTGGAGGAAGAAAAGAAAAAAAGTACTTCTTTGTTTGTATTTTCGACATATCTCCCTTTGTTTTTACCCAAATTTCGATCAGGAGAGCTTGTTTGATGCAGAATTAAATTCTGCATCCAATGAGTACCCACTCGACATATTTTTGATGGACCCCGCTACTTGAAAAGAAAGAAACACCTGAAAAAACGTGATGATGATGTCAAAAGCTCTCAGCATAGTCATGGATTTAGACAACATGGGAGAACCAAGGCCTTTCCAACAAGCCAAATACATCACGGAGGTCACATCGCCCTCATCAACAACTGTGTGTTTAACGGTATTATTCAAACACTACACATGAACCTAAAAATCCACGTGGTAAGGAAAGCGAGGTTGGACATCACGAGTTGTGAAGCTAACAATAGTAGAGCCACTTGGGTCAACGACTCCTAAAGAAACATACATCGCCTTCCTTTGCGAAGGACAAGTCTGAAGTACTTTTAGAGCCGACATCACACAAGGAGTCTGGCTCAAATCCTCAATGATGGAATAATGTTGTGTGGCTTGGGATTTAGGATTGTACCCTAAATTATTTTAAGACCCCTTTCGGTATGCATGGCATACCTTTAGGATTGTCAATGTGCAAAGGAATCATAGGAGGTGCAAGATATTTACCCATGTTGGGTTGTGAAAAACCATAATATTGTGAACGAGATGTAACATGAACAACCAACATCATGTTTATATAACCATGACCACCTTCCACAACTATCATATTTGGATTCCCACTAGGACTATTTTGAGTGGCCGAGGTCCTCGATTCTATATTAGGATTATGAGGAAGAGGATCGATCAACACAATTGGGCTCTGTCCGATTCCTCCATTTGAGGGAACAAGCAGGCGAGATGGTCTCCCCCACAATGCTTGCAAGGGAATTTGACCTTCCTCTCAGGTTTCTTGTCCCCCCCAACATTCTCATTATTCTTTTCATCGTTATGTTTCTCCTTCCTATTCCCACCCCTCTTGTTATTTCTTCCCTTTTTTCTATTCCATCCTGGTTTTTGGTTACTCTTTTGTTTCGATGATTGCACATAAAGCACATCCACCAATTGGGTGGGGGTGGATGATGCGGTAGCCTATCTGACCCAAGAATGGTTAATAGACAAACTATTCCATTTGATTCACAACCTGGTCCACAACTTTGGTACTTAGAGAGCCAACAATGCCATTGACATGTGGCCCAGGTTTGAACTTACGATCACGGTTTGACCACAGAGTGTCAGGGATAATATTGTAAAGGATCCCAGACTAAGAATAAATCAATTCTAACTATGGATTTCTAAAGATAGCATGTTCCTCGACAGTTGCTCCAGACGTCGAAACATCCTTCACGATATATGGTAACAAATACTTAAGGAAGCATTCCAATAAAAATTATAGTGGAATGTTGTCCTTAATTAATCGCTTTCGTCTTCGCCACACTTGAATGTGGTTGGAAATATGGGTGGCCCTATCTTGCTGAAATGAAAAAAAGAGTTTGGTACTGGTGTCGTGACACACTAGCAACTAAAAGTGATTGAGGAAGATGAAGGATAAGTCATTAAAAGTCCGATATGTTCCCCCAGGAAACTCTATATACCATTTCGTATTAGAACCCATGAGGGTGTGTTGAAACAGTCATAGTAGAATGGAATTCTGGTTCAGTAAATTGGAAGAGCACCATAGATGGAATGTAGTTGCATGATCACCAAGGTCCTCGCCATTATTACCCTAAAACTTCAAAATATCTGAAGGAATATTGGAGGGAGCAAGGGGCCACGTCGGATCATGCCACACTAGGTTATTAGTAATTTAAGAAAGGTTAGGTAAATTTAAAGTGGCTAAAAAAGGGAGCCTAGGTTGTGTTATTTGGTTCCATTCTCCTTGGAAGGGTTGGTTCATATAAGATTGATTCTAGTAAAGACCATGGCCTTGACCAATACGATAGTAGCCTCCTCCCATATGGACCATATAAGGATGCATGGGTATTTGTACCAGATGATGAGGGAACAACGCAACTAAATGGATCATACCTTCCCGAGGGATCGTGTGGGATATAGGGAGGATTTGTCATAAGAAAATCATTCGAAGGAATCAGTGCAATGGACGATTGGATATAAGAAGGAATTTAATATGTAGACCCAATGCTCACGTATCCACTACCACCCCCATGGGAATGAACATTGGTGTAAATATCGAATGAAAGAGGTGGAAAGCCCCTGACAAATGGAGTAGAAGGAGGAATATGACCACTTCCAAATTGAAGTGCAAGGTAAGGGGATAACATTCCCCCAGTCCAACACCAGCGTACGCATGAGAAACTAGGACGGGTGACAAAATACTAGTAGTGATATCTTGCATGCCGAATGTGAAAGAACCTAAAGTTAAGGGAACTGACCGAGTCTCAACATTTGACCTTCTTGAGGAAAAGTTTCGATTAAAGGTTGCAAAGTTTGAAAATTTTTCCATGCATTATGGGAAGGACCAACTCCACGAGGGTTGGTATAAATCGAAGTCTAGATAATCCATATAGTAGATGAAGGAGGAACCTTAACGGTTCCTCCCCCTAATCCATATGATGGGGATGGAGGGAACCATGGGGATTCTGAGGTATCACTCATGGTAAAAAACTATATGGCAATCATGTTTGAAGAGAGGTAGCCTATAATGTATAACCCTATTATAAAGAGGTGGTGAAGGAATGACGAGGAATTAATCCCTCTAAATGAAGATAACGACGGAGTGCTGGAACTCAATCCACCATGACTCCACAAATAAAGAGACCCAAGTAACCATGATCCCTAGATCTAACTAGCCAACACAAAGCACACCCCTAAGTAAACTAAGAGAGATGCAGCAAAGCCGAGAGTCAGGACAAGTGAGCTCCCAAACGCAGTAGGTATCTCTCTCCTAGTAGAGACTTGAGACTCCCATACACTACAAGTGGAGGTGTGTAACCAATTATAGTTCCCTTCAGCTTCAACGCATAAAGTGACTGTGTTTTCTAACCCCTACATGTAAGGACACTCAAAAAATGACCTGTGAAAGTACCCCCTATAATACCTAGGTAAGGTAACTATGGTCACCCCTATATAATCAATTCTTAGGTGGATAATCGTAGGAGGTATCTACCATATGGGCATGGTGACAAATACTGAAGATCCAAAGCACCAAAGGTACCTCAAAAACCCCCATATATGAATAAGATAGTGGAAATATCTCTGATGCTGAATAGAAGGTAGTAGAGGGTGTTATCTTGTAAAATGGTATTTCTCCGTCTGAGTACTGGCACTCAATGCGTCGGTACACAAAATGACACATGGGTAGAATTTTCCAAAAACCTATAGATGAGCATGCGCCCTGATACATCTTTTTCCTTCCAGTCTTACCCATTTTTTTCAATAAGTTTAATTTGTAATCATGACTATTAACATTCCATCTCACGAGCCATTTGTGGGTAGCCATATATGTAACCCGCGGTTACATGATCACACTATGCATTCGCGAGTTGACTTTATAAAAGTCGCGGCTCATTCATGACTTTCTAGTATTCATACCTGCGGTTACTTTAAGCCAACATTTAAAAATAAAAAATGTTTAGTCAGGGACAGTTGGGTTCGTAATCATAACGTCCCCAACCTCCCTCATTAAAGCCAACATCCCTCCCTATTTCTTGTTGAAGTGGTTCTTGAAATATCTAGTGCCTTATATTGCTATGGACGTGTCCACATTGTGAGTTATCATGGAAGGAGAGGAAATCATCAGGGCCCAATAGTTAGATATGGTATATGCTCAGTCTACGATTATGTATGAAATTATCCCTGAGGTGATGAGTTCTACGAATGACCTCGAGAAACCCAATCCTGAAATCCATGTCAATGGTGTTGTTGGTTTAGTAAGTATTCCCATTGTAAAATCATTGGCCAAGCAAATCCATCAGTTGTTAGTGAAACAATATTCAGTAGAGGTATCTAAGGCTACCACTCCCTCACTACAAATTCCTAATGTCTATTCTGCAGAGTCTTCCCAGAAGAGAAATCAGCATCCCGATGGGAAAAAGAAGAAGGGGAAGAAGGGTGAGGGAAACCAAGACAAACAAAAGCCAACAAATAATGCTGAGGGGGGCTAGAAAAACAAGAAGAATGTTAGGTTTCCTTGCAATTTTTTCCAAGGAGACAATATTAATTATCAATTCCCCTTAATGGATCAAGCACATAATCTTCTAAAAAAAAAACCGACTATCCTAAAGGATCCCTTTTCCATAAGGACATAATGCAGCTTCTACTTCAAAAGATGCCAGGGGCATAACAAGTGCTCCTACTGATCACGATTATATCAGCATGGTCCCATCCAGTACTTTACTTCAAACAAGAAGATAAAATTATGAATCAGAGGCTTAGGGTAAAGGTATGTCTACTTTTGAAACTTTATCCCCTATCGCCATTGAGAAACTGGCTGAACCGATGCCCAAGAAACCAAATGGTGTATTCAAAAAAACATTCCACAACCCTAATTCTAGGGCTGCTTCTAACTACTATGTGGTAGAATACTTAACTCAAACACCTTGTGCGATGTCGGCATTGGAAGCGCTATAGAGTTGTCCTTCTTAAAGAGATACACTCTTAGCAGCCATAGGTAGTATGGACTAAGTGATCTTGCTTTCCAAATTCAATCGTTCTGATGTTAAAATGCGTCTGCCATACCATGTGGCCTTTTCAATCGATGTTTTCCATGGTGGAAAAAACATTCGACGAACGGTGTTTGATGAAGGTGCTTCCACGTGGGTCATGTTGATGTCTTGTTGGAAATATTTGGGATCCCTAGAGTTGGTCCCATTGAACACTCTACTTATTGCTTTCGATGGAAGATATTTCTGTTTTCATGGTACCCTACCAACTTTTGTAATAGATTTGGCAGGGAAAGCAACGTCTCTTGAAGTTGAAGTGATCAATGCTCCCTTGGACTATAATCTACTATTGGGGAGAAGTTGAAATTTTTTCATGTGTGCTATTTCCTTGTCTATTTTCTGAGTCTTAGTGTTTCCGCATGAAGGGAATCTGGTTACAGTTGATTAACTCAGTTTTACTTGGAAAGTCAATTTAGAAACTAATGATTCCATGGTACCATTGATCGATTAGTCAAAACCAACGAATGAAATCTTAGGAGTTGGAATGTATACATCACTGATGGGCACAATCGATATACCAAATCCTATTAGCTACTTAGGTTCAACAAGTGTCGAGAAGTCTATCATGACAGTTGTAGATAGAACTTACCCCTCAGTCCTCCCTTCGCAGGACGAGCCTCAAGTTCCGTTATCAACAGTGGAAGTAGCTTATCAAGATATATTTAATGCTGCTGCTGATTCCATCATGACTCCTTCTTCAGTCTTAGAGGATTCAGATGAAGCCTATCTGCCTTCTTGGGCGGAGAAATATACATATTCCTATGATTGATTGGATATGTTTTTTCCTTAGGATGAGGACATTATGGAATGCATGATTGGACCATAAAATATTTTTGAAGACCTTCACCACAATTCCTTCTTCCTTCCATAATTAAGCAAGATCAAGAATTGAAAGTTCCATGTGAGACTGGAAGAAGGTGTTGATCTGTCGATTAATCCTTTACCTAAGGAGGGGGTATTTGCTGAGGGGAATATGGAAAAAATCTCTACCACCATTCTGATCAACATTTATGCAAAACCTAACATCATGGAAACTGTTCATATTGGTGCAAACTGTTCTTCGGAAGAGGTTTCCATTTACACTTTCTTATTTAAGGAATTTCATGACGTCTTTTCCTGGTCATAGGAGGATATGCCAAGAATTGATCCATATATAGTTTAACATGAGATATGTACGTGCCTTAATATAAAAACCATTTGACAGAAGCTTAGACCAGTAAATCTGCGGAAATCGACAACCATCAAGGATGAAGTGGAAAAACTGCTAAAAGCTGGGTTTATTTACCCAAATTCTCTAACAGAATGGGTATCCAATCCTATTCTAGTTGAAAAAAAACAAGGGACTATACATGTTTGCATTGAATTTCATGATTTAAACAAGGCATGTCCCAAGCATAACTACCCCACACCATTCATTGACCATATTATTGATGCTTGAATGGATAGTGAGGTATTTTTCATTCATGGACGGTTTTTTGGGATACAACCAAATTCAAATAAAATCGAAAGACCAAAATAAAACAATCTTTTTTTGTCCTTGAGGAACATTTAGGTATAAGACAATTCCCTTTGGTTTGAAAAATGCTGGAGCTACTTTCTAGTGGGAAATAAATTTTTCCTTCCATGATATAAAGCATATTGTTGAACCTTAATTAGATGACCTGCTTGCCCATTCTCGCAAGAGGAAGGACCATCCATACCATCTTCGTATGATTTTTGAATGATGCAGGAACTATAAAATATGCTTGAATCCCAAAAGTGTGTTGCATCGAGTCAGGAAGGTTACTCAGGTTCATTGTTTCAAATAAAGGTATACAAGTGGATCTGTTAAAAGTAGAGGCCATTGTAAATATCCCTCCTCCTCATTCTATCAGGAAATTGCAGAGTCTGCGGGGGAAATCCAATTTCCTTCAACGGTTTATAGCCAACTATGCCAAGATCACAAAGGGTTTAATGTGCTTGTTAAAGAAACACACCCCATTTCTATGGGATGAAATTGCACAACATGCTTTCGAGGCATTGAAAAAGGATTTACTATCGACTCCTCTCTTGCATCCACCAGATTACACTAAATATTTTATATTGTATCTAGTCGCATTTGATTCAACCATAGGAGTAGTGCTAGCTCAGGAAAATGATGAGCTCCAAGAGCATGTTGTATACTACCTTAGTCGAGCATTAGTGGGTCCTGAACTTAGATATTCATAGCTCGAGAAGCTGGTATTGGCGATAGTCTATGTTGTTTAGAGGCTAAGACACTTTATCTTTCCAAGGACAATCATTGTGGTTATAGACGTGAATCCTTTCTAGTATGTTTTATCTTGACGTATAATCGGGGGAAAATTTAATAAATGGATAGTCATCCTCAAGAGTTTGACTTGGATTTTTAGTCTGCTAAGTCTAAAAAATGCTTAGTATTCGTAGAATTAATCTTGGAATTCCTGACAGAAGAGACTATAGTGGTGGAAGAAGACCCATTCCTAGATGATTATATATTTTTAGTCTCAACCTCTGATCCCTGGTAAGGAGACATCCTGAAATATCTCTAGACTCTTAATTGTTCTACGTCCTTCTCACAGGAATATCGACGTAAGTTGCGAGCTAATGCGAAAAAATACCTTATCATCGACAATACCTTTTATGGGTGAGGGGTGGATTCTATATTGCATCGGTGCCTCACCCACGAAGAGGCAGAGCATGTCCTAAATGATTCCCATAGTGGAGCATGTGGGGGTCATTTATCTGGGTTAGCAATGACCCATAAGATTCTATGTGCCAGTTATTTTTGGCCCACTATTTTTAAATATTGCGTGGAAGATGTAAAGTGTTGTCATCCTTGTCAAATATATACCAAGAAGATGTGGTCACACCCTGCTCCTTTATTTCTCATCATCACGGTAGGGCCCTTCACTAAGTGGGGGGGGGGGNTCCTATCTTTAAGGCCGATGAAGAAACAACATCTTATTTCATCTTCAACCAAATCATTGCTAGGTTCGACATCCCAAAGCATATTGTCACTAACCATGGCAGTCATTTTCAGAACAACATGATGATTGAATTGACCACAATGCTGGGATTTAGGAAATATCATTCATCTTCCTTTTACCCTCAAGAGAATGGACAAGTAGAGGCGGTTAATAAAACCTTGAAAACCATTCTTAAGTGCAAAATCAACATGAGTAGGTCAAATTGGCATATCATGCTGTACCCTGCACTTTGGGCATACCGGACTAATGTTAAGACTGCTACTAGTTTCTCTCCTTTCCATATCGTTCACGGGGTGGAAGCAGTCACACCGATTGAGTGCGAGATACCATCTCTAAAAATTGATATTCATGTGCTTACTGACACTATTGATCTTGAAGAACATTTTCTTCACTTAGAGAATCTAGATGAACAACACAGATATGTGCTTACTGCAAACAAGTCTCATAATAACCGAGTAAAAAAAATATGATAAAGCCGTAAAACCTAGAGTTTTCTCCAAGGGAGAACTTGTCCTGCTTTGGGATCAAGAAAAGGAACCCCTGGGGGAAGGAAAGTTTAATTTCATGTGGTTAGGCCCATATGTCATGTCAAAAGTTTTGAAGAAGGGAGCTTATGAGTTAACTCATTACGATGGTAACAAATAGTTAGATCCCAGAAATGGGTTCTACCTGAAGAAGTATTATGCTTAGGCATGGTACTTTTTCTTGTATTATTACAGTGTATGTTTATGTACAATAGGTCATTACTAATTAATGTTTCTTATATACTCTTGTTTTTGTTTCAGATGTCATCTGAGTGGTTCATAGGGTTTGCTGACGACACCGACCGTCACACTTGCAATCAGGCTTCAGCCACCTGGGTCATTTATGCACCCTCAGAACAACTGGTTGCTTTTGGTGGTGTCTGTTTAGGTCCTGTAACCAATAATATAGCTCAATACAGTGAGGTCATTGAGATGCTTTTGGATTCTACATTGTGTGGTATTACCCACCTAGAAGTCATGCTTGAATCCTAGTTAGTGGTCTCCTAGATTAATGGTGATTATTAGGTGAGACACTCTACCTTACTACATCAGTTTTTATGAGTGAGATTACTTGAAATAAAATTTGAATACATTTCATACAATCACATTTCAAGAAATTAGAATAGAATCACTGATTCATATGCAAATTATATACTCGATTGGTACTTAAAACTATTGGCAGGCAATTTTGGAGATAACTAGTTGCACAACATCAAGGATGTTGCGCAAAGTCAAATATGATGCACAAGGCGGAGGAAGGCGCACAAGGAATATTGACCACATTTTGTATATTTTGGTCATGTTTTGTAGTTTTTGGTCATTGTTTTGAAGATTTTTGTCCAAATAGTTAGGAAGTTGAATTAAGTGGACCACCAATGTAAAGGTGCAAGCCTATAGATAGATCTAGGATTTTAATTGTTAGTTCTTTTTCTTGGGGGATTATTAGGAGATGAGATATTGTGAATGAGATATTAAGTTTGATCTTGAACTTATCTACGATCTATCTATGATGTGAGATCTAAATTGTAGAACTGTTTTATGAACCTGGAGTTTTGATGTGAAGATTAATATGACATGATGGAGAATGGACGTAAATACTGTGTCTTTTTGCAGATTCATTTTTTCCTATTTTATGTGACATGACGTGACTGAATAACTACATTACGATGTTTATCTTTGTATGATGTGATGATTTCTTGTTATGAATGATGGTATATTGGTAGATCTTCTTATGCATCGATGTTTCTGCTAGGATCTAAGTATGCTAATATGATACATTGAATGACAATGTGAATGAGTTAATATATAACCCTAATGATTGGATTTGCTAAATAATGTTGTGATAAGATGATGGTAGATGCATGATCCTCCTTCTTACTATGGAAACTTGGTTCTGACAGTTCTCCCTCGAACATCTTGGGTGATACCTCATTTGCTCTGCAGGTGTTGCTGGACAAGGTAAAAACCTTCTGGAAGGATGCTCAGGGAGATCATTGTGTTTTGGTTATCAATAGTGATTGAACCCATGTCGACGGATCTATGTCAAGAAATGGTTTTGTTTCCAGGAGCTGAGTGCGAAGGAGGAGGAGCACATGTTGTGGCATCTGGCTAGACTGGAAATTCAAGACTGGTTTGACTAGAAGACACAAGAATTTTCCGTGGAAGAGAATTTGAACCCGTGTGTAACAACATAGAACTGGTTGGAGAGGCATCTGTATTTCGATCTACACGAGTCTTTATTTTCTGAGTTCCCTATCATCTTGTATGAGTGGCTAGCGCAGTTGACCTATTGGAAGATAATTTTTCAAGGAGGTGAACCAATTGGCTGGACCCCAAAACTGATCCACCAGCTATAGGAGGTAGACAACAGAGAATCGAGGGTTGTTGAAGTTTAGCTTGATAGCATCTTGGAGAGCTAGATCATTGAGTTCATCATCGTCACAATCAACTCTTACAATGACGTAGAAAGGGATTTCTTCAACGGACCAAGAGGTAGGTTTTTGTTATCTTTTAAATTGTCTATTAATATGCTCATCTGTGAAAAATACATATTGAAGATGAAATCCATTGAGTAGAGCCCTGATTTGCGGAGGCTACGGGTATTGTGGAGAAAAGGGTTGGATGGAATGATATGGGGTAGATGGATGTAAGTTACGACAAGAATCTGAGGGAAACCGAGGAAGGAAGTAGTATTACATGAGGTGGAGAAATGTTTCAAGAAGAGAAGAGGCAAAGGACAGGAGAGAGTCTTGCTACAACCAAGACATGAGGCCACGATAGATTACCACATGGGACGAAGCAACCCTATAATAACGAAGGAGACGACGAGGCTATGCCCAAGCCCAAGGAAAGACTGAATTAGAGAAAAAATGTACCCACACCTCCGTGCACTACGCCATACTCAAGAAGAAATACCAGATCAACACTGACTTGTTCGACATGTCAACAACACTCTAATAGTAGTAGATCAGCAACTATAGGAGGACGAACCAGGATGGCGGGTGATGATATAAAGTTACCTCTGTTTCATGGGAATGGGACTGAGGATCTTGAACAATACTGTTTTCTGTGTGAAGCAGTGTGGACTTTCAAGCAAGCTCAAGATGATGAGGTCAAGAAGGGCAATTTAGCTACGACCCCGCTGAGGTCGCGCACTAGATTGGTATATGAAATTTGTACAAGTTCCCCAGGGACTCCAGCGAAGACTCTGGCTGGAATCAGAAAAGGATTGATTGAAGAGTTCAAAAAACCAAAATTTGAGGTGCAATACATCACAGAGTTGATGGAGATTAAGCAATATCCAAATGAAACTATTTGGGATTTTGATCAGCAATTCAAGATGCTGATGGTGAGAGTCAACTTTGACATGAGTGATGTTCAACATAAGGAATGGTTCATCGAGACATTAGTACTACATATTAGAATGCCTTTGATGAAGCAAAAGATTGCAACACAGAGTGAGGCTCTAGATATTGTTATTAAGTTAGAAGCTTCACCTATTGGTGAAAATACAGTTGTTATGAACCAAATTAAGACACAACTAGCGAATCTGACAATCGAGTTGCAAGATATCAAGAATGGAAGTGAGCATCGTGAGGAGGTTTGGTATACTTGATGTTGCACAGAGGGACAACATAAGGATTAATGCTTGGATTTTCAAAACTATATGCTGACGGGAGCTCCAAACCCATTGATTCATGGCGGCATGCCATGGGGCTGCATCTGCCAAGTCTATCGGAATCGACATGAAGATTGCAGGTATATGCATAATATGGTCACGAATTTGACGAAATTTTATCACACATTCTATCGATTTGTTGGGCATGAATATAAGGACTGTCGAGCATATGAATTTCGTCAAGAAAGGATGATGGATGCAATGTACTATGTGAAGGGAGAGGAGAATCGAATAGTACATCCATAGAAACAGTCGTAGGTGGTACAACTACCACCTCAGCCACAGTTTGTACCACAACAACAGTTTGTGCCACAACCGCACTTTGCTCTGCCACCTCCACAATACAATCAGATGCAATTTTATCTACAAAAATGACAGGATACTCAACCACAGTATGCAAAACTACACCTGAATCCCCCACAGCAGCAATAATTCAATGAACCGTAATATCAACAACAAGGAGGATTTCGAGGAGGACGAGGTGGATGATTTGGTCGAGGTAGAGGATGAGGTCGTAGACCATTACAATGTTATAATTGTAGAGTACTGGGATATTATCAGAGAGATTTCCCAAATTTGGAAGAACAATGTACTTATTGTATCGCTTCTGAACACATTGTTGAGAACTATGCGTAGTTGGTCACGAAGTGGCAAGAAAGGATCATTCCACAGTTGTAGAACCAAAATTAGAATCAAAACCAGAACCAAAATTCAAATCATAATGTGAACCAACTAGTGAATTTGCCACCAAACCCGAACCAAGAACCAACAATTACAAAGATCTTGGCAAAACCTAGAATGTTGGACGCTGATGTTGCTGTCATTACTCGCAGAGGTGTGATGACAGGGGATGATATCCCATTTCCATAAAATGGTTGGCTAGAAAGAAGAAAGTGTAGTTTGATGTTGATGCTGAGAGGGACACATTCTTTGAATCACATGATGCGATAAGAAGAGATACGGGTAAGTTGCTTGTTTATGAAATGCCAACTACTTTTGATTCAACTTTGGTAGCAAGACCATTGCAACAACATGGTACCTTGCATATCTTATTTGAAAGTTGTTTGTTGTTGGAAAAATATCCCAATGCGCTCGTGGAGATTGCGAATCTGTTGTATCACCCAGAGAATGGATGAAAGGAGTCCTCGATGAACTCTTTGCACAAGAAAAATACGCGAAAATAGATGCAAATGAATATTCAGATTGGGGATTACGAGGTAGGTTCAGTCATTTTGGATACAGACTCGGGTGTCAACATTTTGACAAAGAAAACATGGGAAAATATGGGGAAACCATAGTTAGTTTGGTCCCTTGTGCAGCTGCAACTAGCTAACCAGGCTAGAGTAACACCTATTGGCTGAGTTCCACATCTCGTAGTGGAAGTTGAAGGGATGAATACTTACACCAATTTTGATGTTATTGAATTTGTTGACGACGTAGGTTCATATCCCGCACTGCTGGGGATTGGATGGGCCAATGACAGTTTGGAAGTGATTAATTTTAAGAAGCATGTGATGACTTTTAAAAATCACGATATCAGAGTCATAACTCCGATGGACCCAACTGAAGGAATAATATATGTTGAACCGGTTAAGGAAGAAGTTGTAAGAGGATGGGATCACGCATATAAAATCTCATAGGATTACATCCATCTAACTGTTGACGATGAGCTAGGTTGGTGCAGCTCTAGCTATACATCCTTGGACTCTGATTATGCTTTGGAGAACGATCATAATCGAATGCATGAGGTATCGATTCGGAAGTGTGGCATGATTACTCAGTCATTGTGATGAGTCACAATAGAGACTATTGAGTTTCCATTATACGAAGGATTGCCTTAGTTATCTGAATTTCTAGTTGAATTTGAGGATAAGGTGTCAGAATCACAACGATTGTTGGCATTGGATGAAGTGTTGAAGGCTACTCTAGCATGTTGGTGGTCGACCCATAAGAAGTCGATCACTGGGTGGTCGTAGTTTTGCAAGTTGATGATAGTTTGCTTTGGCGAAGCAGAAAAGTATCAAGCCAAGAGGTATGACAGGCAGAACAATCCCTGCGGTGATCTGATCACATGCCATACTATGTGGGTTTCATGACCCAAATACGAGTGGGAACACACCTTTGTACACACATTGGATGAAATGCCACATCAGTGGTATGTATCAGCTGAGTTGTGCAGAGAGATTATGACATGGGAGGAGATGTTAACCTATTTTAGTCATACATTCAGTTTTGCAGATATAGACCCAACTGTTCATAGTGCATTGCAACATATCCACAACATTGTTATGAAGGTAGTACCATTCACATATCCGGTAGATCCGCATGCAACACATACGATGCAGTCGATGATGGAGTGCTACAATATGATAGGAGTGCCTAATGATGGTGATGATCCACAGAACATAAATATTCCATAGACAAAAGGAAGTCAAAATGTCACATCACCTGAGATATCGAAGGATCAAATGAATGAACCATTAAAAATTTGGAAGGTCAACATTGGGACAGAGGAGAAACCGAAGTTTGTGAATGTTGGGGACTACTGGGACAAAGAAATGATGGAAAAGATCACTGATCTATTGCATGAGTTCCAAGATTTGTTTCCTACAAAGTTTTTTGAGATGAAGGGGATATTGGGATATCTGGGTGAGATGAAGATCCCATTGAAACCAAATGCAAAGCCTATGAAGCAATGACCATATCAGCTGAATCTAGGATACAAGGAGAAGGTCAAGGCTGAGCTTGATAGAATGATGGATGCTGGGATACTAGAACCGGTGGAGGAATCATAATGGATCAGTCCCATGGAGGTGCAAGATAAGAAGATAGGTGAGGTTCATATTTGTGTTGACCTCAGAAAATTGAATGAAACGTGTCTGCATGATCCATTTTTGACACCATTTACTGATAAGGTATTAGAATGAGTGGGCAGTCAAGAAATATATTCGTTCACGGATGTTTTTTCTGGGTATCACTAAATTAAGATCGTGAAAGAAGATCACCATAAGACAACCTTTGTTACTAAATGGGGATGTCTTCAATATACTGTGATTCCATTTGGACTAAAGAATGCACATGCGATATTTTCCAAAATTGTTGTCGCTGCTTTCAAGGATTTTATTTAAAAGTTTCTAGCAGTTTACATGGATGACTGGACGGTTTATGGATTGATCAAGGATCATTTGGAAAACCTGCAACTGATGCTGGAGTGATGTCGAATAAGTGCATTTTCTATGCACCTTTTTGAATGTTGTTGGGACACATTGCGCCGATTTTGAGCTTTCCACCACCTAAAAATGTGAAGCAACTTAGAGAAACATTAGGCCATACATGATACTATCGCAAGTTCATCAGAGGTTATTCCACGATCACAACCCCTACACAGAAGTTTCTAAAGAAGGATACAGTATTTGTATGGAGTCAGGAGTGTCAAGAAATGTTTGACACATTGAAGGCACAGATAGCTTCCGCATCGATACTGGCTTTCCCCATTTGGAAGAAGGAGTTTCATGGTCATGTTGATACATCGCTAACCCCATTGGGAGTGGTGCTGACAGAACCATGTGAAGGTGATATTGATCACCTGATCGCTTTTTCTAGTCAGACACTATTGTCTATGGAGAAAAATTATACTACAACATAGAGGGAAGGACTAGAAATTATTTATGCACTACAGAAGTTTCGACATTACCTATTGGGAGGTCATTTAAAGATTTTCACGAATCACTCTGCTTTGAAATACCTAGTGAATAAGCCTGTGTTGGGGGGCAAGATATGCCGATGGCTACTTCTCTTTCAAGAGTTTGATTTTGAGATAATTGTGAATCCAGGTCACTTGAATGTAGACCCAAATCACTTATCACGAAGTGAGGCAGGAGAAGAATCGATGAACATTGAAGATGGGTTACCAGATGCACAATTATTCATAATCGAGATGGTTGACGACTACTATGAGAAAATAATTCAGTTTTTGGAGAAAAGAACAACACCAGAAGGGCTTACTAAGAGTCAGAAGAACCAATTGGTTGTTCGAGCCACGGATTTCCAGTTGATTGCTAGAGAACTCTATAAGATGGGACCAGATGATATCCTATGATGATGTGACCTACCACATGAATAAGGGCAGGTATTGGAAGAAGCACATGTAAGAGTTGCAGATGGGCACTACGGAGGTCATGCTACTTCTTAGAAGGTGCCCCATTTAGGGCTTTGTTGGCTAAATTTTAATGGGGATGCAGCGGACTATGCACATGCATACAACATTTGTCAAAGGATTGGAAAATTGTCAAGGAGGGATGATATGCCAATAGTAGCTCAGGTGATGCTCCAACCATTTGAAAAATGGGAAGTGGATTTGGTGGGACCAATCAACCCACCTAGAAATAGAACCAGTGCATGATATATCATTACAACAATGGATTATATGACAAGATGGGTGGAGGTTGCACCTGCTGTAGATTGCATTGTTGCAACAACAAAAAGGTTCCTATTTGACAACATTGTTACTCGATTGATTGTCCAAAGATTTTGATGAGCGATCAAGGGAGTCACTTTATCAACTGCACTATCACTGCATTAATAGAGGAGCTTGAGATAAATAATAATAAGAGTACCCCTTATCATCCACAAGAAAATGGGACAGTTGAAATGTTCAACAAGGTGTTGGAGAACACACTCATGAAGGTGTGCAATGTAAACCGTGATGACTAGGATTTGAAGATTCCAATAGTCTTGTGGGTGTATCGCACCACTTGCAAAAGAGTGATAGGACAAACACCATTCAAGTTGGTGTATGAGTAGGAGGCAGTCATGCGAATAGAGTACACCGTTTTGAGTTTGTGCACTACCGCGGTGACAAGAATGAACGATGAAGTAGAATTATAAGAAATCCTAGCTTAGTTGGTGCAACTATAAGAAGACCTCTTTGTTGCAGGTTTTCACCAGTGTCTTGATAAGGATCGACATAAACATTGGCATGATCAACATATAAAGAAAAAACACTTTTAACAAGGTGACCTGGTGCTGATGTACAATAGTAAGTTCACCAAATATATAGATAAGTTGTAGATGCATTGGATAGGTCCATATGTTATCAATTCCATTACTGTAGGAGGCACAGTACAAGTGCAATAGTTAGATGGTGCAACACTGCCCAAGTTGGTGAATGGTAGTAGGATGAAGCCCTATAGGACAGGCCCAGTGGTGCGTGATGTTTGAGGCACTGTGCAGGAAAAAAAAATCTTGGATTTGCATAAGATGGTAAATAGGAGGACGAGGCACTAGGAGGAAGGGGATACACACGTAGAGGAGTTAGTGTCGTAGTTAGGGATTCATGTCTCAATGGACACATGATCGCGATGAAGTCAAATGAAAAATAAATATAGTAGTTAAAACAGTTAATCGACGACTCCCCTAGATGGGACACACATTAATGTCGGATCCGACCATTGGATTTGGAGGATCACCGATGGATTCAGGTGGTTAATGAAGGATTTGGTCATAATTATTAAGATATCGTTCACAGAATCAACTCAGAGTTATAAGAAGGGGCAGGTTGTGGTACAAATTCACCATTGTGAATATTTTTCTACCGAGTTGTTTCAGAGTTGTTGTAGTGTATTGTGTTGCATCCTTGCTGCCAACATAGGATTCACTTAGAAAAGGACACCATCCCTTTAAAACAAAAGCTAAGACATATCAGTCCTCTTTTACTGCCTGTGATTGAGAAAGAAATAAAAAATATCATCAATGCAAATATCATAATCCCACTAAGGTATTCTAAATGGATTGCAAATTTAGTAGTAGCGAGGAAGAAAAATGGTGAGATCAGGTTATGTGTTGATTTCACAAACCTGAATAAATGCTCCAAGAAAAACAACTATCCCTTACCTAAGATGGATCATCTGCTGCAAAGAGTCTCAGGAGCTAGTGTCTTGTCATTCCTAGATGGCTTCTCTGGCTACAATCAAGTTTATGTACACCTTGATGATCAAGGAAAAACCACATTTACCACACCCTGGAGTACCTTCAAGTATGCCAAGATTACATTTGGGCTGATAAATGTCGGGGCCACCTTTTAGAGGGTCATTAACATAGATTTTGAAGGATTAAAGGACAAGTTTGTTCTCATATATCTTGATGAACTCATTGTTTACTCCAACAGCCATGAAGAACATTTGCAACACTTAAGAAGGGTTTTTTCTAAAATGTAGATAGTTTGGGATATCTTTTAACCCAAAAAAGTCTCAATTTTCTCTTAGAGAGGTAAAACTCCTAGGTCACATAGTTTTAGCAGGAAGTGTGAAGATTGATCCTGTTCGAGTCAAAGCAATCTAGATATTGTCCATACCTAGGTCAAAAATGGATATTCAGTCATTCCTTGGTAAGATACATTTTCTCAGGAGGTTTATCCTAAAAGTTTCTAAGTTAGTAAAACACATAACTTCTAGGTTGAGGAAGGAAGATGAAATCAAATGGAAAGAACAAGAAAGAAACTCTTTTGAAGCCATTAAGAAGGCTATCATGGAATCTCCCACTCTTATTAGTCCAGACTATACCAAGGGCTTCCATATTTTCTCCTTTGCTTCCTATGACACAGTGGCAATAGTTTTGTTACAGAAAAATGATGAAGGGCTTGATCACCCCATTGCTTTCTTAAGCAAAACATTGAGGGATGCTGAACTGAAGTATGATCCTATCGAAAAACATGCTTATGCTCTTATTAAGTCATTGAAAGCCTTCAGAATTTACATTCTACAGACAAAGGTCCTTGCCTATGTCCCTTCAGCTTTTGTGAAGGATGTATTAACCCAGCTTGACATTGATGGAAAGAGAGCCAAGTGGATTGCAAAGCTGATTGAGTTTGACATAGAAGTAAATCCCACCATGCTAGTGAAAGGCCAAGGCCTAGATAAGCTCATGGCTAAAGAAAATTGTGATCTACTAGGCATGAATTTCATTGGTATACGTTCAGCAAACTTCCAGACAAAGGTAGCAGCATAAGAGCGGCATGACAGTCAGAAGGTGGCTAAGAATTTGTCCTCATGTGAGTGGTACTCATGTATTATTAATTTCTTGCAAAATTTAGAAGTTCCCCCTGGGATTAGCATGACCCAAGCACGGGCTCTTAAGCTTAAGTATGTTAAATTTTGCATAGTTAAAAATTTGTTGTATTGGAAAGATCCCTCTTGTATTTTGCTGAGATGTTTAGACAAAGAAGAGTCAGTTCAAGTCATGCATTAGTTCCATTCAAGCATATGTGGAGGCCATCATTACTGGAAGAATACAACCCACAAGATTCTAAGGGCTGGGTACTATTGGCCTGTTCTTTTCTCTGATGTGTGTACCTTTGTGAAAGCTTGTGACAAATGCCAAAGATTCATAGGAATGCAGCAGCTTAGATCTTTTCCCCTCAGACCTTTTATAATGAATGGCCCTTTCCAATAGTGGGGTGTTGATTTCATAGGTGAGATTAATCCCTCATCAAGTGGTCAGCACAAGTGGATCCTAGTAGCCAGTGATTATTTCACCAAGTGGGTAGAGGCAGTCCCCACAAGGAATGCCACTCACCAAGTCATCATGAAGTTTCTATATGAAAACATATTTATCAGGTTTGGCTTCCCAGAAAGGCTAGTGACTGATAATGCACAAGATTTTAAATCTGGTGCATTGGTTAACATGTGTGAGTCAATGGGCATCCAATTGGTGCATTCTACTTCCTACTACCCTCAAGGCAATGGCCTTGCTAAGTCATCAAATAAGATCCTAGTTAGAATCATTATAAAACTATTGGAGAAGAATGATAAGAGCTAGGATTCTAAACTAAAGTTTGCTCTTTTGGATGATAGAGTGACCAACAAAAAATCCACAGGGACTTCTAATTTCAAGTTGGTTTATGGTATTGATGCTATTTTCCCCATTCAGTTGGTTCTACGAGTAGCAAAGTTCTTTTAGGAGGAACAGGATGAACCAAATGACATGGTAAAAAGAATGCTTGATTTGGTAGAGCTCCAGCAAGTCAGAGAACAGTTGGTGGAGAAGTCAGAAGCTCACCAAAAGAAGATAAAAAAGTATTTTTGATAAGAAGGCAAAGGTGGAAAATTTTTAGGTTGGAGATTGGGTTCTGAAATGGGATTCTGTCAGATGAGACCAGGGCAAGCACGACAAATTTGATTCTCTATGGATAGGACCTTTTGTGATAAATCAAGTGCAACAGAACAACACTTTCAAACTGCAAAGTCTGGAAGGTGAGGAGGTGTTTGATGGCCTAGTTAATGCACAATTTCTGAAACTCTATTTCATTTAAGGCTTCAAAGCCTTGTCATTGTAAAATATAATTTTTGTTTTTGTTTTTGAAAATTAACTCCATGCCCAATGGAACACTAGAAGATAGGTTTGATCTTTGTTTTTTAGGAAAGGAATTTGGTCTGGGGTTCTTGGAACCTCACAGGGAGGTTTCCATCCCCAAGTAGGAGCCAAATGTTATCTCCTAAATAAATTAGTCTGCAATAGATCAGACTCAGAAAATTTATTTTGTGTAGTGATGAAGATTTTAGGGCTCATTATGAAAGATTTTGGTGTTTAACAAAGTTTGGAACACCTTGTACTTCATTTTTTCCCATAAAAAATCGAAGTTCAGCTTTCAGTGGCTCAGGCGAACATCTCAAATGTTCATTAGCCACCGAAAAGCTGAGCTTTCGACGGCTTAAAAATAGAATTCAGGGCTACCTTAGCCACTGAAAGCGCAATGAATTTAAAATGGTTGGCACATCCATATCACTTAGCAACCATCAGCATGAAAAGTGCCACCATCAAGCCATTAACCACCGAAAATACAGGACCTGTAATAAATCATGAGTTGGTAAGATGGGTCATTATGAAACTGAAGTGACCTATCGGAAAACCCAAACCCTCTCTACCCTACACCTGTGCCAGGTCTGTGATTGAATTACCATGAGCATTGGTTTCCAGTTTGAATGATTACGTCCCCTGTATTGGCTAGCTTGCGGGTCTCATCAGAATACACCATCACCTTGCTAAAATTGCAAATGCCAGACAGATCCCTCAAAATCAACACCCCCTCCTTAATTCATTCCGCATTCCTTGCATGCGTCCTCACTCAGCCAAGCTCCCCTAAATCCCGTGCTATAATTATCTTCTCTAGGGTTTGAATTTTCAATTTTGCACGTGTAGAAGAACAATCCAGGGAATTAAGAGAGGAGGAGGACCTGCCCTAAGAAAGGAAATGGGTGATATTGGCTACCTTGAATCACACCCATAGGTATGTCAGCTTTTTAAGGACTTAGGCTACTATAGGTTCTGCGAAAAGATTCAAGGATCTCATCAGCAAGTGGCATAAGCCTTTGACCTCTCCTTTGATGGATTGAAAGCAATGATTGATAGAGAAGAAGTCCAAGTGGATGAAGCTCTAATAGCTGAATTGGCATAACTCCCAAGGACTGGGGAAAGTTGGTTTAAAACCACCATCACAAAGAATGTAGAATTTAGGTCTTACCTGAAGATTGAGCACAAGAACATTGCATGGAAGAAGAGCATCACTACATCCTGGCTTGAGGAAAAATGGCGGCACTTGTTGAAGGCAATTCTGGTCTACATAACTTGTGAGGGAGGGTATAATAGGGTAATGATATACCATTTCAAGTTAATGAACCATTTCACTAGCAGGAGCCCCTTGAACCTGGATTTTTACCTATACAAAAGCTTGATTAAAATGGCTCATCAAGTTAGAGATAATCCCACCAAGATTGCCGGTAGGTTATCCCATCATGGCTTGATCAAGCTAATTGTTCTTGAACTGTTGCAAAGAAGGAATGTTGCTTGGACATACTTCCTTTTTTGGAATGAATTTGAGACAGAATTGCAGCCAGAGGACAAAAGGAAGTCTTCTTCAAAGAAGTCCTCCTCTCACAGAAGTGGTAAGAGGAAGATGGGGTCCATCTCTCCAATTGCAGTGGATCAATCCTCTCCATATCCCAAGACTAATAAGGACAAGAGGAACCTGTATTTTAGTGAGAAGGAAGAGGAGGCTTCAACACAAGACAAAAATGTCTTCAACCTACCTTACTTTGATTCTGAGGATGAAGAAGAAAATGGAACTAACCTAGTAGAGTAGGTTACAATAGGGCATGAGGAGTTTCCATTACCTACACCAAAGGAGGATCGAGGTGAACTAGTGGCAGAGGCTTCATCCAGCAAACCTAGATCCCAAAAAATCAATCAAATGCTGAGGTAGGTGTATGAGCTGGAAGTATTGGAGAGAGAAATGAAAAGAACCAATGGGAGATTAACCAATAGGAATTCTGAATTGTATGACTCTCTGCAAAAGATAAAAAGGAAGTATACCAAGCTGGAGGAAAGTAAAGTCAGGTTAATGAAATAAAACACTAGGATCTACAGGAAAATTAGGCTGTCCAAGTTGCAAAAAAGGAATTCAAGTCCTCAGTCTCAAGCACACCAGAAGCTGGATACCCTAGCAGAAGTAGCAATGAGCCTTTGTGTCCCAGAGGTAGCATGTGATGCTGCTGCCATCCCAAACCCTATGCAGGTTGCAGAGACACCAAAGGGTCAGCAGTGAAGCCTTAAAACATCAGGGTAAAGTGTGATAACAATTTTGATTAAATTTTTAAAACAAACTTTTCGATGGCTTAGGCGAACACCACAGCTGTTCATTAGCCATCGAAAACAGAGCTTTCAGCAACTTACAGGCCCAGAGTTTTGCTTCGCTAGCCATCGAAACCGCAGAATAGTGCAGAAAAGAATAGTTTTGCACAGAACTGTCTTTTGTTGATCCAAACACCTCGTGGATAATTTATAATGTTGGAAAATAGTTAAAGGAATCAATAGTTTGACTCTGTTTTAGTTTTGAAGGTGCCATCGAGGTGAATTAGGTCACATATCCTACCTACTTTGACAAAGGATGATTGTCTTCCAAATGGGAAGTTTGAATTCTACTTCAGTGTCTACTACAGCTATTAAAGAGTTTGAGGGTTAGGAATATTTTTGGAGTTAGGTATATTGGCAATCAAGATGGGATCTTTACCTATTTTTTAGCAAATAGTTATGCCTGTCTATTTTTAGTAAATTCGATCCAATTTTTCTGGTTCTAGAATAAATTTTGTAAAGGCTATAAAGCCTGTCACTACTGTAGAAGAAAAGGTTAAACTTTAGAGACTTTTAGACACTTTTTGTATTCAAGCTTCTCATGTTCTTTTTCATCTAATATAAGCTCTTTTGCCATTACATGTTCAAATTTCATCTTCTTTCTATTCTATACTTTGTCTTGGATGTTTAATTCATGTTTATTCTATTTACCTAATACAATATAGCTGTCATCCTATCTCTATGTGGATACTTGGAATTGCAAGTATCTTTTCCTTGTTATGATTATCCATTCATATGCAAGTGCTTTACGTGTGAATATGCCAGCATAGTGAGTTCTTCTTTTATTCACCTTTATTACAAACCCTCTGAACATTGATAGTTAGAAGCATTGTCTATTTGATTGAGTATTATGCATGTCTTGAGTGAGTGAGGTATTATTTGTCATCTGATTTGATCCATTGAGTAAACCATTGAAAAAATATTGAAGTTACCAGGCATCTTCAAGCTGCAACCTAGAAGAGTTTCCTGGAGTGCTAACAAACTGGCGCTATTTCTAGGGAGAAGAGATTGAAGCTCAGATTTCCTGGGGAACAAAATAGATCCAAATTTGATGATAGACAAAGTTTGGACACTGTTTTGGTTGTAATCATCTATCTGGCGACTCCATTGGAATAAGGTGGATTCAAGAAGACCAAGTACCAGAGCAAATCCTCAAAGGTCACCAATGACACCTTCTTGTTAAGAATATATCACCTTCTACAGACAGAAACTGTTCCGCTAGTCTGAATGGTTCGAATACATTACAAAAGAGTGAATGACAAAGGTTGAAGACCTTCCTTGAACGTTATAGACACCTGGAATGATACTTTGATGAAGGGCCTGTGTACCTGTAGAACATATCAAACATACAAATACACCAAAGCTACCAGAAAATCATCTATACATTCATACTAGTGACTAAGGAATACAATAACATATATGTGAGATCAGTACAACAAATATGTGGGACGAAAATCAGCTTTGAAATAAAAAATAAATGAAAGAGCTTACAACCATGTGCCTTAGTGTTGATGCACTCTTTCACAAGAATAGAACCTTTTCCCCTGACAGCTCCAACTTGCTCTACAATTTCTCTCTGATGGATTAAATCCAAGGCATCAATTCAACATCATAACTTTACCTTATTCTATCTCCCTCAACTATGGGATATGAGCTTGTATTTATAGGGATCAAATGGATATGTATAGTTGAGAGAATGGTGGGTGAGGTGGCCATAAGATCCTACCAAGAGGGATCTCGACCCTAACCAACCCAGGTCAATAGGGATAAGGTAGGACATGAGGCTTTTGTTCTAGAAGCCTCTAGAATCCTCCTTTTTTCCATTTTTACCAAGGGTACCGCTTATACCCCTTTATGATAGAGCGGTGTAGGTAAGAACCGCACCAACAAAAAAGGTCAAAGGTGGTGGCAAAGCTTGGTTCCCACCAGGGATGATTTTAAGGAACCATATTTTTTTAGAAGTGTATAAATGTTGGCGAATATTACCAATTCTTAAAACACCAACTATAAAATGATTGGCGATATTTTTCAAAAAATATTTTAATTTCCAAGGATTTTATCTCATTTATATAACAATTTGGCGATTTTTGGGGTGAAAAAATTTTACCCCATCAAAATTGGGCGAAACAGGGCTTCAAAAAATGCAAAATGGCGAATGTTTTTTGAGAGAAAAACATGGAAAAATAGCCCACTGGGCTAAAATTCGCCCCTAAAATCATCCATGGTTCCCACACAACTAGGGTGGTGTTGAACAAGGTACTGCTCATATGATTGAGGGTAGAAGCGGTGCTACAATTTTGTATGTTGAATCAACATGTAGAGCATTGTCTTCACTACAAGTTTGGAATTTAGGGAAAACATAGGTGTTAGGGATCTTATCACATGTTGGTGACAGGATTTGGGTGTAACACACCTGTTCTAGATCCTGAAAAGATTTTAAGGAGAGGAAGAGATTCACAAAGATAGACTTCCAGATATACAAGGGGAGTTGCATCAGGTACTTCCAGAGGTATTTCTACTATTGTATCAAATAGGCATATTTTTAAATCTTCTTCTACCGAAGCATCTAGTTCTCAGAAATTTATAAGTGAATAAGAAAATTTAAGGGTTGGGGAATCTTCATGAACTTTTTCTTATGTAGATCCAATCCCAGGAAACTCCACTAGGGTAGATCTACCACCTATACTTCCTCAGCTACCATCCACACCAGCAACATCTCCTTCTGCCCATTCCATACCCACATCTAATATGGATGCCCCTCTTACCAAGATGGAAAAGATCCTCGTTGCCAGATATGCCCCTCTAAATATACCTAACCCCCTTTCTGATATGCCTACTAGAGATTATAAAAAATACATGCCTAAGTTTACTTGGGAGGAAGATTTTACTACTGAAGAACACTTAGAGGCATTCTACAATTATGCTGAGGATATCAATATTGAGCAAGAGTATGTATGGACTAGGGTTTGTGTACAAATCTTAGATGGTCAGGATAGAAAATGGTCCAAAGAGTTACCTGCTGGATTAGTAGCTGACATTGAAGCCCTAGATGACATATTCTTGAAGCATTGGGGGGAAAGAAGACACCACCTTTACTATATAACGGAGTTTAGAAATTTGAGGAGAGAAAATGGAAAGTTTGTGTCCAATTTCACAAAGAGATCCAACAAGATGTTCAGTAGAATTCCTGCTGAGATCAAACCTACAGATACTTCAGCCAAAATCACTTATGTAAATGCTTTTGATTCAGAATTTTGTCTTCTTCTTAGAGAAAGAAGATCTGCTTCTTTAACACTCATGTAAGATGTTGCCCTTGAAGTTGAGTCTAATATTGTTGCATCTCAGAAAATTAAGGGAAAAATGGATAGGAAGAAGAAATCTTTAGATCCTTTAGGTCCTTCATCATTAGAGTAAAAAATGGAAAAAAATGGCCAAGATGTTGGACAGCCTAACAACTGAAATGTCTAAACTTGAAGATCGAGGGAAACAACCTGTGAGAGGTAAAGGGCCAAATGAATTTTCCCCTAGAAACCATAATTTTTTTCATTACAGAAGAAGTAACCCACCAGCTCAGATCCTTCAAAGGGATAGGAATCCAGCTGAGGATCAAAGAATCAGAGCTCCTTTCCAAAATGTTGTGCTAGAAGAAGAACAAGAGCTTACTCGGGAAGAAGGAGATGCAAAAGAAAACATTAATTACATGGAAGATGAAGTTGATCACTCCTTAACACAATCAGACTATGAGGAATCCCTCATGAATGAGTAGATAACTAAAGAAGACTTGTATCAGGAATATGATCAAGGAGGTTACAATTTAAGGTCCAGGATTGTTTCTCCGATAAAGAAGAGACCTGTCCCTACAAAGCAGTCTGCTCCTCCTGCTAAAAATATTGCTGCTCATCCAAAAAAGATGATTGCTCCTCCAAAACAGTAGCAAAGGCCATTACAACCATTAGCCCATGATCCTATCCAGCTCAGAGCTCCATCACAAGAGGTAAGAAATTTTGACAAGCTGTATTGTTCTTTCAATATTGAGTAAAAAATTTAGAAATTGAAAATCCATTTTCCTTTGATAGAACTGATGAAGAATGATTCCTTTAATTCATTTATATTGAAATCTCTTCAACCAAAGACACCCATAGATGCTAAATTTGTCAATTTGTAAGATGATAAGCCCACGGTAACCCTGTGTCATATGGTTGAAGAGTTAGATGAGTCTTGTCCACCCTTCTACATATCCTTGAACACCCATGACAAGATCCTTTACAATTGTTTGCTTGAGTCAGGATCATCCCACAACCTTATGCCAAAAGTAGTGATGGATGGGCTTGGCCTCAACATTACAAAACCCTACCACGATCTTTTCTCTTTTGACTCTAGGAAGGTCAAATGCCTAGGCCTCATAAAAGACCTTGTCATAAACCTCTCCCAGTTGCCTTCAAAAAGCATAGTGATGGACATAATAGTTGCTAACATCCCACCTAAGTTTGGCCTCCTCTTCTCTCGCTCATGGAGTAAAAGTCTAGGTGGTACCTTACAGATGGATATTACATATGCTACAATCCCGATGTTTAGAGGAGAGACCAAGAGACTCTATAGAGAAAATAAGATTTCCTACATCATCAGTAACGAAAAGAACTCTGTAAACCATCCCATTTATGCAGTAGACACAGAATTTGGGGCATGTATTCTGCAGATAGATGATTCCCAGCCAATACCTATGCAACTTACAAAGCCCACCTATCATCAACCTGAATAAGTAACCACCTCTATCTGGAGCATGTTTTTTGATGGGGCCAGTACTCAAGCCTCAGTAGGTGCATGTGTAGTTTTGATTTCTCCTTTAAAGGAGACTATTCATCTATCTTATAAACTTGATTTCAAGACAACTAACAATATAGAAGAGTATGAGGCATTGCTATTGGGAGTGAAGGCTGCCAAGAAAATGGGAATCATGTGTCTGAAGATATTTGGATATGCAGATCTCATCATACAACAGGTGAACAATACTTTTCAAGCAAATAATGTCATGCTAAAGGCATACAAAGATGAGGAATGGAAACTCAAGAACTCTTTCATGTTTTTTGACATTTCCTATATACCTAGAGATATGAACCATCTAGCTGATTCCCTTGATGTCTCTACAAGTATGTTCATCCCTCCTTTGCCTCCTAAATTGAACTATGAAATCCAAGTCAAGTACAGGCCATCCCTACCTGATAATGTGAAATTTTGGGAAGTCTTTGAGAATGATGATGAACTTAGTAAATTTCTCCAGGTCGTTGATGAATTTTCTGATATGCATATTGACCAAGAAAACCTAAATATGGAAAAATCCCAGAGGCCTAAATTAAAAGAGAGAATAGGTAAACAAAATATTGTTCAATTTCCTATCAATTATATACCTTGGGGTCTAGTACCCCTTGAAGAGCTCTATGACCAGAATGATGCCCCCTTTACACCTATGAAAATGGAGAAAGACCCTGCTATCTATGGGCACAATATAGGTAGCCAAAGTCACCCAAAATTCATAAGTTTGTCCACTGAGTTGACTACTTATCAGAGGTCAGAATTTTGCAGTCTTATGAAAGAGTTCGTTGATATATTTTCTTGGGAATACAGTGATCTGAAAACCTATGACATAGATATTATCCAACACAGGATTCCCCTGGAAAAGGACACCATCCCTTTCAAACAAAATTTAAGAGCTATCAGTCCTCTCTTACTGCCTGTGATTGAGAAAGAAATAAAAATCTCCTTAATGAAAAAATCATAATCCCTGAATAAATGCTCCAAGAAAGACAACTATCCCTTACCCAAGATGGAGCATCTATTGCAAAGAGTCCTAGGAGCTAGTGTCATGTCATTCCTAGATGGCTTCTCGGGCTACAATCAAGTTTCTGTACACCCTGACAATCAAGAAAAAACCGCATTTACCACTCCCTGGGATACCTTCATGTATGCCAAGATTCCATTTGGGATGAAAAATGCTGGGGCCACCTTTCAGAGGGCCATGGACATAGATTTTGTGGGATTAAAGGACAAGTTTGTTCTCATATATCTTGATGACCTCACTGCTTACTCCAACAACCATGAAGAACATTTGCAGCACTTAAGGAGGGTTTTTTTTTCTTCTGAAATGTAGATAGTTTGGGATATATTTGAACCCAAAAAAGTCTCAATTTTCTCTCACAAAGGGCAAAATCCCAGGTCACATAGTTTCAGTAGAAGGGGTGAAGATTGATCCTGTTCGGGTCGAAGCAATCCAAAAATTGTCCATAGCTAGGTCAAAAAAGGATATTCAGTAATTCCTTGGTAAGATAAATTTTGTTAGGACGTTTATCCCAAACTTTTCTAAGTTAGTAAACACATAACTTCTATGTTGAGGAAGTAAGCTGAAATCAAATGGACAAAACATGCAAGAAACTCTTTTTAAGCCATCAAGAAGGATATCATGGAAGCTCCCACTCTAATTAGTCCAGACTATACTAAGGGCTTCTATATTTTCTCCTTTGCTTCCTATGACACAGTGGCAACAGTTTTGTTATAGAAAAATGATGAAGGGATTGATCACCCCATTGATTTCTTCAGCAAAACATTGAGGGATGCTGAACTGAAGTATGATCCTATCGAAAAACATGCTTATTCTCTTATTAAGTCATTTAAAGACTTTATAATTTACATTCTACACACAAAGGTCCTTGCCTATGTCCCTTCAGCTTCTGTGAAGGATGTATTAACCCAACATGAAATTGATGGAAAGAGAGCCAAGTGGATTGCAAAGCCAATTGAGTTTGACATAGAAGTAAATCCCACCAAGCTAGTGAAAGGCCAAGGCTTAGCTAATCTCATGGCTGAAGAAAATTGTGATTTACTAGTCATGAATTTCATTGGTATAAGTCCAACAAACTTGCAGACAGAGGTAGCAGCAGAAGAGCAGCATGAAAGTCAGTAGGTGGCTGAGAATTTGTCCTCATGTGAGTGGTACTCAGGTATTATACATTTCTTGCAAAATTTGGAAGTTCCCCCTGGGATTACAATGACTCAAGCACGGGCTCTTAAGATTAAGTTTGTTAAATTTTGCATAATTAAAAATCTACTTTATTGGAAAGATCCCTCAGGTATTTTGCTGAAATGTTTAGAAAAAGAAGAGTCAATTCAAGTCATGCATCAGTTCCATTCAAGCATATGTGGAGGCCATCATTACTGGAAGACTACAACCCACAAGATTCTAAGGGCTGGGTACTATTGGCTTGTTCTTTTCTCTGATGTGTGTACCTTTGTGAAAGCTTGTGACAAATGCAAAAGATTCATAGGAAAGTAGCAGCTTAGATCTTTTCCCCTGAGACCTATTATAGTGAATGGCCCTTTCCAGTAGTGGGGTCCTGATTTCATAGGTGAGATTAATCCCTCATCAAGTGGTCAGCACAAGTGGATCCTAGTAGCCACTAATTATTTCACCAAGTGGATAGAGGCAGTCCCCAAAAGGAGTGCCACTCACCAAGTCATCATGAAGTTTCTATATGAAAAGATCTTTATCAGGTTTAGCTGCCTAGAAAGGATAGTGACTGATAATGCACCAGATTTTAAAGTCGGTGCATTGGTTAACATGTGTGATTCAATGGGAATCCAATTGGTGCATTCTAATTCCTACTACCCTCAAGGAAATGGACTTGCTAAGTCATCAAATAAGATCCTAGTTAGAATCATTAGAAAACTATTGGAGAAGAATGAAAAGAGATAGGATTCTAAACTAAAGTTTTCTCTTTGGGCTGATAGAGTGACCAACAAAAAATCCATAGGGACTTCTCCTTTCAAGTTGGTTTATGGTACTGATGCTATTTTCCCCATTCAGCTAGTTCTACCAACAATAAATTTCTTTCAGGAGGAACATGATGAACCAAATGACATGGTAAGAAGAATGCTTGATTTCGTGGAGCTGCAGCAAGTTAGAGAATAGTTGGTGGAGAAGTCAAAAGCTCACCAAAATAAGATAAAAATTATTTTTGACAAGAAGGCAAAGGTGGACAATTTTCAGGTTGGAGACTGGGTTCTGAAATGGGATGCTGTTAGACAAGACAAGGGAAACCATGGTAAATTTGATTCTCTATGGATAGGACCTTTTGTGATAACTCAAGTGCAACAGAACAACACTTTCAAGATGCAAAGTCTGGAAGGTGAGGAGGTGTTTGATGGCCCAACCAAACTCAAAGCCTTCTCATTTTAAAATATCATTTTTGTTTTTGTTTTTGCAAAAGAATTCCATGCCCAATGGAAAACTAGAAGATAGCTTTAATCTTTGTTTTTTAGGAAAGGCATTTGGTCTGGGGTTCTTGGAACCTCACATGGAGGTTCTCATCCCCAAGTAGGAGCCAGATGTTATCTCCTAAATAAATTAGTCTTCAGTAGATCAGACTCAGAAAATTTATTTTGTGTAGTGATGAAGATTTGAGGGCTCATTATGAAATATTTTGGTGTTTAATAAAGTTTGGAACACCTTGCACTTTTTTTTCCCATAAAAAATTGAAGTTCAGCTTTCGGTGGCTTAGTTGAACATCTCAACTGTTTATTAGCCACCGAAAAGGCCAGCTTTCAATGGCTTAAAAATAGAATTCAGGGATACCTTAGCCACCAAAACCACAATGAAGTTAAAATGGTTGGCACATCCATCTCACTCAGCAAGCAACAGCATGAAAAGTGCCACCATCAAGCCATTAACCATTGAAAAGACATGACCTACAATAAATCATGAGTTGGTAAGTGGGATTGTTATGAAATTGAAGTGACCTATCTAAAACCCAAACCCTCTCTACTCTACACCTATCCCATGTCTGTGATTGAATTACCATGAGCATTGGTTTCTAGTTTGAATGATTACATCCCTTGCATTGGCTAGCTTGCGGGTCTCATTAGAATACACCGTCACCTTGCTAAAATTGCAATTGCGAGATAGATCCCTCAAAATCAGCACCCCCTCCTTAATTCATTCCACATTCCTTGCATGCGTCCTCACTGAGCCAAGCTCCCCTGAATCTCGTGTTGTAATTGTCTTCTCCAGGGTTTGACTTTTCAATTTTGCAGGTGCAGAAGAACAATCAAGGAAATGAAGAGAGGAGGAGGACCTACCCTAAGAAAGGAACCGAGTGATATTTCCTACCTTGAATCACACCCAAAGGTATGTCATCTTTTCAATTAATTAGGATGCTATAGGTTCTGTGAAAAGATTCAGGGATCTCATTAGCAAGTGGCAGAATCCTTTTCCCTCTCTTTTGATGGCTCGAAAGCAGTGATTGGTAGAGAAGAATTCCAGGTGGATGAAGCTTTGATAGCTGAAGTGACAGAGCTCCTAAGGACTGGGGAAAGTTGGTTTAAAACCATCATCACAAAGAATGTATAATTTAGTTCTGACCTGAAGTCTGAGAATAAGAACATTGTATGGAAGAAGAGCATCCCCACATCCTGGCTTGATGAAAAATGGCAGCACTTGTTGAAGGCAATTCTGGTCTACACAACTTGTGAGGGAAGGTGTAATAGGGTAATGATATACCATTTCAAATTAATGAACCATTTCACTTGAAAGAGCCACTTGAACCTGCCTTTTTACCTATACAAAATCCCGACTAAATGGCTCATCAAGTTAGAGCTAAGCCCACCAAGATTGCAGGCAGGTTATCCCATCATGGCTTGATCAAGCTAGTTGTTCTTGAACTACTGCAAAGAAGGAATGTTGCCTGGACATACTTCCCGTTCTGGAACAAATTTGAGATAGAATTGCAGCCAGAGGACAAAAGGAAGTCTTCTTCAAATAAGTTCTCCACTCCCAGAAGTGGTAAGAGGAAGAGGAGTCCATCTCTCCAATTGCAGTGGATCAAGCCTCTCCAGCTCCTAAGACTAAGAAGGACAAGGGGAACCTGGATTTCAGTGAGAAGGAAGAGGAGGCTTCAACACAAGACAAAAATGTCCTCAACCTACCTTACTTTGATTCTGAGGATGAATAAGAACATGGAACTATCCTAGCAGATCAGGTTACAGTAGGGCATGAGGAGTTTCCATCACCTACACCAAAGGAGGATCAAGGTGAACCAGTGGCAAAGGCTTCATCCAGCAAACCTAGATCCCAAAAAATCAATCAAATGCTGAGGCAGGTGTATGAGCTAGAAGTCTTTGAGAGAGAAATCAAAAGAACCAATGGGAGATTAATAAGAGGAATTCTGAATTGTATGACTCTCTGCAAGAGATAAAAAGGAAGTATACCAAGCTGGAGGAAAGTAACCTCAGGTTAATGAAAGAAAACACTAGGCTCTACAGGAAAATCAGGCTGTCCAAATTGAAAAAAAGGAATTCAAGCCCTCAGTATCAAGCACACCATAAGATGGAAAGCAGAAGTAGCAATGAGCCTTTGTGGCCCAGAGGAAGCCTATGATGCTGCTGCCATCCAAAACCTTATGCAGGTTGCAAAGACACCAAAGGGTCAACACTGAAGCCTTAAAACATCAAGATAAAGTGTGATAACAATTTTGATTAAAGTTTTAAAACATACTTTTCTGTGGCTTAGGAGAACACCATAGCTTTTCATTAGCCATCGAAAGCAGAGATTTCAACAGCTTACAGGCCCAGAGTTTTGCTTCGCTATCCACTGAAAGAGCAGAACAGTGCATAAAAGCATATTTTTGCACATAACCGACTTTTGTTGATCCAAACACCTTGTGGATTATTTATAATGTTGGAAAATAATTAAAGGCATCGGTATTTTGGCTCTGTTTTAGTTTTGAAGGTGCCAACGAGGTGAATTAGGTCACATATCCTACCTACTTTGACAAAGGATGACTATCTGCCAAATGGCAAGTTTGAATTCTACTTCAGTGTCTACTACAGCTATTAAAGAGTTCGAGGGTTAGGAAGATTTTTGGAGTTAGGTAGATTGGCAATCAAGATGGGATCTTTACCTATTTTTTAGTAAATTCAATCCAATTTTTTAGGATTTGAAATAAATTTTGTAAAGGCTATAAAGCCTGTGACTACTGTAGAAGAAAAGGTTCAACTTTAGATACTTTTAGACACTTTTTGTATTCAAGCTTCTCATGTTCTTTGTCATCTAATATAAGCTCTTTTGCCATTACATGTTCAAATTTCATCTTCTTTCCATTTTATACTTGTGCTTGGATGTTTAATTCATGTTTATTCTGTTTACTTAATACAAGATAGATGTCATCCTATCTCTGTGTGGATAATTGGAAATGGCAAGTATCTTTTCCTTGTTATGATTAGCCATTCATATGTAAGTGCCTTATGTGTGAATCTGCCAGTATGGTGAGTTCTTCATTTATTCACCTTTATTACAAACCCTCTAAACATTGATAGTTAGAATCCTTGTCTATTTGATTGAGTATTATGCATGTCTTGAGTGAGTGAGGTCTTATTTGTCATCTGACTTGATCCATTGAGTAAACCATTGAAAAAATATTGAATTTACCAGGCATGTTCGAGTTGCATTCTAGAAGAGTTTCCTAGAGTGCTAACATAGCTGGCTACTCATTCTGATCGTGCTAGTTGCTTGGATGGAGCCTGGATTACTACCAGGGCATGGATGTTGAGGTGGCCAAGGTTTTCAAAGGAACATAATACCAGAACCTTTTGTATGTTAAGGATTCGAAACGGCCCAAGGACTTCTCAATACAGTTTTGGCTGTATTGGGAGGTGTTGTAGGAAGAAACCATGAAGATCCCATGCCTATAAGGGGAGGCACTGACAAAATACCAATGCATTGTTAGATTTGCGATAGGGCCACATGCCATTCATTGGAAGGAAATAAGAGACCTACATAAGTAGTGGTTTCCCACACTCTACAAATGTTTTGATGTAGAGATGGAGGCCATCGTGTATGAATGGCCTGTGGAGTGGTGAGAACCCATTAGCATAGAGGAAGTATCAATGGGTCCACCAGCTGATGCTCTGGTAGATCCTATGCTCAACCCATAGGCTGAGCACGAGTCAAATGAAGAAATGATAAGAACCCCAACTAACTGAGAGGTGGAGCGGATGTTGAGGAATATCGAACAAAAAAGCGAAAAGAGTAGGGTGGAACCAACATCACAACATGAGTGAAAGAGGACCAAGTAAGACATATTATTGCAGTGATCACAACATCAACTACTGCACCAGAATATCAGCTGAAGAAGTAGAACAATGAAGGATTGAGTGTGGTAAACACTTGCCTAAATTCATTAATTGATGCAGTTTTGAAGAGGGTACCTGAGGAAACTACTTTGCAGAAGGTTGGGGCGATCAACACTGGGAAGTAGATTAGGAATGTTCAAATTATATTGCATGTGATTGAGACCAACAGTGAGGATGTAAACACCTCACTCCAATAGTTTTAGGACCTCTCACTGGACCTCAATGAACTGTCAACGCAGACATTGGTTCAACTGTAGAGGATCAAAACTCAAGAGTTAGTTGACTAGGAACAAGTCATTGGCAACCACCTATTGAGGTCGTAGGAGAAAGAATCGAAGGAAAGGAAGGAAATTGAGGAGCTAAAGAAGGATCAATATTGATTGACGATGGAGAAAGTGCAACTATGAAATAATAGGGTGTGCTTAGAACAGGTAGTTTTTGTTTCATGCCAAGAATTTCCAGAAATCACTGTAGATATGGATGCTGACGTGAAAGTGCAACGACTTGGAGCTATGATTGCACAACTTAAGCATGATAATGAAGATCTAAATAAGTTGGTTAATCCAGGAACACCACCAGAGAAAGCTGTGGAACAAAAAAGAACCATTGAGGACTTAGTGATGCAGCTAGAAGATATGGAGAAAGAGGCAAAACAAGTCATAGACGGGACTACACAGTTTTGGGGAAGTGTAGTCCAAGACGGGAATTTGGAGAAACTCACCATGCAGTTGTAGGAAGCCGAGGGACAACTCGACACATTGAGGACATCACTCAAAGTGATTCCTCCGATTGTGCAAATTAAGAAGGTAACAAAGCTGAAGGACTTACAAAAGCAGGTCGCAAAGGAAAGGGAGCGTCAGCAGTGACACACATCATTGTTGGATGAATTTCAGGAAATTGGAGCGTAGCTCTCAATAAAATAGGTTTTGGTGCTGCAAGTTGTTTAGGATGGCCAATGAGATGTCACTGCCAATATTGTTGAGAATTCCCTTGAGTGCAAAGTGATAGAATGTAGAGAAACCAGTGACAAAGTGAAAGAACATGTTAAAGAGGTCACCCAACAGTATGAATATTTCAAGGTAAAGATCAACGGCTACAATATTTCTAGAGGCTGATGTGGCTCGAGGGATAGCCAAAAGATTGTGTTGGGGGCCTGTTGGCTGGTAGTTTTGAAGATAACTAGTTGTGCAACACAAGGGATGTTGCAAAAATTCAAAGATGATTCACAAGGAGGAGGATGGCACACAAGGCAGATGAACCACTTTTTGTATATTTTGGTCATGTTTGTAGTTTTTGGTCATTGTTTTGTATATTTTTGACCAAATAGTTAGGAATTTGACTTTAGTGTACCACCGATGTAAAGGCGCAAGCCTATAAATAGATCTAGGATTGTAGTTGTTAGTTCTTCTTCTTGGGGATTATTAGGAGATGCGATATTGTAAATGAGATCTTGAGTTTGATCTTGAACTTAACTGCAATCTATCTGTGATGTGAGATTTGAATTGAAGAACTATTTAGTGAACTTGCAATTTTAATGCGAAGATTAATATGACATGACGGAGATTGGACATAAACACTGTGTATTTTTGCATCTTTCTATTTTCTTGATTTCTATGATGTGATGTGACTGAATAACTGCATTATGATGTTTATCTTTGCATGATGCAATGCTTTCCTGTTATGAATGATGGCATATTGGCAGATCTGTTTATGCATCGATGTTTCTACTGCGATCTAAGTATGTTGATCTGATCCACTGAATGACAATATGAATATGTTAATATATAACCTTAATGATTGGATCTACTAAATAATGTTGTATTAAGTTGATAGTAGATGCGCTATCCTCCTTCTTACTATGGAATCTTGGTTCTGATAGTTCTCCCTCGAACATCTTGGGTGAGACCTCATCTTCTCTGCAGGTGTTCCAGAACAGGGTAAAACCCGTTTGGGCCGATGCTTAGGGAGATCGCTTTGTTTTGGTTTTCGAAAGTGAATGAACCCCCGTTGACGGATCTGTGTCAACAAACACATACATTGCAAAATAAAATACACAGATGACTTTGAGGCACATGCACATAACCATGTGTGTGTATATATATATATATGTAAAAATATGTCCATATATATGTCGAGTTTGATACGAAGATCCTGTCATAAGTACATCAAAATACAAACATAGGATCACAATAGATAAAATACCTATATCTAGGGTTGATCCTCATCCTCCTCACCTCCAACTGGATACACAGTCTCTTGGTAACAAAGAACGACCCCAGTTACCCTTCTAAGAAGGCGTAACCAGGACGGAGGAACCCCAACTACATACTCCTACATTTCCATAGGGATCCTCTCCATCCTTAGAGTGGGGAAATCATGGGTAATCCTAGCCAACTTCCCCTCCACCACAAAAACCATCACATCGTCACCAACAATATCCATAGGCTGCACAAAATTTCTAAGATGTCCGTCAGCCCAGACTGATCCAACATCTGCATATCAACATAAAGTAGGCCAAATTCAAATACATATGTATATATAATTTTATGAACAAAAATATCATAAAAATCAAATAATGAAAAAGTAAAAAGTCATATCTATCTCTCTCGATGCTCCTCCAGGAGGGAGGACGAGTTCTGGATCACCCCTGAAATTTGATCCTGCATAGGGAAATTTCTCAAGAGCAGGTACCTGTCTACTCCACCAGGAGCAGAATTCATTGCCATATCCACTTTGGATCCCACCTCCACCACCTCGTTAGAGGAAAATGTCACCCCACCATGTGAATCTAGGCTCATGGGGTGGGCATGGTGGTAAGGTCACTGCAAGACTAAGGGAAGGAACCATCTCAAAGAAGAATGCAACTATTATGCTGGCATATCCAAAATTCTTCTTTCGACCCCTCCTGAAGTTAGATAAATGTTTCTTTTGAATCAGGACTAGTTTTGAACACTAATCGAATAGTGCACCCCGCATACACTCTACCACTATGTGCATGTGTGTACGTGCTGATAAGTGTAGAGTAGATGATCCTACAAATATGACTACGATGATTACCATGAATTTCAGTGGAAAGATGATAATATGCGAAATCAGGATTTGTGTCCTTAATTTATGAGTTTCGGGAACATAATAAGAATTGATGCAATATTGTATGTTGAGTGGGTCACCGCTCCAACTGATTCCCTCCAGTTTCACAGGTGCCCCCTTGTCTAGTAATCCCATAATAAAATATACGTATTCTACGGTCGACTCCAAGGTTTCCCCTTGGAGGTCAAATAGTCCACGCTCCTGATCCCACAAGTTCAACAGTGTCTCCAATAGACGGACTTGCACACCCATATTCGACATACAATAGAATTTCAATAAATCAGGTCTTTTCAAAGCTTTCAAAGTTATGAGATCTCCCATTGCATCACGGTCCATGTCCTCATGCTCCTGTTCCCGCCATTCAAACACCATGATTTCCCTCCAAGTAAACAATTCCATCATTAGATCCTGAAAAAAACCATTTTCATTATTAATTTTTAAAAAATTCAAGGTTGCGCAGTATTCACAACTGTGTAGTCTGCATAGAGAAAACCATTTGCAAGTTTCACTATAGGAAACCTGCGATTATAACTCACATTCGTGGGTCTAATGAAGGCCACCCACGGTTACCGTGGGATGCCTTTAGGGCTGGAAAAAAACCAATAAATTTACCATTAAAATAAAAAATGGAATGCATGAAAGTAAAGAGGAGGGAGAAAACAAGAACCTGCAACTTGCGGATTCGAAAATGGTCCACTGGATTGTCCACAGTGATTGATCGAAGTAAGGAGGTAAAATAGCTAAATTTGGTTAAAAACTACAAATGGTAAGTTTTGTTTTGATTTTGAGCTATTTATAGTAAAAATTTGAAACTTTTACCCACTTTGTATAGTTTAAATTTAATTTTGGTTATCTAAACTTATACCATGTGTTTTCCTAGCTGCTAGAGGTCCTGGATGATCATGAAATTGATTTCCGTTGCATATAGTGTAGGACTTGGTCTTTGTTGCATATATTATGCTCATACATCATCCTTCGTTAAACCTTAGGATCTCATTTCATCCATGGAATATGGTGTATAACCACTCTTTACCTTGTACACATCATTGTTCTTCTGTGGATAAAGCCTCCTTTACACGAGTAACCCTAGTTTACAACTTTTACTTGTCTTTTTGGAACCAATGCCACAATTGTCTTAAGGTTGCGGGAGCCTTTGTAGTTGTTTTTTCATGAAAAAATGAGCCTCATTTTGCATATTTTTACCAAGATACACCTGATTATAAGGTTCCCCATCCTTATGGATTTATCTTTAGGCCCTAGTTTGGCTCCTTAAAATATACTAGACAGTTGATTAAACTTGTTCTTTCAAACTTGTTAAGGTAAACTAAACGATCATCTACATTGGTGGTAGGTTATCTATTTTTTTAGACCATGTATATTATTTATGAAAAAATGAACACTCTCTTTTCTTTGAAATTGAGAAGAGTATCTTCATGCATAGGGTTATCTCTTTTCTAGACCTGAAGGACTAAACTTATGGAAAATGAACTCCCGGTATGAGCTTAGTTTTCTCTTTTTTGTGCTTTGGACCCAAACATGAAAAATATTCTAAGTGTACTTTATGTATTTTTCATGATCACTAAACCCTAAATAATAAAGCATCGAGTTTACTGCTATAAGTCCCATTTCTCTTAAATAAATGGAACTTTCCGAGTGATCTTGCCTTCCTTCACACTCGTTAAACTCAAGATATATGATGCTTTTGAAGGTGCATCGATTAGGTGGTAATTTAAACCTTTTTCGGACCTTTCTAACTAAGTATGAAAAAGGTACAACTTAGTTCTTCGGAAGCTAAGAGAGTTCTCCTATGGATTGTTTTATAGTTTTTTGGACTTGGGAGAATAAATTTATGAAAAAGCGCCCCCTAGAGTCTTCTTTGGAGTTTTCAAACTCTCAAAACCATGAAAACACCAACGAGCATCTATTAATTTGGGCTCGTAAAATCCATGAACCAGTGACATATCAAGAATTATTCTCTCTCCTATTCAAGCTTGTCAAAATTGAAGAGAGACTTGAGTTGAATTTCTTGGACTCATTAAAACTTAACAATAAAGGAAAGGAAGAATTTTACTCTTTGGGTTTTAAGCAGTGAAAGCATGTCATCCTTGAACAAAGCACTCTTCGAAATTCTAGATACTCATGTCTCAGTTTTCCACTTCCAGTTCAACTATCACTTCAAATTATTACTCCTTCACTTGTCCTTTATACATGGGGAATCTGATCATGTCTCCTACATGAAATATAAGTCTAGTTGTCCTATATGAAAGTCTAAATCTTCCTTGAGTCATCTTTGTGTCATGCTCACTGTTCAAGGATCCTTACCTATGTCTGGTAATCCTTATTCCTATCATCCTCATTTCTGATAAATCCTTGTGTCTACCTTCCCTCATCTAGTATTCTAGTTACTCTTATGATCTGTTGAAGGATTCATTGCCTTCCTCTTCACACTACGATTTCTCATCAGTATCTCCTGAAGATGAAGACCTAGAGTCCTAAAGATGGTACCTTAGGTTTCACTATTCATATTGGTGAACTCCTTTTCTTCAGTTGTCAACATCACTCATTTACTGACAGTCTGATGAATTCCTTTCATGTTCGACTTCAACTCACATATTCACATGGTAGGAGTTGTACTAATGTCACATGCCCCAAATTGCAAAACATTTTTATGTTTTAAGAAACATTATGTTATATTTTATTATAAATTTTGTAATTAATGACCAAGTGGGGTCAAGGATAATTGAATGTAATTTCTGAATATTTTATTAATTAATAAATGAAAGATGAGACAACAACTTAAGGAAGTTGTTAAATGAGTGTTTTACTGGTCACTTGGTGGAGTAGGCTGGGTTGAGAGCAGATTGACACTTGGAAGCATCTTCAAACTACTTCTAGCTGTTGCAGGAGGAAACTTACCTATTTTTGTGGTCATGTTCCTCAAGAAAGTGAAACAAGAGCAAGTGGCTCATTAAGTGAAAACTGACCCAAAATACCTAGGCATGCTAATAAAACTTCCCATTGAAGACAACTGAGGCTGCTCATTCTTGACTTGTGAACATTCTGAGTGAATGAAGTGCACAAGAAAATTTGATGGAGGGGACTAGATGAAGTTTTTTTTGAGTGAAAAGTGTTGAATATCTGAACTAGTGCAGCTATTCTAGGCTGAGTTCATATTGCTGCATGCATAATAGATTTACTGCTGAACACTCAGTAGAGTTGCAGAGGATTACTAAACTACATCTCTCACCCAGTACTTCTACCAGATGGACCAAGAGACAAGCTCGAGGGTCCTCATATTTGCAGTTCATATTTCTCTAGGAGTTGGTTGGGAGGAACATGTTCCTTAAGCTATTGTCACCTCTTCTACATTTCCAGGTTCTACATGATTTATCTAGTTTTCTAATTACATATTTACATCTAGAAGGATGGAGTTTAAGCAATAATGTGTTATGCTTTTGTTTTTCCAATGTTAGGATTAGTTAATGAAACACTTTACTGTGAAAAGATAGTCAAATTCTGGTTTAGATATAAATTAGGGTAAATGATTAGAAGAATTTCCATATTTACTGATAGATTAAAAAAATACCTAACTGTATTTTTCCACACCTTTTAAAGGTAGTACTCTAATACAGTAGGTTAGATTAAATTCAGTTAAAGAATCGAATGAAGTATGCATGAAAATATATATATACTTAGTCTGTGTACTTAATTACACAGTGGATAAATTATTTTCTTGTAAGTTTACTATTATAGTAATTAAAAGACATTATAAAAACAAAATTCAAACAAGCAAGGTTAACTAAAGAAACAATAAATTAGGCTATAAATTGTAATATCCGTATTTGGATATTCTCAATGATTACTCAGTTGAATAATCAATCAATGGAAAATAATTCCAAATTGAAAATATAAAATAAATATTAAAGATGAATGATCATGAAATATTACAAAGTGAGTGTCATATATATATATATAAATTGGAAAGGCACTTTGGATACCATCCATGAAAGGATGCGTCATTTTAGAATAGTTTACTAATAACCATTTATTAATTATTAATTATTA
>LPNX010962392.1:8304-27460 GCA_001517045.1 Pseudotsuga menziesii
ATATGCATCACACTGGATAGTCGATGCAAATTGTGTGTATTTTGATATGCATTAGAATTCACATGCATTGGAATTCAATAGTGTTCCTTGAATTAACGCATGCGCGTTGAATTGTTTAGTATGTGCTAAAATGAATTGCTAAAATGAACTATTTGGGTAAATAATAGCTTGTCTATATTTCCTAATAATAAGTTTGATAACAAGTATGGATAAATATTAACATTGATATGATATGAACATTTTGTGTGAATAACTGGGATTTAGTTCTATACCCATGAAAGAATTAAGGATGGGAATATCCTTGAGTCTCTTAGCCTAGGATGGCCTATGGACTTGATTTCTAATGGACGAGGGGAAATACTGAAAGGATTTATATCTCCCCTTTTCCTTAGTGAAAACCTTTCCTAGATCAAGGTAGTTTCACGATAGGAAAATTTTACTTCAGTAAGTACCTATAGTTTTGTGGATTGTTCCACATACACATCCAGTTGCCCTTAATAACTCGAGTATTCTTATGTGTATTCTATAGATTTGGTAAAGGTATTTTTGAGATGTAGTTCTTGCAGTTGATGTAAATCTAAGTTGTTAATATTGCTAAGTTGGTAACTCACAATATGTGTTTGTATAATGGTGAATATTACATATATTAGCATTTTTTTATTAAACTAACATATTGTTGCATGCATGTGTATGCATATGGTTAAATGGTCATGTGCCTAAAATGTCACATTCACACACTCAACACCTAACTTGTGACTCTGATGTATGTGGTTCCAACATAATGTTGGCATACATAATGTGCACTGTGAATTAATCAAGAAAATGATGATGATCCAACAATTAAAATGCATAGTGTATTTTATTTATCTTAATGAAAAGTATAAATATGGTACTAAACATGTAATTGATTGGAATATGATTCAACTGGAATTGAAGGGGATTTTCTGAAACAACCTTAAAGTTGAAAATTTTGTTGCTTCTTCTATCCCATTTCTTATCTGGGATGTTGCACAAGTAGCCAAGAAATGGGACTGGAAATATAGGCCATACCCCATGAGCGATGGAGACAGATAGAAAGTGGATGGTGGAGGAATGTATGAAAGTTGGAAGATGTTATGAGGGTGGCATACGTTCGTCATTTTGAAATTTTTTGAAGCCATGTAAGTAATAATGTTCTTCAAGGATGATGCATTGATTTAAGGGGCAGGGAATGTGATACTCATGTTGAGCTAGGCCCTTAGACATATGTGATGTATTGTTACATGTTTAATAATGTGGCACTAGCTTCTTAGACATTGGTATTTAGAAATCATTATGGATGTGCATGACCATGAAATTATTATTATCATTTTTCAAATCACTAAAACATTTGGCTCAACATGGACCACTAACGAGAATGGTAGGCCATGGATTCCACAAGTGAGTGGGAATGGATGTCTGGAATTTTAATCTCTTAGTACATTATTATTTTTATTTTCCCACACCTTAGTACATGATGTTTACCTTGGATCCATTGAAAATATGAGTGTTGGGATTTTCCTTTTTATTTCCAAATTTTGATTTGTATTAAAACCCAAATTTTATTGTACCCTTAGCAACTTTATGATATGTTCTCACCTAAACACTTGAATATTGGACCCAAACATTATTTACATATTTATGTTATTCAAAAAATTGATTTCCACAAAATTGAATTTAGCCACCAACTCCTCAAGTGTGTAACTCCCATCATTGTTATTTTGTTATTATTGGAAAATGTATGTTTTGTGTAACCTCTCTCATGGTTTATGCACTCATCTTGGATATTTCTTATCACTTTTGGATGCTTCATTCTCTCATGCACTCCAATTTTCTTGTGCATGCAAAAGTATGACTCCTCGATTTTGTAACTCCCCTCTCTCTACCTATATGAATTTCTCTCCATGAATTTATGTGGTACTTATATTAATTAGAATTCTCCATGAGAAATTTGAATGGTCCTTCTTGGGAACTTGGGGATTTTATTCTCATTATTTAAAATTAACCTATTATGTCACTATTAAAGAGGTAATTCACATCTTTTGTCTAGAAATTCCATGTTTTATCTATTGGGAATGGTGGGAGGGGAATGCTTGGCTAATCCTATGTTGTTATGTGATAGCATGTTATGTTTTGTGTTACGTATGTGGAAATCATATTATGTTATATGTTACACACATATGATTGGCTAATTCTATGTTGTCGAGTAGTTGATGATTTCCCTAGTAGCCCTACTAGTCAAGGTTTCTCACATAGGAAGTGTGGAAATGGGATTGTTGAGCTAAGTCATACCACATAGGAATTGGAGAATGGACAATAAAGTAGTAGTTGGGAAAATTTTTGTTTTTATTTTCTTAGAAGATGAGTTTCTAGGAAAGGACTAAAATTTATTTACTTATGTAATCATGGCCTCATCTTGGGTGTTCCTGCTCAAGTTTCTATATGCATAACTTGGCATGTCTATGGTGGGGTGGAATGTGGTCCTATTAGTGCTAGTCGCCCCGTTTCAAAGAAATATTCTTATCAAGTTTTTATTTTTTGTTTTTTAATAAGGATGATATTTATCTCCTTACAATTTGATGCATATCTGATCCTTTTATTCCTTCCTATATCGATTATAGTTAAATGATAAGTAATGGGATGATATGTATCTTGTTTAAATTTGATTATGCTTATGTTTTTATGGTTGCTCGAGATTTCAAATTTATGGGTGTTAATAAGGAACCATAAATCAGGTTGTTTATGTTTCATTAACAGCTTGTATATGCTTCATTTATGTTTAAACTTGTATTAATCTCATGCTCAAATATAGATGCATCTCATGTGCAATTGGAAAAAAAATTACATTTGTTTTCTACAATTTAATATCAACGCTAGAAGTTTTATTTAATTAGCTATTGGAATGATTACCTAGACTTATACTCATTTATCCTGCTTTGCATATCTTCACTTATCCTTTCTCTTGGGTTCCTAGTTCCTTTAGAGTTAGTTTGGGGCCAAGGACATTACACACACTGGTAGAGATAGGAAGATAGGATAAACACAAATCTAAATACAACATGATGCACCAAAAAATACAAATGGAATTGACGTGAAAGTACACTTTCTCATTAGGATATGTACATATTGATACATGGAGAGTGATCCTTGGTTTCATATTGCAAATTGTCTCTTGGAATCCTTCCTAACTATTCATATTCACTATGGCTATTGATATTAATTACACATGAATATGTGTAAACTAAAGGATTGGGTTCCCTACAATCCCCCATTAATCTGAAGGGATGTATATGATTCCAAGAAGAGAGTTGAAATCTAGAGAGGACGATATGCAAATGGCTGGAGAAATTCTCTAAATCAAAGGTTTGTAGAAGCCAATGTCTTCTACTATATGAGTGGTTTTAAGATGACCAAAAATTAATTACCTCAACAAATTAAAATGTGTTGCTCTAGATAACCACAAAATCATCAACCATGAAGGTGGTTTAAGGATAACCACACACTTTGGAATTTGGATTAAATATTTAGAGCTTCCTACAACATTATGAAATACTAGAAGAAGTTGTATGCATCTTATACTTAATGGGTGGCTTTAGGCTGACCAAAAACTTTGGAACATGGCTCGAAGCTTCAAAGGTTCTTTGAATATTCCAAAAGGTTAATTGAATTCAATTTATTCCACCAAATAAATATTTATGGCTCTAGATCTAGCTCAAGTGGGTTTGGCTCTTGCTATTGCTTTGATTTTGGACAGATAATTGTAGATCAAGAGATAAAGGATCTTGATCTAATATAGGTTCACTTGTTCCTAACTATCATTTCATAATTTCATTCCCCACTTGTCAGGGACAAAGTAAGGCGAATAATATCTCTTAGGTGCAATATTTGTCATTATTTGAGAATTAATTCTTTGGTATGACTTATATATATTCTTGGTCATTGATGGCCCATGCCAATAAGTGATCCACCCATAGTGAATATTCTCTCTTGCATATTTCCCTATAATGTAACATCTATATAAAGAATGTGTATGTTTTACACAATGCTTCTAAAGGTGAAGATCAAAACACTAATCTTCCATATGGAAAAATTGAACACAATGTTGGCGTTTTGAACTCTAAAGTGGAGTAGATGAAGATGAACTTTATTTTATGAACCCAACACCATGAAACATGATTTATTTGAGTAATTATGAATGTGAATTGTCACTTCCTTGTTGTATCGAATATCGGTTATGTGTTTTTTATGGCCAATCTCTTCCCATGGTCTAATAAAAGGATTGAAAAGAAACAGAAAAACCTTTGTATGCATAATTTTATCTTCATTTTATTTTACTTTTGATGTGGGGCCAGTGATTTCCTTATGTGCTTCTGAAGTGGCGTCATTATGTGCAACCTATTGATATGAATCACAGAAAAGAGGAAAGTTTTGAATAGGAACAAGTTAAGAATGTCGCTTCCATTGTTGTAGATCATCATGTTGGATCTATGACTCAAGTTAAAGAAACTCAATAATGTCTTGTGATTGTTGTAGACAATATTGAATGCTAGTGAGTAGATTATCAAGAATAGAGAAGTAGATTATTCAGTAACTCCACCAATTCATTCAACGCATTGATAAAATTTAAAGATTGAATAATCACTCAAATAGTAAATTCATTATTGCAACTCCATCTTTTTACAAACAGTCAATAAACTCAAACTAAAAAAAAGGGTGTCAGTCTTAACCAAGAATGTACCCAACACAATTCAATTCAAAGCTAAGAAAAATAACTATTGCAAGTATAATGAATGTTCATTCTTGATTAAATGCTTTACAAAGGATACACAAATACATATATCTTGTTATAGGTATGATCCATAAAACATCATTTTCATGTTTTCCAAAATAATCTTATATCTCCAACCTTAAAAGCTACCATATGATACAACCTTGTAAGAAAGCAAATGGTGAAAAGTGAAATAATCTCTTATATATCCTTAAAAAGAGATATGCACATTCATATAGGATGCTTATATCACCATTTTGTAAAATACTATCACTTGAGAGTAATTTTCAATGATACAATAGCCATTTAGCATACCTCTCTATTATGCAACCAAGTCCCATAAATATCATAAAAAGAGAAGAAATAGACAAGAAGAGAATAATCCATGATTTAATAATGAATACCATAGATAAATAGAAATTCTCTTTGACTGAGGAACCTCACACAATGTACTGAGTACACCAAACAATACAGGATATAATGAAGACTAAAATGAAAATATATCCTTCCTATATATAGGAAACAAAGGTCTACAAATAGCAACTAATACACCCACTAATACACCCAAGTTGACATAAATTGAATATGTAATGCACCACAATATAGGGGGTAATGCACCACACTATATGGAATAATGTTCCATCATAAAGGGCTTAACATGCCCCTCCCCTTAAAAAAGTGTTGTCCTCAATGCTGAAGTAGTTATTGATTTTGTTGTATAAAGGAAACATCTTCCCATGTTGAATCTTCTGTAGGTAGGTTCTTTCATTTAATGAGATACTCTAGAATTGATTGATTTCAAAACTATCTAGTTATTATTAAATAAGTTATTTATTTAGGATCCAAGATGATTTTTTCTTCCTCATCAAGTTCTGGTAATATTGTTTGAACTCTTAGTTTATCATTGATTACCCTCTTTAAACAAGAAACATGGAAAACTAGATGGACTCGTGAAGATGCATGTAGTTCTGATTTGTACGCCATACTACCAATATTTTGTAGCACCTTGTAGGGACCATAGTATGTAGGTGATAATTTATTTTCCTTCTTGGTGTTCGTTAGGGAAATATGCTTTTATAGTTGTAGTCTTAAAAACAACCAATCCCCCACATTAAAGCTTCGTTCACTATGGTGTTGGTCTACTTGTTTTTTCATTTGATTTTGTTCTAGATTCAGGTTGTCCTTTAAGAGTTGAAGAACTTGTTTTTTATTCTTCATGTGGTATTACATTGCTCGATCCTTAGAGAAGTCTCTTAGTGAAAATGTGATGGATGGTAGATGATAGACATAAAGTGCCATGAATGGGGTCATTTTTGATGATTTATGGAAGGAAGTGTTATACCACCATTCTACCAAGGGTAACCACTTGACCCATTGTGTTTGTTTATCAGCTTCAAAACATCAATTGTATCCTTCCAAACATTTTTTATGATATTTGTTTGTTCAAAAAATTGAGGATGATAAGATGAGCTATGAGCCAATTGAGTACACAAACATGAAAATAATTCAGTCCAAAAATTGCCATTGAAAATGGGATCCTTGTCACTTACTATAATATTTGGGGCACCATGTAGTTTTTGTATTATCTCCATAAAATCATTGCTGATTGTGATTGCTTTGAAGGGGTGAGATAGTGCACAGAAGTGTGCATATTTAGTGAGTCTATCAACAACCACCATGATCACACTCTTTCCTTCAGACTTTTGTAAACTTGTAATAAAATCCATCGAGACCTTTGTACACCTTTGGATTAGAATGGAAAGTGGTTGTAGGAGACCTAGGGTTTTAATTGTTTGCACTATATTTTGTTGGAAAAGAAAACATTTTGTCACAAATTTTTTAATAGCAGTTTTAAGAACATCCAAAAAAAATCTTTCTTGACCCTGTCGTAGGTTTTTAAGAAACCTAAGTGCTCTGCTATCAGTGAGGAGTGTAATTCAAAAAGTACATTTTTTCTTGAGTTGGGAACTCTGACCAATATATAAGCAATCCTTGTACCATAACAATTCATATTTCCACCTAAATGTATTAGAGGCACTGGGATCCTAATGTAGCTTTTGAATGAATGTCCATATTTATTCATAATGTTTCCATCCATCCCTTTCTTAGGATATCTAATATGGTTGGATTATAGAGATAACATAGAGTAATTCTTAAACATCCTCATCCTTCCTGATGTGTGCATATGTGACAACATTTTGCTTCCCATTTTTGTAGATGGTTTCAAGCTCATATCCCAAAATTCTTGTCACCCATTTTTGTTTCTCTTCTGAAGATAGACTTTGTTAGAAGAATTATTTAAGGCTACCATGATTTGTTTTAACCTTGAAATGTGTCCCTATAAGTTAGGGGAACCATTGCTTGAAGTCATGTAGTATTGCCAACATTTTCTTCTCATAAATGGGTGTTTTAAGTTCTTTCCCTTGATTGGATGACTTGTGAAGGAAAGAGAGTGTCCTTCTTGCCTTAGTACATCTCCAATTATATTTTCTGAAGCATTAGATTCCACAATAAAGGTTATTGTGAAGTATGGTGTCACCAAAACAAGATCTTTACACATTTCCTCTTTGAGTTCTTGAAAATATTGACTTGCCTATGGAGTCATAGAAGATGCATATTTCTTCAGTAATGTTATTAGAGGAGGTATTATTCTTCCATAGTTCTGAACAAACTTGTGGTAGTACCCTGTGAGACCTAAGAATCCTCAAATATTCTTCAAGGTTTTTGGAATTGGGTAGTCCATCATGGATTTAATTTTTTTAGGGTCTACCTTCACACCTTCATGAGATGCAATATGACCCAAATACTCTAGCTTCTTTATCCCAAAGAAAAAATTGAGGGTCTTGCATACAATTCTTTTTACTTTAGTAGCTGTAGTACCATGTCGACATGTCGAACATGTTCTTCCCAAGAATTTCTATAGATTAGTATATCATCAAGGAATACCACCACACATTTTCTAAGGAAAGGATTCAAATAAAAATTCATCAAACCTTGAAATGCGGAAGGCACATTTGTGATAGCAAATGGAATTACCAAAAATTCATAGTGACCTTCATAAGTTGTGAATGTTGTTTTGGGGATGTCTTCATTCTTCGTTTGAATCTGATCATACACAAAATGAAGATCCAACTTTGTGAAGACAACGTATCCATGTAATTTTTCTAACAATTCATCAATGATAAGAATGTGAAACTTATATGTAATGGTGATGTTTTTTATCTCTTTATAGTCAGGACACATATGCCATGATCCATCTGTCTGGGGTACCATTGCCACTGGTGCAGAGCAGGAACTTTGGCTAGGCCTAATTATGCTAGCCTCTAACATTTTAGCAATCCATATGCTCAATTTCACTCTTCTAGCTATAGGGATATCGGTGAGGTATGATTTTAGGAGGAACAATTCCTAGAATTAAGTGGATAGCATGATTGAAGTATCAAATAGGTGGGAGACCTTTGGGAATATCTTCAAATACTTTGGAATTCTTATTAATGACCCTTTGGAGATCTAGTGAGATAGGTAACTTTGAGGTTTGGACATATAATGATCACAATTGTGAAACTATTCCTTGATATCCATTTTCAACAAATTTTTCATACCATTAGAGCTTATCACCTTGCTTAGTTTTCCTATAATACCATTTAACTAATATTATTTTCCATCCCATGAAGATTTCATGAAATTTTTTTGAAAATTTAAATCCATTGTTCCCAATGATTGTAACCATTGGAGACTTAAGAGAACACCAAAACCACCCATTGGCATAGTAATAATTGGACTATTCAATACATAATCCCCTATCACAGGATTGATATTATGGAATTTACCTAAGCAATTTATAGTTCCTCCATCTCAAATCATTACTTAAAACTCTAGTGTTGTATATGCAAAGCAATTAAGAAATTTGGATACTTTATGTTGATATTACAACATCATGATTCATTCTCTAGTCTTGTGAGTACTATAAAGTCCTACAAATATCCTCATATGATTAAGGTGGTGATGTTGTAAAGCTTGCGGGTAATATCAAGCCGAGTCTTCTGACTAATATCAATACAACAGACTTGTGAGTAATATCAAGTCTATAAATGTGTGTGTAATATCAAGTGAGTCTTGTGAGTAATATCAAAGTAGTAAACTTGTGAGTAATATCAAATCCTACCAATATCCTCATGTTGTGAGGTGGTGTAGTTTATTGTGTTAAGTGGTTATACCATGTGATGTATTACTAGGCATGGTCACTAAATTTTATAAGTCTCCTTTAGGGATTAAATACCCCTACAGTGATTTAATTTAGCATATGGCTATATGACCTGGGGTAACACATATGATCATAGGTTGGAAACAATTATTCTAATTACGATATGATAAAGATGATTAATTAATTAAACACTCATGGGCCATGCAAAATTAATTAAATGATAAATGAGATAAGCACATACATATAGAAAATATTTGAATTGCCTATGTAAGAGCTCTAGTGAACTCAAATTGCAAAGACAACAAATAAGTCTAAGTTGTGGGAAACAAGTATCACTTACTTAAGGAATCTACTTGATACAGAGAAAAGTTGCTATGGTTTGGGGTGGACCACAATAGACAGGATGAAACAAGAAATAAGCCCATTTCAAAGCATGCTAAATATATAAAAGAATCTAACAGTAAGGGATAAGAAGCATACCTTATTCCATATGTTCAAAGTAGATGCTAATTGAGCTTTCAACCAAACTTATCTCTGCACATTGTCCTCAACAACAACAAGATATACAAGTATGATATATATAAGTGTTAGAGTCTAATCTAGCATATTTAATTCCAACATGTAAATAGAGTAATTACATCCATGGATAAAAATACTCATAATCACACAAGTAATGAACGAGAAAAGGATATTTCTATTAATATGAACAAAGATACAAATGAAAACCTCTATCGGCACCTCATCAAAATCAAGAAACCAAGTCCCTCTACCTAGGCCTCCACCAATTCAATCCTCCCTACAAAGGCAAACTCACAAAGCTAAGGAAAGATTGGTAAAGAGCACTAATCATTGCTTCAAAGAAAAAGGGATGCAAAATCAAGCATATAAGAATGGGGCACAATATTACTATAATATATTTTCTCTCCAAAGTTATCCTCTTTTAATGCTTAATAGTAGCTCAATATATAGCCACACAATGAGAAGTGAAGGATCGAATTGGAGAATTTCCCGAGATATGGAAGTCCAAGGATCGAGTCATTCATTACTTGATGGGGAAAAGTAAAATAAAATCATGTTTTAGCATAATTTCCGATGTACGTGGGTGACAATGGTGCAAGCTGTGTATATGCAGGCTATAGATTTGTGGCCCATGTATATATTAAAAAATGTATTTTTAAGGGTTCCACTGGAGCATCAGGGTAATGGTGAGAAAATGGGATAAAATGAGTCTACATAGGGATAGGGATAAGCCATCAAAACATGATGTATCAGGTGTGGAAAATCATACTATAACACTATTCCTTCATTTATGAAAAGTGGTTTGTTAAATATGGCATTGATGGTGAAGCACTAAAGACATTCAGATAAAATCCTAACTAATGGCCAAGAAATTAGTTATTTAGTTCACATTCAGTTAGATTCATCTATGTTCAGTTACATTCAATTTTGTTCAATTCAGTTCAGCTACATTCAGTTTCATTCTGTTCTGATTCCATTTAGTTCAGTTTAGTTTAATTAATTGACACTCATTTAGAGGTAGTTTACACCAGTGAATTAATGGAGGGATCATATCCTCAGTGTGGGAGTTAATTACGAGGTGACAACTTGGCACCAAGTTAAGGAAATTGCAATATGTAATGTGGGAAGTGTGGACACAGTGTGTATAGTATTAATAGTTCCCAAAAGGAATCCAACCATTTTCTACCTTCCATTGTATGAATGAAAGTTTTTTCTTAGAGCGTTATGCACTTATCAAGGCTATGACAATATTCTGAGTGATCTCTATTCTCTAGTGCAACTTAGATATACCTGTTATCAAGCAATATGCAAGTGTTGTAAAATCATTCTCTACCATTATATATCATACTCAAATATTGTTTGTTGGGTTTTTCATCCTCCATATTCATGGAGGGTTTTCCAAGGGTACATCATGTGTCCAGTGGTTTTATTAATTTGTGTGTTTGATTTGTTGATGAGATCTACCGGTACTGAATTGTTTTTCAAAATGTTTTAAATTTCAATTATCTTCATATTTGCTCAAAGATTGACATGGTATCAGAGCAAGGGCATGCAAGAGATTATTATTGTGAAAACATTCTAAACCTACACATGATATTCGAGCACTGAGCAAATCTTGAAGCAATGGAATCACTATTTGTCCAACCAGAAGATTGACTTGAAGGCACATCAAAATTCAACACATGGAAGGTGAGAGTGATCAATATTCTTGAAGGGAATGATCTTGATTCCTTTGTTACCACCATGATCGAAGATCCTACTACAAATGCATGAAGAAAAATTACAAGAAGGATCAAGCAAAATAAAAGAGGATCATATATGAATCTGTGAAGGACAACCTCATGTTGGTGATAACACCATTCAAAACAACAAATGAGTGTTTTGACACACTCATGAATCTTTATGAGAAGAAGGACCTTACTCAAAAGAGGGATTTGAAGAAAAAATTACACAACATAAATATGGAAATAGATGAGACAGTAGCCTCATTCTTTACAAAGATTTCATAGGTGAAGGATTAACTTGCAAGAATCGGTGTGGAGATAGATGATGTTGATATTCTTCAAACCACCATCGATGCGATACCTGCCTCATGGGAGAAATTTCTTGCTGTAGTAAATGGAAAAGAATAACATCCCAAATTCGAACTGCTTTAGCATGATTCCATTCAAGGAGAAGTGAACATCCAGAACAAAGCAGTGCACACTAAGTAAGAGAATCTAGCTGTCACAGCTAGAACCAAGAAAGGGAGGAAGCCATTCTCTCCCAATAAATTATTCATGGAAAGGAGGAAGAGTTTACTAAGAAATTTGAAAAACAAAATATTAAATGATTCTACTATAGAAAGAAAGGTCACTTTGCAAGAGAGTGCAATAAAAAGAAGAAAGATGAAGAAAAGGTTCATGCCTCTACTGTCTTAGAAGAAACTCCAGAAAAGAATGCACCCAAGGAGAAAGGGACAAGGAGGGAGTATAACCTTGTCTCTACATTTTCTAGATATATCATCAGGGGAGAATATACATGGTTGATTGACATTGGTGCTTCAAAGCACATAAGGGCGCAATCTCCAACATCAAAGAGAAATAGTTTGAATGCATGGTAGAATTGGGAGACAATTTCACATACTCAATCAAAGGAGATGGATTTACGTCTTTCTAGTTAAATTTGGGAGACACACTACAAGTGGAGGACATTCTTTATGTCCTTGAATTGAAGAAGAACATACTCTTTAATTATGTCCTTGAAGATAAAGGCTTTCGAGTCATCTTCAAGGAGAATCAATCATACTTGTGGTTGAAGAACCATAACATTGATGGTGCTACTTCTATTGGAGATTGAGAAGGAAGACTTTACAAGATCCTTGAAAAGTATATTGTAGCCATGACACGTCATATTATCATCCCATGCGATATTTGGCATAGGATACTTGGAAATATCCACTTCAAATAAATCCCTAGTTTGCAGCGAATGGTGAAAGGTATGCTTAGTTTTGATTTTGTACATGACACTGTTTGTAGAGGTTGTGCTTTAGGAAAGAATGTTAAAAAGAAGTTTCCTAGAATCCATAATAGATTTAAATGCATGTTAGATTTATTTCACTTAGATTTTTGTGGACCCACGTATTCCTCATCCCTCAACAAGCATATTTACTATGTTTCATTCATTGATGATTTCTTCTGTAAAGCTTGGTTCATGAAATCCCAAAGTGAAACCTTCAGTAAAATCCAAGGGTATAAAGCCTTAGTCGAGAATAAAAAAAGTAGGAATATTTGTGACGTAAGGTCTAATAGTGATGGATAATTCAAATCAAATGTATTTAATGAGTTTTGTAGTGATGCAGGCATGTAGATAGTTAATAGTTCCCTACAACCATTTACAAAATGCGGTTGCAGAGAGAAATAACAAAATTGTTTGTAAAGCTACAAAATCCATGTTACATGGTCATGGTATATATTGTTACTTGTGGGAAGAATATATTAGAACAGATTTCCAGATGCATCTCTTGACTTTCCATGTGTAATGTCCCAATTCAAAAATTCCCAATGAAGATAGAATTTTGGAAAAAATGTCTTAACTAGTTTTGACCCAAGGGATTTGAATGGATCAAGAGGGTCTAGAATTTGGTAGGGAATTATGTGGGGAATATTAGGAATATTAAATTGACTCTCTTATATTTCTATGACCTTTCATAGACATATGCAACTCGAATTGGGCATGATGGAAAAAAGTGAAAAATTACTAGCAATTTATGATGCAATTTCCCATAGGGTGTGGGAATAAATGGATCTCCAACTCCTAATAAACCCTCCCAAATTTCAGAAAAGAGTATGGGGACTGTAATTAGAATTTTGCAACAGAGTATTAAAGGTTGATATTCAAATGCACAATTTTAGTGATATTTCCTTAAGGGAAATGACACAATAAAGCTCAACTTCAACTCATAAATTGTGCATATAATTGTTTAGAACAGAGAAATATAAATATATACCTATAAAATAATTTCAATATCTCACTAACAACATATAACATTGACCCAATTCACAATATCAAATACACAATTTCAATATCAAATACACAATCTCCATTAAAAGGGAAAATCCTCACATGGAAACTAGTCACAAGAAAGCTTGCAAATGTGGACATTTGCATATATATTTCTTTTGATTTCAACTTACAAAGCATGTTAACAGGATATTACAGATCTATACATCATACATCAGAGCTTGGGCATCTACTAGACTCAATGGGGGCATAACCACCATCCACATTAGTGCGCCTTCATAGAAAAACATGGAAATATGGAAGTGAAAATTGATAGAATGGGAGGAGAGATGGGTCACGAAAAGTAGAAGCCTCCTATATGCAATAAAATACTCCATGAAGCTCCCAATGAGAGTTCTGAGTGGCCTCTCCCATGGCCAAGTTGGATAAGAAACTCACTCTCTCAAAGTTCGCTCGCTAGGAGGGTAAGTGTGCACTCCAACGTGCCAAGGAAACGCTAATGCTCTCCAAATGCCAAAGCCAAATTAACAAATGATCAATATCCATTTACATTCCTCATGACATTTTTTTCAATGACTCACAAGGTCCTCCAAGGTCAAATTCATTCCCATAGGATTCCTCCACCTTATCCTTGATGTATAGTAACCTCCATACTGCTTGGCCTTCTCGTCAACCCTTCATCTTCCACCAAATTCAAATGGTTTCCTCTAACTCCCAAATTCAACCTCTTGGTGGCTATTTTTGGCCTTGTAATTTCATATTTGTCATATGTTAGCAATGAGGTTCGACTTGTCATAGAATATTCCATAATTGTTGTCATAAAGCGTAGGAAATCTAGCTCAACATGGCACCTAGTTTCTTCCTAGACTCTTCCTCTTCTATGGGGAGTTAATCCTACTCACCCATTTTGTAATAGCCAGGTTTTGACCCCGTTTGCTTTAAATGCATATGATGTATATAATGTAATTGATCATGGTGTGGAGCTAAATGCAAAAGCCCCACCATCGATTTGGTTCTGTCATGTTTCGGTGATTGAAATCGTTTCTGATGGTATATCATAATATATGACACATTATAGTTTTGGCATTATGTAAATATGCATTTTTAATTAAAATGAACCCCAACCAGCTATGTCAATGCAACCATAATGAAAATGGAATGATTTTTCTAAGGATAAGGAGGGGTAATTATTAAACTTTGAGCCTATGGGAAAAAGCCATGTGTCAGCTATTAAACCCCTTTTTACTTACTCACCTTTTATTGTCTCATCAGTCAACTACCACATTAAAACCTTTAGTTGTTAGTTGGGGCATTTATTATTGGGTAGTGGTGTGTGGCAGGACTGCCAGTCCTTACCCACACGCACACTCTACCAGTAGACTCTTTCACTTCACGTGGGCAGGGAAAACAGGACACCATTCTTCTTCCATTCTGGTCTATCCTCACACGGAGGGAGCTGTTCTCTCTTCTCCTCAAGCACAGGTTGGGATTCTTCATTGTTTTCCTCATGCAGCGAATTGGAAGAGCGGCCTCAAGGGCATGATTTCTACTGTGTATGCATTTTCCTTACCGACTTTTGGTTCTGTGTATATGTTTCCCCCCTATCCAAGCTGAGAGTCAAATATCCTTTCCAACTTGAGCTGTGTATTTCTTGTTGCCTCAATGTTGAGATCAGGGATGTTGTTTTCCCCGTGATTTTGTGGTTTAATGTGGGTTCATTTGCATTTTGGGTTGCTCTAGATTCTTAGGAATCGTTTGGCCATGATAGGGCCAAGAATGACTTGGGAATCAATTTCCCCAGTCAGAGCTGTGAATTGCTAATTTTGTTGCGTGTATGCAGTGGTTGGTCTTCGGAGTGTGTTGGAGTGGGAATGAAGGATTGATTTTCTTGATAAACTTGGTGTGCTTGGGAGCCACACAGACAGAGCTAGAGGGATGGCTTTCTTCTCCACAACCCCTGAATAGCACTGGAAGGGAGGTCGGGGTCTAAGGGACTGTGTAGCGGAGAAGGGATTTATTTCCTTGTGTTGGGTGTGTGTTGCTGTCGTAGAAGTCAGGCTAGTTCTGGTGTAGGTGTCCTTATCTCTTCAATGAGCTAACCAGCTTAGCATTCAACTTTTCCTAGCTCCTTGATGGCCTGATAAACCCAACTGTGTTTGCTTGGTTGATTTGTGTATCCTTGGCTATGTGTAAGCCTGCTTGTTCCGTATTCCTTTGGGAATCATGCCCAGCTCGCGGGTGGCAGTGTTGCTGAGAGACTAAGGAGCACACTGGCCTAAGGTTGGGTGGAATGTTGTAGTGGCGTAGCTGGTTTCGAGATGAATTCTTCACAAGATAAGTATTCTTGTCTATTTCATCTCTGTAATTATATTTACTGTTTAATGGATTATGATGAACATGTCGAATGCTTGAATGTATGGATTGCTTCTTCTGTATGTTAAACAATTATGCATCTCTGCATGTTTTTACTTCCAAGCATTTTATTTCAGTTTTATGTATGCGCATGTTCATGGGGCTAGTTGCTCGGTTAGATAATGGCTTGATAGCGTCCTCTTCGCCGGTCAGAGGGTCGGGGACGTTACACTTTTGAATCCTTGGGATCATGATATGTAATTTGAAGACTCTTCACCTTCTAATAACCTTCTATCACACATAATTTCAAATTTGGGATTAATTCATGACATGTGTAAGGAGGAATCTTGCCACCCAAGGCCCCTGTAACATCCCCTTAGAGCATGACCGAAAAACATGAAGAGTAAGTAAAATAAATACCTTTGAAATAGGGTAAATGAGAATTTCAACTGATACAAGTAAGGAATCTAGGTATCTCCATCTTATTTTAATTTATAGTAAATATACCAAGATATAGAGCAGGTAGGCTCTCAGTGTGTGTGTGTGTGTGTGTGTGTGTGTATGGTTATGATAGTACTAAAAGAATCTTGATATATATTTTATAACACACCATTTCTATATCGATTTAAAGACTCGATTGCTAGCAAAGTTAACTTGGGAACATGTTGGTTTCAATGGAGAAACCAGTTACAATCCTCACTCAAACCTCATTATTTAGACTCTAGTTAACTCTTTACATAATTAATTTATAATTAAGGTAATTTATTTTACTATGAATTTATGAGCCTAGGGCTCGAGCATGAAAAGAGTATTACATAAGAACATACCTTAAGAAAAACTATGACAAATGGAAAATGTTAATCTTATTTATATGAAAAAAAAAATGAGGAAATAAAACATATGCATTTTGGTTATATCAAAACACCATTAAATATACATATGAAAAGTAGGTGTATTTATGGAGAAAGAGGGTATTCCCTTTTATTTTGCAGTGTTAACCATTTTATTAAAACAATTTCGGATATTGGGAAAATCAATCGTTTCCTATCTTTAGCATCGTAAAGGATATTTGAGGGGTTGATTTGAGAGAAATCTTAGGAACGTGGTCCCCTCGAGAAGAAAACGTGGAGGCTCTCCTTTGACAAGTGGCGTCTTTTTTTATTATTAGTAATCTTGTCTTTTGAGCGTGGACATTGCTGTTTGGGGAATCGTTCTGGGTTCTGCCGATCAGCTATTGAGCAGTTTGGATGGGAGCTTACTAGCATTTTTCCAATTGGAGATCCCGAAGGTAGCTAGGTAGCTTACTTATCACTATCGATCGTGAATGCATTTCCATTTGTGGTATGCATTGTCTTGGTATATGGTTCTCTAGGTCAACAATGGATGCATCTTTGTATTTTTGCATACTACTATTTTAATATAGATCTGGAAGTTAAAACTAGACACCTCCATTGTCAGCGAAGGCGTTAGATCTGAACATTGATTTCTTGCATTCCTCATTGCCAGCGACTTTAGGGTAGACTAGTGAATCTGCCTGTAGCCTATCTTTTTAATAGACCTAAGCATTTTTATCTGTAATTATTACTTTTTCCAGCGCTCTTGGTGTAGAGTGGATCTGCATTTTACTTTTGTAAGAGTGGGAATGGATCAGCGCTTTGATTTGTATTATATAGATCTATATGTTGATTGCGTCGATCGATACTAATCCCTTATTGCCATTTTTTTTTACAAGCTCATCTTTAGCATCCCATTCACATTTTGAAATTATTGGCAAACAAGCATTCTACCAAATCTGGGAGCTTACAAAAATGCGTTTTAGGTTTGGGTTGAAGTCCATATCTTTTATGCATGGAGTTCTTCTGCTGGTAATTTCAGCTCTGAACGGCTAGTTTTTTTATACATGTTGCTCAACATTTGTTTAACTGAACTTACGGCTTGAACTCCGCTGGTAAATAAGGCCCTGTAACTGATTGTAAATGTTGTTCCCAGTGATTGAACAAACCCCTTTATAATGAGTTCTGTTGGCAATCTCGGGCATATACTTAATGAATACAGTTTGGTTGGTGTTAAGGTTTACATTCTGTGCCACCTTCTCCCCATAATTGTTGGGGCAGTGGAGATAAATAGCTTTGATCCGAGAGAATCTGATCGTTTTCATCTGGCTGAATAACGCTGTCTATATGTTTATTGCATTGATAAATAATAATCCCTTATCGCCCTTTCTTTTACAAGCTCGTCGAAAAAGCTCATCAAAACTTACCTTCAAGTTCATTGATTTGCCTTGACCTTTCTTACATACGATATTATGAATATGAAGTTAGAGAAATAGATCCTTCTAAAACTTTTAGTTATCATGTAAGAACTCCAGTTCATCGATTTGTCTCGACCCAGTTCGTTGGTTTCTTCTGCCCATAACATGACCAGTCAGCAAGTATAAATTGTTTTTGTTGGATGAAAAGCATAGAATAGATTAAAGCGCAGCTTTAATAGTTGTACAACCTCGAGTTTTTCAATAATAAAGTCTAAATTTTTTTTTAGGAAGTTCACGTTAAGCGTTTTTGTACTGAAGCAAATTTTTGGAGTATGAATGTTCTAGTGGAAAACTTTATATTTGAAAGAATTTTAATATAGGTTTATAAATAATGGAAAACTATATATATATTTTATACACTTTATGTATTTTTAGTATATTGGCAACTTTGGAACATGAACATATGTAGTGGAAAACTTTATATGGAAAGAATTTCAATATATGGTTGTAAATAGTGAAAAACTTTATAGTGTGAAAACTATAATGAAAGGATTTCATTATATATTTTAACAATGGAAAACTTTATATATGTTTATAAATGGGGAAACTTTATATTAAAAGAATTTTAAAATATGTTTACAAATAGTGGAATAGATTTGTGTTGGAAAGAATGTCATAGATATATTTATACAAGACAAACATAATTTTTAATGGTAAAGTGGTTATAGGATCCCTACTACCAAGTGTTATACTTGATATGTAACTATATTATACTTATAAATATATACATGAGGTAAATAGGCTTGATAATAGTAATAGAGTTACGATTATATATAATTAATCAATGTCATTAGATATCTTTTTTCTAAGGATAATTAGATATCTTTTAGTATGGTAAGAGAGATAATAAATTCTCCCCTTGGAAATATATCCGGCAGTAAAAAGACCTCTGTTGAAGTTCCCAGGATCTCCGCTAAAGGTTTGGGCTATATAGGTTCCACGAGAAAAGCTAAAGGTAAAGCACCCACCCTAAGGGCTACCC
>LPNX010962392.1:27574-75803 GCA_001517045.1 Pseudotsuga menziesii
TACAATTATCCATTCCCTTGAATAGTTTTTGTATATTGAGAATATACATGGAGGAAAACCTTACAAAAAGGAAATAGTAATTGACAAGTATTCTCAATGGAAGAGATTGGCAGTGGGTATGCCACGGAATTGTAAATCTTCTCTTGATAAATTAATATAAAGACTAGCAAGCTTTGGTGGATGTAGACCCATGGATGGGGTGAACCATGTATATGATGTCTCTCTTTGTACTATGTTTTTATGTTTTGTATATATACTCATTTTCATGATGGTATTTAATGTATGGATGATGCACAATGAATGATTATGATCCATTATCTTTAATTGAACAATGGTTAAATGATTCAATACCTTTGTTTAACATTTTGGCTTCAATAACTGGATTTATAGGTAAGTAATTAATATTTTGTAAGGTCTTATTACCATAGCAGTATATTAGGGAAAAGCGTTAGTAATGGTTACAATGGGAAAAGATGAAGTACGATCAAAGAGTTAAGATAAAATAATGAGAACTTGTGATGTTAGTCTTTTAATGAATGTATTATTTTTTACGATTATGTTATTTCACACTCTCAAGAGATTAACATGGTTGACTTGTTGGTTATAGTAAAAGTGGAAAAAAATTACCCCCAATTTCTCAGAATTTACATTGAGGAATTTAGGGTATGTTACAAATGATATCAGAGCAAGGTTGCAACACTTGGGCCTTTATGGGTGGAACACAAATTAGAAGGTACAAGTTGGATAAAATAATGATTGGGTGGTTACTAGATAACAGAAAGAAATAAGGTAAATATCGGGGAATACTTTCCCTACGAGTCATTCATATTCTAAGGGATGAACTGTAAGTATATAAATAATCCATGTTGAACTCACTAATGTGACCATTAGAATGCAGGTTAAAGCCTTGTAGAAATGAAATAGTTATTTATTTTATATATTTCTTTCTCCTTGTCATGATGAATGCACGATAAAATTTGAAATTCATTTAGTTGGAGATACAATGATGAAGACAAACTAACCTTGTAGCTTTTGCATGATAGGAAGTAAATGGTGGGTGCACAGTTTCTTCGAAAAACCCTATGGAAGGACAAGGATTATGTTCAAACTAGAGTGACCAATTGGGCATCTAAAACAAGGAAAGTTGAAGTCCATTTGGAAAATTATGACGAGGTGGTTTATGCTTTATCCATATCAATTGTCGAAATTAAACCAGATAAGTACCATGCTAGTCCAATTATTATGCCTTATAAATTATAATATTGTGTTGCATGATGAAATTTTTAGCTCTATACAAAACTATCTTTAATATATTTTTCTAGAATATGAAAGGGGGGAATATAAAGAGTTCTTAATATGACCTAGCATGTTTTCCAAAGTACTTTAACTGATGAAAAATAGTTTTATAGAATATTACTATTATGGCCATGTAAATGTGTCCACTATGTACAGTTAAAATTCTAGATCTATTAAATGGATTTGCCTTGTGGATGTGGAAATTTATGGTGAATGGTGTAGATAATTGATGAAAGAATTTGGAAAAACAAACATTGTTGAATGATTTGCAAATCTTTTACAATATACTAAAAAGTATAACAACATGATGATGATGTTAGAGGTATGCTTTGTTTGAATATATAAATTGTATCTAGTCATTATTAAATGGTGCACGTGTATAAAGAGTGATATTATAACTACATGTTATGCACAGAATATGAATACTATATTCATTTGGTTACAAAGAGGAATACTTTAAGTACTTATAAACCATGGATATCCCATCATTAAAAAGGTTTTACCTATGATGTACCATTTTGATTTCGTGAGAAAACCAAACGCTATTTCTTATAATTGTTAAAGAGTGAAGACTAGAAGTGACTTGTTGAGAGGATGTTATCATTTCCTTGGGTTGGTATTGTTATATGAAAATCTAAGAGAAAGTCTTCTACAACTAAAATTTTCACCTTATGACAATGTTATGAAATGTTGTGCTAACAAATAGTTTTGGATACAATTAGTATTTTCTATGACGTTATGAAAAACAAGAACATTGAAAATTGATCATTGTTGTAGTTGAGTTTTAACAAAGGAAGCTCACTTGAAAAGTTGGGTAACAATGATAGAGGTATGCACTTCTACGATTGTACATATACTAATTAAATAAAATGAATATCAGTTATGTTAAAAGTGCACATGTATAAATACTAATATTATATCATTGTTATGTAAGGAATGGGGTAATTCAAATCATAATATTGCACTTATGAATTTTAATTAGGAAAGAAATTGATTGCTTATGACTCATTGAAAAAAGAGAAAATATAAAGTTGCTTGAAATTGGTTATCGGTGGGAACCATTACATGAAATATTAATTGTTATACAATTTGATATTGTGACTAACTATTCATAGCGAAGTGCAGGCATCACGGAATTGGTTATGACAATAATATAAAGAGCCATAATGGGAACCAAAGTTCCATGACTGCAAGCAACTAAATGACATGAGAAAGATTTGGAACATCTGAAACTAAAATGAAGAATGTACAAAAGGTACATGTTTACATATAGGTACAAGAGGTACATGTTTCCCCTTGGCCAACTAAGCACCAATATGCATCCTAGGGATGCCTAGGTATAAGACCTAAGGTTAGATTTCATTTCCACACGAATTGATGTTGTAAGAGACTATCACGTGAGTAAGGGATTCATGAAAACCCTCCGGGTATCATGGTGTTGAGAAAGGAAGTGCTTGAGCTAGGTGAATCAACTTGAATAGCACAGGTAGGAAATATACCCGAGATGGGGTATCGTCCTCCTGTTGGGTAGCTTGGATTAGTACTTGGAGTATTATTGGCATTGTGTTTGTTTGGATGGAGGGAATCCAAGAGGAACGAGAAGGTATTTAATAATACTTGTAAAAAGTATATGTGTTTTCGTTCCTATGAGGTAATGTGTTGATCTATCGACAAATAAATTAAATAGGAAGACTTGAACCATTATAAATCCTACAATTAAATACTGTTGGATTATTGATTTATTCCTAAACGGTTGATGTTGATCATAGTAGAGATACAGTGGTATGTTTCATATTTTGGGTTGGTGGCCTAGAAACACATGATGGAGTCTTGTTAAGATAAAGGATTAAAGAACACATGAAAGAAAAAAACCATAAATGTGACAATAATAGAAGACGAGTAAAACATATTTTTACTTATGCACTATCATGTTGCCAATAGAAGTATGTATGAATATGATGATATTCAGGGAAGACGTTGTGATGTCTTCCAGAGTATAGGTTATGAAGGATTAAAGCTAGTGGGAATCACATAGGATTAAAGGCGAGCAAGCAAAGCTGTTTAAAAAAAAATAAAAAAATTAAAAAAAATAAAAACATTGTGAGGGATGCAGAACCAAGCAATAAGAACTTGAAGGAAATGAACACAAATCCTTGGAAGGATATGCAACAATGAGGACGGTGTTACTTCTAAAGGGGAAAGTTTGTAACATCCCCTTAGAGCATGACCAAAAAACATGAAGAGTAAGTAAAATAAATACCTTTGACATAGCGTAAATGAGAATTTCACCTTATACAAGTAAGGAAGAGGTATTCTCCATCTTATTTTAATTTATAGTAAAGATACCAAGATATATAGAAGGTAGGCTCTCCATATATATATGGTTATGATACTAACTAAAAGAATCTTGATATATATTTTATAACACACCATTTCTATATCGATTTAAAGACTCAATTGCTAACAAAGTTAACTTGGTAGCATCTTGGCATCAATGGAGAAACCAGTTACAATTCTCACTCAGACTTTAAGCCTTTATTTAGACGCTAGTCAACTCTTTACATGATTAATTTATAATCTACCTTTAATTTATAATTAAGGTGATTTATTTTACTATGAATTTATGAACATGGAGCTTTGAGCATGAAAAAAGTATTACATAAGAATATACCCTAAGAAAAACTATGATAATTAGAAAATGTTGATCTTATATATATGAAAAAAAAATGAGGAAATAAAACATATATGCATTTTGGTTATATCAAAACACCATTAAATATACATATGAAAAGTAGTGTATTTATGGAGAAAGATGGTATTCCCTTTCATTTTGCAGCGTTAACCATTTTATCAAAACAATTTCGGATATTGGGAAAATTAATCGTTGCCTATCTTTAGCATAGTAAAGGATATCTCAGGGGTTGATTTGGGAGAAATCTTAGGAACTTGGTCCCCTTGAGAAGAAAATGTGGAGGCTCTTCTTCGACAAGTGGCGTCTTTTTGTATTAGTAATCTTGTTTGTTGAGCGTATATATTGTTGTTTGGGTAATCGTTGGGGATCGCTTCTGGGTTCTGCCGATCAGCCATCGAGCAGTTTGGATGGGAGCTTACCAACGTTTTTCCAATTGAAGATCCGGAAGGTAGCTGGAAATAGGACACATCTACGATTTGGTGTTATCGCTATCGATCGTGAATGCATTTCCATATCTGGTATGCATTTTCTTGGTATATGGTTCTCTCTCCACGCTTGTATAGTTCAACAATGAATGCGTCTTTGTATTTTTGCATACTACTATTTTAATATAGATCTGGAAGTTAAAACTAGACACCTCGATTGTCAACGAAGGAGTTAGATCTTAACATTGATTTCTTGCATTCCTCATTGCCAGTGACTTTAGGGTAGAGTAGTGAATAGATCTAAGTATTTTTCTATCTGAAATTTTTACTTTTGCCAGCGCTCTTGGTGTAGAGTGGATCTGCATTTTGTTTTTGTAAGAGTGGGAATGGATCACTGTTTTGAATTGTATTATATAGATATATATGTTGATTGCGTCGATCAATACTAATGCCTTATCGCCATCTATTTTTTACAAGCTCATCTTTAGCATCCCATTCACATTTTGAACTTATTGACATCCAAGCATTCTACCAAATATGGGAGCTTACTAAAATGTGTTTTAGGTTTGGGTTGAAGTCCATATCATTTATGCACGGAGTTCTTCCGATGGTAATTTCAGCTCTGAACAGACAGTTTTTTTGTACATGTTGCTCAGCATTTGTTTAACTGAACTTACGGCTTGAACTCCGTTGGTAAATAAGGCCCTGTACAGTTTATGGTTAGTATTAAGGGTTGTTTTTTTCTATGTACATATAATGACATCACCTAGGACGTGCTATCAACTAATTGTAAATATTGTGCCCAACAATTGAACAAGCCCTTTATAATGAGTTCTGTAGGAAATCTCGGGCATATACTTGAATACAATTTGGTTGGTGTTAAGGTTTACATTCTGTGCCAACTTCTCTCCACAATTATTGTGGAAATGGCGATAAATAGCTTTGATCCGAGAGAATCTGATCGTTTTCATTTGGCTGAATAACGTTGTCTATATGTTGAATGCGTTGATAAATAATAAGACCGATGACTAGTTTAGCCGAAACACTATTGCTTTTGTTGAATGAAAAGCATAGCATAGATTCAAGCCCAGCTTTAATAGCTGTTCAACCGTGAGTTTTTCAGTAATAAAGTCTAAATTTTTTTTTAGGAAGTTCAAGTTATGTGTTTTTGTACTCGAGCAATTTTTTGTTGTATGAATGTTGTAGTGGAAAACTTTATATTTGAAAGAATTTTAATATAGGTTTATAATTAATGGAAACTATATATATTTTATAAAGTTCACTTTATGTTATTTTTAGTACATTGGCAACTTTGGAACATTAACGTATGTAGTGGAAAACTTTATATTGAAAGAATTTCAATATATGTTTGTAAATAGTGGAAAATGTTATATATGTTTGATAAGTAGTGGGAAAAACTTTATATTGATATAATTTATTATATGTTTTAGTAATGGAAAACATTATATATATTTTTAAAGGGTGGGAAAACATTTTATTGAAAGAATTTCAATATATGGTTGTAAATAGTGGAAAACTTTATAGTGTGAAAATTTTTATAACCAGCATATATCCAAATTCAAGGCTTTATCAAGCGCCGAGAGGGATCAAATCTCCCAAGGTGCAAACCTCTTTTCGAAAAGCTCCTTGAGTGCAATACCTAAGAAGAGGTTTGCACCTCGGGAGATTTGATCCCTTTCGGCGCTTGATAGATCCTAGGATTTGGATCTATGCTGGTTCCAGTCATGGGTAGTGACAAAAACTGGAGTTTGATCAACATTGTAAGAAACAAGTTAACTTGAAACCATAGATAGAATTATGAGAATTATCATAATGTACGTAATAAGTATTAAGGATTGAGTAAATTGTAAAAATGGAAAATAAAGACAATAATTTGGTAAGGATTAAATAAATGAGAATATGGTTCACATCGGGATCATTCTCAATCTATCTTTTTCATCTTTTCTTATTTTCACTCCTCGTAATTTTGACATCTTCTCATATCGATCGTATGAGAATGGAGGTTGAAATCGTAGACCTACCAAATCTTTAACTCTAGATATTGTTGTAAATGCCATACCCTACCTCTCTTGCTTTCCGATATTAATAGTAGTTCTCTCCAATGTCAATCCTTGTGACTTATGGATTGTTAAACCCCAAGCGAGTTTCAATGGAAGTTGTTATTTATTACCTCTTTCGATAGATGTAATAGGAACAACTTGACGAAAGGATTCATTCCATGATACCCCCACATAATTATCAAATTTAATTAAAACATATGTGGGTGGTTCGAGAGGCGAACTTCCTAGGTTATATACAATTTGTTGTATAACTCCAAGAGCACCATTAACAAGTCCTGCGTCAGTCCCGAGGTTTGATGTGAGCATTACCCTTGCTCCCATGGCTATAAGTAATTCAAGTTTCAACCCTTCTTCATCTCCTTCCATAGAATATTTGCTTCTTACAGATGTAGCAATATTGATCGCAATGGGACATTTTAGGCTTCTTAATAAACAATTGTTATGACAGTTTACATCATTATTTGTCGCAAACAATTGTATTGCCTTATCAAAGGAATTTTTCATTATTGCATGTACGGAAGTATTTGTATGAGTCATCAGTAATTTCCAATCCTCTATTTTTGGAATTGCATCCCTAGTATTCATTAACAAATTACGAAAAGATATTTCTTCATTGCTTTGTCCATTTTGTCGAAACACAATATTGAGCATCACAACTATTGTGAATGTGTTCCATAATTCTGTTGCAATACCTTCTGATGCATATACATGATTATCCATGACAGGAGTCAATTGTTCCAAATCACCAACAAATATAATTGATCTTCCACCAAAAGGTATATTAGCATTTTCTGGGAAGGCTTGGCGAAGTCTTGAATCTATTTTGATTAATAGATTTTTTCCAATAAAACCCATTTCATCAATCAAAATATATTTAACATTACTTAACTCTTCCTGTATGTTAATTAAACTAGGTCCTCGTAAAGGATTAATTTCTTTGATCGGTATATGAAGTGCATAATGAACTGTTCTTGCAGATATGTTGATGCGAGAAATTTTCAAGTGTACTTTTTATGACTCCAATCAAATATGACTTTTCGGTACCTTTAGTTCCTTGGATTATCATGTGTAGTGGATCAACACCCGTTCTATAATGCTCAAGGATAACATTGTATGCTATTCTTTGCTTGTCCCCCAAACTATCAAATGAGTAAGACTTTGCATGTTGATTAGTATAAATCATTTTCAATTTTCGCATATCAAAGATGAAATAAATTGCATGACTAGAGGTCTCTTCATCTACGAAATCAGTGTTCCAATCACTCATACGATCAAGATCCTTATGTCCTGTTAGATTTTAACATACAAGCTAGCATTATATTAGGATCTATAACTGAGAGAATAACAAGCACATCAATCAAACACAAGAGACAATGAACACAGTGTTTTCCCTCGGGGAAACCATAAATGGAGAAAACCCGACAACTTCCTCAGAGATAGAATCAACATCAAAAGTAAAACCCCAAAACAGTAAGATGATCTCTCGATAGCAGTAGCCTCTTTCTTTCTAGCCCCAGCAAATTCTTCTCCCTCGGCTATGCTCTACAAATGATTGTGAGTGAGTGTGTGATAAATAGAAAGACTCACTCTCTATTTCTACTAATTCCTGACTTGACAATGACTCACTAGGGCCGACTTCACTAGGTGAGTCTAACAACCCTAGGGCCCCGAAACTACGGGGACTTTAACCCTTGATCAATAGCAGGGTTACCCACAATGACTTGACATGACTTGTTTACATTATAGAAACTCCCAATTGGAACATCTAGGCATGACATGACTAAATTACATTACAAACACTTCCTGAAATAAACATCGGGGTACAATACATAAGAAACCCAAGAGAATACATTCCGAAGTTACAACTACATCAACACTACCTCTTAACTAGGAAGGTATTCTCTCGACACAATTTATAAGCACAAGTCTTCTTCTCTATATCATCTGGATCATCATCGAGTCCTCGTCATCTTCAAGTCATCTTCATCTTCAAGTCATCTTCATATTCAAGTCATCTTCATCTGGATCTGGATCATCATCACTGGATATGGATCATCACTAGATCTGGATCATCATCACTAGATTTGGATCATCACTTGATCTGGATCATGTCTAGTTCTGGAACATCTCTGTTGGATCATCATCACGGGTGTTATCTCTTAATTCTTCTCATCATAGGAAGTTCTACAGAGCCAGCCCTTTTTCATGCTAGTTGTAGTCCTAGCCTCCATGTAGGTCTTTTACAGCACTTATATCTGACCCTAATTCAGAATGGCCCACCCAGCACTTATATCTAATCATGTAGGAACCAATCCTATAATCATATCAAAAAGCCACACCCAACGCTCACATTTGACCATGTGGGAACATATCCCACAACCCTGTCAGAAAGGCCCAGCACTCACATATGACAACCAATGTTAGAAAGGCCCGGCAATTGCATTCGACCATGTGAGGAACCAATCCTCCATGCCAAAAGGGCTCTGCACTTACATCTAATCATTGTAGGAACCAATCCTACAATTGCCTCAGAATGGCTCTGCACTTACATCTGATCATTGTAGGAACCAATCTTACAATCACCTCAAAATGGCTCTGTACTCACATCTGATCATGTAGGAACCAATCCTACAGTCATATTATAATGGCCCTTAGTCCCAAACTGTGCTTTCCTGGTAACTGACCAGGTGCCTCCATTCCAAGAATGGCATTCATCGCTTATATTTGATCATGTAGGAACAAATCCTATAGTCACATCAAAATGGCTCGGCACTCATATCTGACATGCGAGGAACCAATCCTCTGATCATGACAGAATCACATAGCCCTTACATATGACAATGGGAGGAACCAATCCTCTCACCATGTCAGAATGGCTCACGGACTCATCACTTCCCTTTGGAGGGAACCTCGATCTGGAGAACACCAAGCTTCTCCCTGAAGTACTCAAAATTCACTCTGGCTAATGGCTTTGTCAACACATCAGCTATCTGTTCATCCATCACAACATACAGGAGCTTCACTGCTCCCCTTTGCACCATATCCCTGATATAGTTATACTTGATCTCGATATGCTTCAATTTGTCATGGAACACTGGGTTCTCTGACAACTTCACATAAATCTGGTCGTTGCAATGTATACAAGTAGCATCCAACTGGAGATCAAATAAATCATACCGCAGCTTCCTCAGCCATACTGCCTCACAACTAGCTGAACAAGCTGTGACATAGTCTGCTTTAGCTGTACTTAGTGCCACACATGATTTCTTCCTGCTAAACCAAGAGATCACACCTAATCCCATACTAAAGCAACACTTTGAAGTGTTCTTCCTATCGATGGCACTGCCTACCCAATCTGAATCAACATAACCCTCAAGGTTAATCTTCTGATTCGCCTCATACTTGAGTGCATAATCAACTGTACCCCTCAGGCACCTCGGAATATGCTTTGTAGCAATCAAGTGAACATGGCTTGGATCTGTTAGGAACTAGCTCAAGGTGTTCACAGGAAAGCAAATATCTGGTCTCGTGTTCGTTAGGTACATCAAGGACCCAATCATCTGACGATACATCGTAGCATCAACTGCTTCTAATGAAGCATCACTCAATAGCTTTAGGTTTAATGCCATAGGTTTGGTCATGGCCTTGCAGTCCATCATCCCAAACCTCTTTAGGATCTCTACTGCATACTTCCCTTGTCCGAGGGAGATTCCATTTGCACTCTGCCACACCTCCATGCCTAGAAAATAGTGCATCATACCCAAGTCCTTCATTTTGAACTCAACAGCAAGCTTCCTCTTCGTATCAGTAATCAACCCATCCTTACCTATTACAAATAGATCATCTACATACAGTAGGATTATCATTGGGTTACCATCTCCAACTTTGTAGTAAAGGTTGGAATCTGCTTTACTCTTGGTAAAGCCCAAACTAGATAGAAAGCCATCAATTCTGTCATACCATGTCCTGGGTTCCTGTTTCAAACCGTACAGGGATTTCTTCAATCTACACACATGAGACTCCCTGTCATGTGTCTCAAAACTGAGTGGCTGCTCTACATACACTTCCTCTTACACCACACCATTCAAGAAAGCAGCCTTGACATCCATTTGGTGTATCTTCCATTTCATTACTACAGCCAGAGAAAGCACTGATCTGATGGAAGTGTATCTGGCTACAAGTGCAAAGGTTTCATCATAATCTATTCCTTCTTTCTATGAGAAGCCACAAGCCATGAATCTTTATTTATATTTCTCTATGCTTCCATCTGCAGCATGCTTGATCTTGTAGATCTATTTGGAGGTTACAATAGATTTCTCTTATGGTCTTGGGACAACATCCCAAACATCATTCTTCATGATCGATTGATACTCTTCAATCATAGCATTCTTCCATTCTTTCCTTTCTACAGCTTCTTCATAGTTGGAAGGTTCTTTATTGATAAAGTCACATCATAACCCTACATACCTGGAGTGGGACTTGATCCTCTTTCTTTCTCCATGATTCTCTTCTGGAGCCCCATACCTTTTTGCACTTTGGATAGCTTCTCGTACCCAAGCAGGTTTCCTCTTGTGAGGATTATTCTCCTAAGGTGGATCTACAGGTTCTTGAGGTTCTTCAAATTCTCGATCTTCTTCTTGAGTTTCTTCGTTCATGGTTGTGTCATGAATTCTCGGTACTTCTGATTCTTCAGGATCTTCAACAGGTCTCTTTCTGGATTTGTTGTAATCTGAGTCTTCATCAAATGTTACATCCCTGCTGATGTCGATCTTCTCGAATCCTAGGAAGTATATTCTATAAGCCTTCGAGCTTTCAAAGTATCCCACAAATATACCCTTCTTTCCTGAAGGATCTAACTTTGGCCTCTTTTCTTTTGGAATGTGTATGTATATTGGATAGTTGAATATTCTGAGATGGATGAATTCTAGTTTCTTTCCAGAAAATACTTCTTCAAGTGTCTTGTTCTTGAGTACTCTATGTGGAGTATGTTTATGTACATACACCGTTGTTCTGGTAGCTTCTGCCCATAGATGCATGGAAAGATCTTGATCATAAGGCATTTCTCTTGCATCTTCTATGATCGTTCTATTCTTCATTTCTGCAACCCCATTCTATTGTGGATTATATGGAGTGGATAACTCCCTCTTAATCCCTGAATCTTTGCATAACTCTTTGAATTCATTTGATGTGAATTCTTCGCCATTATTTGATCAAAAGGTCTTGATCTTCTTTTCTGTGTGGTTCTCGATCAAGGCTTTGAATTCCTTGAAATTTCTGAAAACTTCATCTTTGTTCTTCATAAAGTATATCCATGTCTTCCTAGAAAAATCATCAATAAAAGAAACATAGTATACATACCCGCTTAAAGAACTAGATGAAATTGGACCGCATACATTGGAGTGAATGATTTCCAAGCTTTCTTTTGCTTTGCTTTCACTACTTGGAAATGTCTTCTTTGTGTTCTTTCCTTTTTCACATCCTTTGCATACTCCTTCATGTTTTGCTTGAATTTATGGAAGACCTTCAACAAATTTGCTTGCAAGTGGTAGTGCTTTGTAGTGCGCATGTGCAAGCCTTCTATGCCAATGTTCATTTGGATCTAATGTGTCATGGACCAAAGCTTTTTCTGGATGGCCCTTCAATTTGTATAACCATCCTTCTTATTCTCCAATTACTATTGCATCGTCAATAATGTTTCCACTTAGCCACATGAGGACTTGGTCATCTACAAATACAACCCTCATGCCTTTTGCATCTAGTGCCGATATGGAGAGAAGATTATTCTTTAGTCATGGTACAAACAAGACATCCTTCATTTTCATAGACTTTCCACAGTCTAGCTTGTAGGAGGATTCACTACTACCTTTTATGGGATATTGGTAGTCATCCCCAAGTTTCACCTTATGGGGTAAATTATGTTCAGATAGTTTCTCAAAAGATTCCTTGAATCCTGTCATGTGTTTGGAAGCCCCACTATCAATAATCGAATATTTGATTCCATGAGTGACAGTTACCATGAGAGTGGAGATCAGAACATATTCTTCATCACTTGAAGAGTCTTCACTTTCTTGTTTTAATTTCTTCCTGGGAGGATCATCATCCTCAACAGTGTGAGCATGATGTCTTCTTTTGGAGTTCTTCTTATTCTTGGATCCACTCTTATTCATGGGAAAATTTCTAGCAAAGTGTCCTCTTTCATCACATGTATAACATATGAGTTTGGATGGCTCCCTTTTTATAAAATTATCTTTCTGATGAGAATGCTTACCTTGGTGATGATGATTTTCCCTTCTGCCTTTCTTGGAGTGTACTGTGAGAGCTTGATCTTCACTTCCTATCTTTTCTTCTCGAGCTGCTATTCGAGATTCTTCTTGTGAACATTCTTCCCACAGTCTATTGAACTTGATTACCTTCTTCCTAGCACAGATTCCTTGGATGAAAGGAACCCATGACCTAGGGAGACCATTCAAGGTTGTCATCACAATTTCTACATTCTCCACTTCTTCATCTACTGCTTTAAGTTGTTCTTTGATCTAGGAGACCCTTGTGAAGTATGATTGGATGGTCTACTCATTCTGGATCTTTATATTCTTAAACTGGTTCCTTAGAGTCATATTCTGGTTTATGCTCTTCCCTTCAAACAGTTTGGTTAGGGAATCAAACATAGCTTTAGGTGTCTTGAGGGAGGACACCTGTGGTATGAGGTGATCCTTGATTGAGTCAACAATAATCTTGTTTTCCATAACAAACTTATTCTTCTGTAAGGCCTTAGCCTCATCTTCATATGGAACTGGAACCTCCTCATTGATGTAGGACTCCAACACATTTTCTTCCACAACCACGAAGATCCTATACTTCCAGGCTCAGAAGTTATCATCTCCCTCAAGATTTTCATCAATCTTGGTATGATGAGACATCTTAACTGAGAACCTCAAATGGAAATACAAAATATTTAGATCTTACCAGGTCAAGATCTCAGATCTAGATTTGGAGCTGAATTTCTAGAGTGCTAGTTCAGGAGCAAATTAGGGTTTGACTTTCCTGGAGTTTTTTCCAACCAAATGCTTTGATCTTGATCTCTAAACTTCGATTTTGAGGATGAGATCAATCCAAGCCCAGGCTCACTCGAAAATTCCACTTCTATAGAAATCCCTAATTTTCGGCAGTAGTGTCGGGTCAAAAACTGAAAAAGCTCAGAATTAGATTCTGCTTCGACAAAAAGATGCGCCCTAGGGAGGAGAGTGAGCAAAACCTTCTTTTGCTGAACATCTATGGAGAGAGATCCAAAAAATAGGAATCCCTAGTTCCCGCAGCTGCACAGTGTCTTTTTCTCAGGTTAGCTCTGATACCAAGTTAGATTTTAACATACAAGCTAGCATTATATTAGGATCTTTAACTAAGAGAATAACAAGCACAAGAATCAAACACAAGAGACAATGAACATAGTGTTTTTCCTCAGGGAAACCATAAGTGAAGAAAACCCTGCAACTTCCTCAGAGATAGAATCAACACAAAAAGTAAAACCCCAAAACAGTAAGATGATCTCCCGACAGCAGTAGCCTCTTTCTTTCTGGCCCCAGCAAATTATTCTCCCTTAGCTATGCACTGCAATTGAGTGTGAGTGAGTGTGTGATAAATAGAGAGACTCACTCTCTATTTATACTAATTCCTAACTTGACAATGACTCACTAGGGACAACTTCACTAGGTTAGTGGAACAACCCTATGGCCCTGAAACTGCGGGGACTTTAACCCTTGACCAATAGGAGGGTTACCCACAATGAATTGACATGAATTGTTTACATTATAGAAACTCCCGATCAGAACATTGGGGCATGAAATGACTCAATTACATTACAAACACTTCCCAGAATAAACATCGGGTTACAATACATAAGAAATATAAGTGAATACATTCCGATGTTATAATTTCATCAACATGTCCAAGCATCTCAAACTCATTATAATTTATAAATTGTTTTTTATACAATCCACATATGATCTCCCATTCATGTTGCTTGGAATCTCTCTGTGGATTTGGACATTCTTCTTCTTTGCCGAATTCAACTCTAGCATTTGTAGGCACATGTTTGCGATCAACATGCCAAGGTATATATTGCAAATTTTTCCAATTCTGTAAAATTTCATCAGATGTGTGGCCTATATCTCTTCGAAAGTCATGAAATGTCTTGTACAAAACAAACTCGGACCAACATAATTCGACAAATTTCTCGAATTTTCAATCAACAATAGAGTTAAATCTAGGAAATACACATACAATAGATGCATTACTTCATGGTAACCATTTTTCCCCTCATCAACATTTCTCATATGACCAATATTTTGCAACATCTATCAATTTAAGTTGCTCCATATTCTCCGGTCGCTTAGTATATGCATCAATCATAGAATTATCATTGTTAGCATTATATGTTTCAACTTGTACTTGTTTGAGAACCTTCATACCAACATTTAGAACCACAAAATGATGGCTACATTTTGAAAGAGAGAGATCTAGAAGCATATGGCATGTCTTAGATGCACCAATGTACCTATCAAAAATGAATTCACACAACAAAATTTTATATGCACGTGCTGCTGGTTCGTTTGGATTTTGGATAGAAGCGACTCGTATCAACATATTGTGGAAAGTTTCAGATCCCTTTTCTGATTTAGCAGCGTATTTGTCTATGTAATTAGTAACTACGTGCTTGGAAAGTACATGCTTCCAATATATATTATCCCTCCACATCATGAGTGTTTCACAATTGTGTGTATTCACTCTATCATCATTTCATCTAGGTTCATACTTTTTTTCTACTTGTTCATCAACGCAAAGTTTTGACTGGACACATAGATCCCATGCTGTGTGGTACCGACATACCAATTTTCCTCCTTTCTTTCAAAGACAACTTCTCTCATTGCAGGTAATATGACGCTCACAACAATCAAGAAGTTCTTCATAATCAGTCATTGGATCTTATTGAAATAACTTTTCTGTGCCTTTTACACAAGGATGATCATCTACATTATCTCCAATTTGAATATTTCATTGATGTCCCTCAGATGGATTTACTGCATGCACACATTTGTTGAAATACTTTTTTGTAGATATAAATTCTCTATGATCATCCCAGTTTAGAGAGCCATGTTGGGAGAATTTTTTAACCAAAGAAACCCATGGACATGAGGAGATCCACGATGTTGCCATTCATAGCGACTCCAATAATCTGTAGCTTGATGAAAATGTTCAAACACCTCTTCTCGAAACATTGTAAGTATCAAGTGCATATAATGTGCCACGATGTGAGGATTATCAATTACATTTTGGTGTCGCCATTTCCTTGCTTCACATGGATCTATAGGACTTGTGCCTGACATTAATTTATGCAAATCAGGCCACTGCATATCCGCTACACTTAGTGTGAAGAATATTGTTAGAAATCCTATATGTTGAATCAATTAAGATAACTCTAGATGACACTTGCTCCAATATGCACGTGTGCCTCTTAATACCATTCCAAATTTGATTAATCTTTCTCCCAATTTTGAATCTAGAAGATTTTGTAAATGTTGTTGTAACTCTTCCATTGTTGTGGGTAGTTCACTAATATTCTTTTTGACAAAAACTGTTGATGAATCTTGAGAAGGATGTATCATTCTGATATTTAGTAAAAAATATCTAAAGCGAGGGTGCCTTCCAAATCTATTATCATGATATCTGAGAAGATGTTTTACATACTCATGTAGATGGACATTTTGCATTCACAGATGTAACCAATCAGCCTCTCCTTTAGGGAACAATGCTGGAAATGCCATATCAAATAAGCTAACAATGTTATACTCGTTAATAGGAGATGAGCCAATGCCATGCTAGTTAAGCACATTAGTCGATTCCTCATTTGTGTTATTTTCATCTGGATTAGGATTATTTTCCCATGCTCTAATAATTTCTATCTCATGTCGTGCACTTGGAAGCCTTGATGCAAAATAAGTTGTTTGTAAATTGTCTAACATGTCATTAACTCCTGGTATCCCTTCAAACATTGCAAATTCTATTTTGTCGTCAATATCGGGATGCATAATAGAATTAAGCATATGTGATATATCTGTTGCATTTTTAGGTAACTCTTCTACTGCGTCATAATCAACTCGAACATCTCGATAATATGGATCATTATGAATATTATATAATAATGCATCCATAACTTTCTATTTTCTAATAGTGAAATCATAACTAGATCCTTTTCATCCTTTTTTTCACACAACGACCATTAAGTCCAAGTTGTTAATATGTCGTGGCAATGTCTTAGCAACATCTTTAATCTCTTGTGGAAAACTAATGCTGTGTAATCGATATTTGTATTTTCCACCAATTGAATCCATCACCTGCAAAATTGGACTTGCATGTGCTATCAACATATCTTCAACTTGTGTGAGATCTTGAAGGACATGCGGCTGAAATCCGAGATCCTTGTGGTTCACAGCTAAGAATCTATGATTAGATCCCTCTCTCAGACATCGCAAGCACATTGGAATTGTACTTGTATTACGTATGTGTACTCCAGCATATGACTCCTGGAAGACATGACACATTTGCACTTCTACAAATTAATCAATTCATTAACGAAATTTGCATTGTCTAGTAAACATTTCTTCAGATGGTACCGATATATTTTCATCAATTTCAATCTCCTTATGTGGGACCATATTAGTATTTGGAACCTCTTGAGCATCTGTCACAGTTGGTTTACTGGTATATTGGTTGAATGTTGTCTTTGTCATTCTACATTTTCATTTATTTGTTGTTCTGCAAATCGATTTCTTTGTTCATCCAATCGCTTCAAATTTCTCTCTTGATACACTCTTTGTTGATCAATGTTTCGTTTTCTTAGTTCTTCTCGTTCTTTTGTTGTCAATTCGTCTAACTTTCTTTCTCGAGATTCTTTTTGTCGAACTACATGTTGTTTTTTTCATTATTCTTCTTTTGCTGCTGACATTTCGCCTGTCCTCTCGTCATTCTGTACATTTTGAATTATTTGTTGTTATGTCGCTGTCACTTCTGCTGTCATTTAAAAAAATTTGATTATTTCTTTGCTCTTCCAATTGCTTCATCTATCTCTCTCTATACACTCTTTGTCGATCATTGTTCCGTTTTCTTTGTTCTTCTCATTCTTGGCTGTCAATTCATCTAACTTTCTTTTTTGAGATTCTTTTTGTTGAGCTGCATGTTGTTTTTTTCGTTCTTCTTCTTTTGCTATTATCATTTCTCCTGTCCTCTCGTCATTCCATACATTTTGATTTATTTGTTGTTTTGATGTTGTCTTTTGGTCATTTCATGCATTTCAATTATTTCTTTGCCCTTCCGATTGCTTCATATGTCTCTCTTAATATGATGTTTGTCAATCATTGTTCTTTTTTCTTTGTCCTTCTCGTTGTTCTGATGTCAATTCCTCTAACTTTCTTTTACGATATTCTTTTATCGATCTGTGATTTGTTTTATTCGTTCTTCACGTTCTTCTGCTGTATTTTCATCCAACTGTATTTTTTGAAATTATTTTTGTTGATCTACGTTTTTTTTTCTTCGTTCTTTTCATTGTTTTGTTGTCATTTCATAAGATTTGCTTCCTTTTCCTGTTTCTCTCATAGCATCTTCCGCATGAACACATCTTCCATTTCTAGTTTAGACACTATATAAAAAATGTCAGACATTAACATATATTCTGACATTTATGCATCTAGGAATATAAACTAAAAGCAATGCATCACTGGAATAACAACTACACTGAAAAAAATACAATAAAAGAAACCATACAATGAAAACTATGCAAGTATACAACTCACTTTACATGAAATTCTAAATAAATAAATTCTATATATTTTCAAGACAAAAAGGTGATCTAGGAGGATTGAACCTTGGACCTCACACCCATTATCCCAACACCCTTACCACTATACCACAGGTAGTTCCTAATATGCATGGCAAGGAACTTTTATATATACTTGTGACGTACCTATATTTAATATTTTTCAAGACAAAAATCTAATATAGGATGATTGAACCTTACACCTCACACCCATTATCCCAACACCCTGACCACTATACCACAAGTAGTTCCTATTATGCATGGCAAATATTTTGTAAATATACCTGTGACATACCTAAATTTAATATTTTTTAAGACAAAAAGTTGATCTGGGAAGATTGAACTTTGCACCTCACACCCATTATCCCAACACCCTCACTACTATACCACAGATAGTTCCTATTATGCATGGAAAAGATTTTTTGTATATACTTGTGACATACCTAAATTTAACATAAATATTAAATTTAATATAAATATTAATTTAATATAAATAGTGAAAAGCATTATAATTTTTATATTGAAAGAATTTCAATATATGGTTGTAAATAGTGGAAAACTTTATAGTGTGTAAAACTTTATAATGAAAAGATTTCATTATATGTTTTAATAATGGAAAACTTTATATATGTTTATAAAGGGTGGGGAAAACTTTATATTGGAAGAATTTTAATATATGTTTACAAATAGTGGAAGAGCTTTGCGTTGGAAAGAATGTCACATTTAATATGCATATATTTATACAGGATAAACATAACTTTTAATGGTAAAGTGCTTATAGGATCCCTACCAAGTGTAATAGGAATACTTGATATGTAACTATATTATACTTATAAATATGTACATGAGGTAAATAGGATTGATAATAGTAATATAGTTACGATTATATATAATCAATCTATTTCTTTAGATATCTCTTAGTATGGTAAGAAAGGGAATAAATGCTTCCCTTCGAATTTTAACTTTCAATGAATGAGAGCCTACTAGATTATGATTAAGTGAAAAGGGTTTGTTATTATATCTTTTATGAAAGGATATATGACAAATCATATATATATTAATGAGGAATCCACTACATATCTATACTTTTGATAAAAGATGGATCATTTTTCTACTAAGTGAGTAATTTTCTCTTCCCATATCCTATAGTAAGAATCAATTGCTTTGTACTTATTAAATGATGTTTATCATGTTAAGGTATATAAGTTGAGACATTTGATTAGTTTTTGTATATTGAGAATATATTAGCAACAATCAATTGCTTTGTACTTATGAAATGATGTGTATCATGTTAAGTTATCTAAGTTGATACATTTGATTAGTTTTTGTATATTGAGAATATACCAGAAGGAAAACCTTACAAAAAGGAAATAGTGATTGACGAGTATTCTTGGTGGAAGAGATTTGTAGTGGGTATTCCATGAAATTGTAAACCTTATTTTGATAAATTAATATAAAGACTAGCAAGATTTGGTGGACGTAGACTTATGGATGGGGTGAACCACATATATGATGTCTCTCTTTGTTTTATGTTTTTTATGTTTCGTATATACTCATTTTCATAATGGTATTTAATGTATGGATGATGCACAATAAATGATTATGATACATTATCTTTATTGGCACATTGGTCTATGAAAACTACTCACAAGGATACAGTTAAAGGAATATATTTCATGGGGAAAGGCTATTTAAATAGTTAAATGATTCAATACCTTTGTAAATAACATTTTTGCTTCAATAAATGGATTTATAGGTAAGTAATTAATATTTTGTAAGGTATTATTACCATGGAATTAGATTAGGGAAAAGTGTTAGTAATGGTTACAATGTGAGAAAGATGAAGTACGACCAAAGAGTTAAGATAAAATAATGAGAACTTGTGATGTTAGTCTTTTAATGAATGTATTTGTTTTTACGATTATGCGATTTCACACTCTCAAGAGATTAACATGGTTTACTTATTGGTTATAGTAAAAGTGAAAAAAAATTACCCCCAATTTCTCAGAATTTACATTGAGGAATTTAGGGTATGTTACAGCCCCCATGGACCTCCAAATGTCCTTATGAAGCAATGCCACTTTATTTTATCCATATTTATTATTTGTATGACCCAAATTAATGTGTAAATGATAAACTAAGGTTCTCTTGGGTCCCATATCTCCCTTATTGCAATATTTAATGCCTCTTTACCCAACCTAGGAAACTAGTATGTGGGTGAAACATTGTCAACTAGTAGACCTATTAGAATGGGGTCATGACAGTTATTCCAACCCAATATTGATTTTTCTCAAGCAATGCGAAGTTCAGATGCTGTAAAATTTTCTCATCTTCTCAAGTGGCCTCCTCACTAGGAAAATCCTTCCATTGTACCAAATATTCTTTTATTGTTCTTCTTCATAGTCTTCTTTCTCTTGTTCTCAATATTTTGTTTGGAATTAGAAGAAGTTTTCCTTCATCATACAAAGGTGGTAAAGTATCTGAAATTGAAATGTGTTTCCCTATAACCTTCTTTAGACAAGAAACATGTAATACATTATGAATTTTGCTTCCCATGGGAATCTCCAATTGATAAGCCACTTCCACAACTTTTCGAATCACCTTTTAGGGACTATAAAATCTTGGTTTGATATTTTCTAGAACTTTACCTTTTATGGTGGTTTGTTTGTAGGGATACAACCTCAAATACACCAAGTCATTTACTTGTAATTGTCTCTCCATTCTATGTTGATCTGAATATTGTTTCTGCGGAGTTTGAGCAACCTGCAAGTTATCTCTCAAAACCTTCAAAATTTCTTGACTTTATTCAATACAATCCTTATCCTTTAGAGCTCTAATATCACAAAAAATGTGGTCAATAAAAGTGGATGAATCCTAACCATAAATTGATTTTAAAGGAGACATGTCAATGGAGATATGGAAAGTAGTATTGTAACAAAACTCACCCAAATGAAACCATTTTATCCATGCTTTTTTCTGCCCACTAACATAGTTCATCAAGTGGCCTTCCAACCATTGATTCACCCTCTCTATTTGGCTATCAGTTTGGGGATGATATCTTGTGCTAGGTCTCAAATTTTTCCTCTCCATTTTGAAGAGTTCTTTCCAAAATGTACTAAAAAATTGGCTAGAGTCTATCACTAACAATGCTCTTAGGAAGCCAATGCAATTTGAAAACTTCTTTAAAAAACAGTTCAGCCACATGTGCACTAGTGAAAGTGGTAATAACATAAAATAAATGAGAAAATTTAGTGAGTCTATTCACCACCACAAATATGCAATCCTTACCAAATACTTTGGAAAAACTAGTGATGAAGTCCATGGAAATGCTCTCCCTTTTTTGTGCTTGAATTGGTCAAGGATGTAAGAGACCAGTCGGATGAGTGTGCTCCACTTTATTTTTATGACGTGTGGGGAATTAATTAATATACTTTATAAAATCATCCTTTAACCCTTTCCATGCAAATATTCCCCTTATCATTCAGTATGTTTTGAAGAAACCGAGGTGAACTGCTAGATGAAAATCATGAGCTTTTTTTTAAATTTCCTCCTTCAAACTTGAATTAGGGACCAAATAGATTCTAATTTTGTATTAGATGATTCCTTCCAATACCTTATACCTATAATTATTTTTAGGTTCATAAGAAAATTTATCTTTGGCATACTCTACTTCTATTGTGTCTTTCCAATTTTTTGCAACACCCACGAGAGAAATAGAAGGTCTTCTAGATATGGAATCAGCTACCACATTATTTTTACCCTTCACATATTCAATATCAAAGACAAGTTCTTGAATATTAGTCACCCATTTTTTCTTCCTTTCATTTAAATCCTTTTGACCGAGGAAGTACCTTAAGTTGTTATGGTCAGTTTTGACTACAAATTTGTTTCTCACCAAGTATTGTCTAAACTTGATCAAAGCATGCATTATGGCCAACATTTCTTTATCATAAATGGATTAAAGAGTCTCATGTGGTTGTAACTTCCTAATATCAAAAGCTATTGGGTGTTGTCGTTGTTTTAGAATTGCTCCAACGCCTTCCCCCGATGCTCACATTCCAAGGAAAATGGTTTAGAAAAATCAGGCAATTCTAGAACAAGAAAATTGGTTATTACCTCCTTCATTCTTTGGAAATATTTTTCATTCCCTTCATGCCATTGGAAAGCATCTTTCTTTGTCAAATCAGTGAGAGGTGAAGTGATTTGGGAGAACCCCTTCACAAACTTTCTATAGTAGGTGCAAATTCCAATGAATCCTCTTAATTCAGTGAGACTTTTGGCATGATACCACTCTAAAATTGCTCTTATTTTCTCCATATCCACCTTCACACCATCTTGACCAATGATGTGTGCAAGATACAAGAGTTTAAGTTGCTTGTGGAAGATTTTCTTCATGCATGGTTGGAATGTGGTTGGTGCATTTTTCAAGACAAAGGGCATGCAAACAAACTCAAACTGACCATAGAGGCATCTGAAAGAAGTGGTTGGTATGTCTACTTCTCTCATTCGAATTTGATGATAACCTGATATAAGGTAAATCTTTGAGAAGAACTTGGCCCCATGGAGCTCATCCATGAGCTCATCAATCCTTGGAATGGGATATCCATTTCTTTATCATTTTCTTATTTAATTCTCTAAAATCAATTCACATTATAAAGGTTCCATCTTTCCTTTTACCATAACAACTGAAGAAGAAAATGGGTTAGAACTAGGCGTTATGAGACCCAAAGCCAAGAGTTATTTAATTTCCTATTCAATCTCATCTCGAATCCTTTTTGGATGCCTATAAGTCTTCATTTTGATATTTTGTGTTCCTATCTCTAACTCAATGCTATGCTCAACACCTCTATCTGGTGGTATTCCTCGGGGAAGGTATGCAAAAACCTTCTCATACTTACTCAATAGTTCCTCTATCTCCCTAGGATGCATGGAAATTTTCAAGTGGGGTTTAGGATATGTAATTAAACATTCATCATCCCACTCTATACATCCATGCCTCAAGATAGTCCTCATGTTGTGAGAAGACACTACTTGATTTGGGTAAGTGTGCATTCCCCTCAAGAAGATGGGTTTCCCTTCTGAATTTTTGAACCTTATTTCAAGGACTTGATAATACATTGTTTGTTCCCCTAAATAATACATCCATTGTAATCCAAAAACCACATTTGTATAGGCCACATTCACTACATAAAAGTTATCAGTGATAGTATGATTTCCTAGAGTAACTTGAAGCTTTGGAATCCATTTAGTGCAGTCCATAGAATTGTTACATGTTACTATGACTGTGAAACCAAAAAAGTTTCATCTTGTAACATTCTCCTCTCCACCAAGGATGCATCTATGAATTTTTGAGTGGCTCCACCATCCACTAGAACCGTGACCTTTTGGCCTTGTATGCTACCCTTGAGCCTTAAGGTGTGGAATCTAGGTACACCTGAAAGTGCTACAATTTTTCCTATATTTGTTAGTTTTTCAACATTAAGCTAGCATTATTAGGATCTTTAACTAAGAGAATAACAAGAACAACAATCAAACACAAGAGACAATGAACAAATTTTTTTTCCTCGAGGAAACCATAAATGGAGAAAACGCCGCAACTTCCTCATAGATAGAATCAACACCAAAATAGAAAATCCCAAAACAGTAAGTGATCTCCCTACAGTAGTAACCTTCTTCTTATCTAGCCCCAGTGTCTTCTCCTTCCTCAACTATGCACTACACTTGAGTGTGTATGTGATGTGTTCTGAATAGAGAAGTCACCTCTCTATTTATACTAATTCTCGACATGAATAAAACCCTACTAGGGCCGACTTCACTAGGTGAGTCTAATAACTCTAGTGCCCCGGAACTACAGGGACTTTAACCCTTAGAAAATAGGAGGGTTACCCACAATGACTTGACATGACTTTTTTACATTATAGATCTTCCCGATCAGAACATCGAGGCATGACATGACATAATAAAATCTTGGAATAAACATCGGGTTACAATAGATAAGAAATACAAGTGAATACATTCTGAATTTACAATTACATCAACACTCCCTCTTAACTAGGAAGGTATTCTCTCAACACAATTTTCATCACTTGTCTTTTTCTCTGTATCTTCTCGTCATCTGCATCTCCAAGTCATCTTCGTCTTCAAGTCATCTTCATCTTCATGTCATCCTCATTGTGGGATCTAGATCATCACTCGATCTGGATCATCATCACTGGATATCGTCACTGGGTCTGGATCTGGATCATCACTCAATCTAGATCATCACTGGATATGGATCATCACTCGATTTGGATCATCACAACTGGATCTGGATCATCTTGGAGACATCATAATTGGATCTAGATCATAGCTTGATCTGGGTCTTCTCTGGTCATCATCATATGTGCTATTCCATGATTCTTCTCGTCACAGGAAGTTCTAGAGAGCCAGCCTTCTTTCATGCTGGTTGTAGGCCTAGACACCATGTAGGTATTTTTTAGTGCTTATATCTAACCTACTCATTAGAATGGACAGTCCAGCACTTACATATGACCTACTTGTCAGAAAGGCATGCCTAGCACTCACAGCTGATCATGTAGGAGCCTACAATCACATCAGAAAGGCCCAACACTCACATTCACCAGCATGATAGGACATCACTATCATTTGTGAAAATGCTTCAACACTTACATCTGACCTAATCGTCAGAAAGGAATGCACTCACATCTGACTTGGTAGGAACCATATCCTACACCCTCATCAAAATGGCCCTAGTCCCAGACTAAGCTACCTCGTAACGGACCAAGTGCCTCCATTCTCCCAGAAAATGGCAGTTGCCCTTATATCTGATCTGGTAGGAACCAAGTCCTACACCCTCATCAGAATGGCCCGCACCCACATCTGACATAGTAGGAACCAAATCCTACACCCTCCTAGGAATGGCCCCCAGTCCCAGACTGAGCTAACTGGTAACGGACCAGGTGCCTCCACTCTCCCGTAGAGTGGCAATTTCCCTTACATCTGACCTACTCGTCAGAATGGATAGCACTCATATCTCACTTGGGAGGAACCTAATCCTTTAACCATAACAGAATGGCTCAGCCCTTACATTTGATCTGCTTGTCAGAATGGCTCTCTCACTCCCAGACTTAGTGTTCCTGGTAAATGACCAGGTACCTGCATTCTCAGAATGGCATTTAGCACTCATATCTTACATGGAAGGAACCAAATCCTCTCACCATGATAGAATGGCTCAGCCCTTACATCTGACCTACTCATCAGAATGGCGTCCAGACTCGTCACTTCCCGTTGGAAGGAACCTCGATTTGGAGAACACCAAGCTTCTCCCTGAAGTACTCAAAATTCACTATGGCCAATGGCTTCGTCAACACATCAGCTACCTGATCGTCCGTCACAACATACTGGAGCTTCACTGCTCCCCTCTATACCACATCCTTGATATAGTGATACTTGATCTCGATATGCTTCGACTTGTCATGGAACACTAGATTCTCTAACAAATTCACACAACTCTGGCTGTCACAATGTATACAAGTAGCATCCAACTGGAGATCAAATAAATTAGACAGTAGCTTCCTTAGCCATATTTCCTCACAACTAGTTACGACATACTCTTCTTTAGCTATACTCAGTGCCACACAGGATTGCTTCATGCTAAACGAAGAGATCACACCTGATCCCTTACAGAAGCAAGACCCCGAAGTGCTCTTCCTATCAATGGTAGTGCCTTCCTAATCCGAATCAACATAACGCTCCAGCTTAATCTTCTGATTCACATCGTACTTGAGCCCATCATCAATTGTACCCCTCAGGTACCTTAGAATATGCTTTGCAGCAATCAAGTGAACATTTCTTGAATTTGTCAAGAACTAGCTTAAGGTGTTCACAACAAAGCAAATGTCTGGTCTCGTGTTCTTCAGGTACATCAAGGACCCAATCATCTGATGATACATCGTAGCATCACCTGACTCTAATGAAGCATCACTCAATAGCTTCAGGTTCAATGCCATAGGTGTGGCCATAGCCTTGCAATCCATCATCCCAAACCTCTTCAAGATCTCTACTGCATACTTTCCTTGTCCAATAAAGATTCCATCCGCACTCTGCCACACCTACATACCTAGAAAATAATGTATCATACCCAAGTCATTCATTTTGAACTTAGAAACAAGCTTTCTCTTGGTATCATAATCAACCCATCCATACCTGTCACAAACAGATCATCTACATATAGTAGAAGTATCACTAGATTTCCATCTTTAACCTTGTAGTAAAGGTTGGGATCTGCTTTACTCTTGGTAAAGCCCAACTAGATAAAAAGCTGTCAATTATGTCATACCAGGTGCTGGGTGCCTGTTTCAAACCGTACAAGGATTTCTTCAATATACATACATGATATTCCCTGTCATGTGTCTCAGAACCAAGTGGTCATTCTACATATACTTCCTCTTCCACTACACCATTCAAGAAGGCAGTCTTGACATCCATCTGGGGTATCTTCCATTTCATCACTGCAGCCAGATCAAGTATTGATCTGATGGAAGTTTATCTGGCTATAGGTGCAAAGTTTTCTTCATAATCTATTCCTTCTTTCTAAGAGAACCCCCGAGCCACAAATCTTGCTTTATATTTTTCAATGCTACCATCTGCAGCATGCTTGATCTTGTAGATCCATTTGGAAGTCACAACTAACTTCCTTTCTAGTCTTGGGACAACATCCCAAACATCATTCTTCATAATCGATTGATATTATTTGATCATAGCATCCTTCCAATTTTTCCGTTCTTCCACTTCTTCATAATTGGAAGGTTCTTTATCAATGAAATCACATAGTAAAGCTACATACCCAGAGCAGGATCTAGTCCTCTTTCTTTCTCTGTGATTCTCTTCTGGATCCCCATATCTTTCCACACCTTGGATAATTTCATGTACCCAAGCAGGTTTCCTCTTATGAGGATTCTTCTCTAAAGGTGGATCTACAGGTCTTTGTGGTTCTTCAAATTCCCGATCTTCTTCTTGAGTTTCTTCGTTCATGGTTGTATCATGAATTCTGGGTGCTTCTGCTTCTTTAGGTTCTTCAGCAGGTCTTTTTCTGGATTTGTTGTAAGCTGTGTCTTCATCAACTATCACATCCCTACTGATGTCAATATTCTTGTATATTGGGAAATATATTCTATAAGCCTTTGAGCTTTCAAAGTATCCCACAAATATACCCTTCTTTCCTGAAGGATCTAATTTTTTTCTCTTCTCTTTTGGAATGTGTATGTACACAGGACAGCCAAATATTCTGAGATGGATGACTTCTGGTTTCTTGCTGGAGAAGACTTCTTCACGAATCTTGTTCTCAAGTACTCTATGTGGATTATGATTCTGTACATACACCGCTACTCTAGCAGCTTCCGCCCAAATATGCATAGGAAGATCTTGATCATGAATCATTGCTCTTGCAGCTTCCATGATAGTTTGATTCTTCCTTTTTGCAATCCCATTCTGTTGTGGATTATAAGGAGTGGACAACTCCCTCTTAATCCCTGATTCTTTGCATAGCTCTTTGAATTCATTTGAATTGAATTCTCTGCCATTATCTTATCGAAAGGTCTTGATCTTTTTTTCAGTGTGGTTCTTGATCAAGGCTTTGAATTCCTTGAACTTGTTTAATACTTCATCTTTGTTTTTCATGAAGTAAACCCATGTCTTCCTAGAAAAGTCATCAATAAAAGAAACATAATATGCATACCCACTTAGTGAGTTTGATGACATAGGACCACATACATCGGAGTGGATGATTTCCAAGATTACTTTTTCTTTACTTTCGCTTCTTGGAAATGTATTCTTTGTATTCTTTCCTTTCGCACATCCTTTGCAGACCCCATCATGTTTTGCTTGGATTTCTGGAAGACCTTCAATAGCTTTTCTTGCAATAGGTAGTGCTATGTAATGCACATGTGCAAGCCTTCTATTCCAAAGTTCACTTGGCTCTACTGTTTCATGGACCAAGGCTTTTTCTAGATGGCCCTTTAATTTGTACAATCCTCCTTCTTATTCTCCAATCACCACCGCATCATTGATAGTCTTTCCTTTTGGCCACATGATGACTTGACCATTTATGAATGCAACCCTCATTCCTTTTGCATCTAATGAAGATATGGAGAGGAGGTTCTTCTTGAGTCCCGGCACAAACAATACTTCCTTCATTGTCAAAGACTTTCCAGACTCTAGCTTATAGGACGATTCCCCACTACCTTTTATTGGGTATTGGTAGTCATCTCCTAGCTTCACCTTGTGAGGTGATTCATGTCCTGACAGTCTCACAAAGGATTCCTTGAATCATGTCATATGTTTGGAAGCCCCACTATATATGATCCAATCATTGTTTCCATGAGTAATGTTTCCCGTGAGAGAGGAAATCAAAACATATTCATCCTTTCTTGAAGAATCTTCACTTTCATATCTGGTTCTTTTCTTGGATGGTTCATCATCCTCTACGGCATGAGCATGATGTCTTCTTTTGTTGCTCCTTTTCTTATTCTATTTCTTAGGACAATTTCTTGCATAATGTCCTGCTTCATCACATGTATAACATATGATCCTAGACAAATCTTTTCTAGTGTTATCTTTGTGAGAGTGCTTACCTCTGGAGTGATGAGATCTTCTTTTGGTTGACTTGGAGTGTACTGTGAGAGCTTTATCTTCACTTCCCATCTTTTATTCTTGAGCTACTATCTGAGCTTCTTCTTGAAAGAACTCTTCCCATTGTCTGTTGAACTTGACTAACTTCTTTCTATCACAGATCCCTTGAATAAAAGAGCCCCATGATCTAGGGAGACCATTCAAGGTAGTCATCACAATATCTGCATTTTCCACTTCTTCGTCTATTGCTTCAAGTTGTTCCTTGATCTAAGAAACTCTTGTGAAGTAATACTAGATTGTTTTTGTATTTTGAATATTCACATTCTTCAGTTGGTTTCTTAGAGTCATCTTTCGGTTTATGTTCTTCCCTTCGAACAATTTGGTTAGGGCATCAAACATAGCTTTAGGTGTCTTTAGGGAAGACACCTATGGTATGATATGATCCTTGATAGAATCATCAATGATTCTCTTTGGCATAACCAAATTATTCTTATGCAAGGCCTTAGCCTCATCTCCCTCTGGAACTGGAACCTCCTCATGGATGTAGGAGTCCAACTCATTCTTTTCTAAAACCAAGGAGATCCTATACTTCCAAGCTCCGAAGTTATCCACTCCCTCAAAATTTTCATCAAGCTTGGTATGATGAGACATCTTAACTAAGAACCTCAAATGGAAATACAAAATATTTTAGATCTTACCAGGTTAAGATGTCGGATTTGTATTTGGAGCTGAAATCTTGCAATATTGGGACAGGAGAAAATTAGGGTTTTTTCTTTTCCGGAGTTCTATCCAACCAAATGCTTTGAAATTGATCCCTAACTTTGATTTTGGGGAGGAGATCAATCTAGGCCTGGGCTCACTGAAAAATTCCTCTTCTGTGAAAAGCCCTAATTTCTGGCGGGAGTGTCAGGTCCAAAACTGAAAAACCTCAGAATTGGATTCTACTTTGATAGAAAGATGCACCCTAGGGAGGAGAGTTATTCCAACCTTCTTTTGCTGAAAATCTATGTAGAGAGATCCACAAAGTAGGAATCCGTAGTTCTCGCAGCTCCACAATGTCTTCTTCTCAGGTTAGGTCTAATACCATGTGAGTTTTTCAACATTAAGCTAGCATTATTAAGATCTTTAACTGAGAGAATAACAAGCACAATAATCAAACACAAGAAACAATGAACATAATGTTTATCCTCGGGAAAACCATAAATGGAGTAAACCCCGCAACTTCCTCAGAGATAGAGTCAACACCAAAATAGAAAAGCCCAAAACAGTACGTGATCTCCTGACAGCAGTAACCTTCTTCTTATCTAGCCCCAGTGTCTTCTCCTTCCTCTACTATGCACTACACTTGAGTGTGTATGTGATGTGTGCTATATAGAGAAGTCACCTCTCTATTTATACTAATTCTCAACATGACTAAAACCCTACTAGGGCCGACTTCACTAGGTGAGTCTAACAACCCTAGTGACCCGGAACTACGGGGACTTTAACCTTTAGACAATAGGAGGGTTTCCCACAATGAATTGGCATGACTTGTTTACATTATATATCTTCCCAAAAGGAACATCGGGGCATGACATGACATAATAATATCTTGGAATAAACATCGAGTTACAATAGATAAGAAATACAAGTGAATACATTCTGAAGTTACAATTATATCAACAATATTAGGATTGGGTTGTTATTATTCTTATTTTTTGATACCCTTCTTCTTGGGATTCAAGCTGTGCCTCTTCCTTCTCCTCCTTCTCTTCATCATCTTCATACAAACTTCAATGTAGTGTGCCTTCCCCTTGGCACATCTATGTCCTGGGACCCACGGTTGTTGGCATGTAAAATATATCTTCTTTCTTCTAATATTTTCTTTGCTTAGTACTTCTTTATTTTATTTGGTATAGGAGTCATTTTGACATGGTTTCTTACCTTGCTTGAATTTGGAAGGGAAATTTGGCTTAGGAGGATATTTGGTTCTTGGCAACACATTCTACAAATCCTTTGTCAAATTCATTGGATCCTTCAAAGAGGATGGCTTATGGGATTTCACTAGCCCTCTCAAATTTTTAATCAATCCTTCATTAAACAATAAAACCAATATATCCATAGATACATCAGGAACCATTACCAAAATATTTTCAAATTCTAACATATACGCTTCAGGAGTTCCTACTTGCTTCAATTGTGCTAGTTCTTTGAAAGGAAGTTCAAGGTTTTTCCTCTCAAATATCTCTATCAATGCATTGGAGAAACAATCATAATATAATATATCATCATGTCCCAAGGTTCTAAGACCATGGAACCACCAATCACTAGCTTCCCCTTCAAGATGAATAATTTCCATTTTCAATGCATCTTCTTCAACCATAAGATTTAATTGGAAATATACACTTAATCTATGCAACCAAGCACTAGCAGACATTTGTGAGGAACCATCAAAGTAAGGAATGGTTACTTTTTCCATGGTGTATTTTAATTCATGGTTAATATGGGATTCCATATTACAATTTCATCCTTGTTTGAACTTAAGAGAAGCTCTAATGCATTGATCAAAAGGTAGGACTTTCCTACATTCATCACTTAATTGTTGCCAATCATTTGTTGCTTCTCTAACATAATAGGTGGTGTAAGGGCCTTAATTGGACTCTAAAAAATTAGTTATTGCAGGTACACTCTAATTCTTGAACTCATTCAGTCTGTTATAAGGTCCAATCTTTGAAAAAATGGTTTCTCCATTGGTCTTCCCCTCAACATGGGGTGTACTACTACTACTTCCGGGTACAGACTTGCTCCCAAATTGGCTAGCCATCAATTCAAACCCTTGAAAGAGATGTTTTTTCATGGTGTAAACATATGATTTAATTAATTTCTTGACATGCTCATTGTTTTCTTTGTCATCCATATCTCCCAGTTCTAGTTTTTCCTTAATCTTCTTGTAAAAAGAACTAACCTCTCCACTTCCTTCCTTTTCACTATTAAGGTTTCTGGTCTCAATTTCTAATGGAGGGAGGCCATAATATGAAAAATTACTAAATATATCTAACATGTGTGATTATCAAGCTCTAATACCACTTTTAATGTCCCAATTCAAAAAATCCCAATAAAGGCAGAATTTTGGAAAAATTGTCTTGACTAGTTTTGACCTAGGGGATTTGAATGGCTCAAGAGAGTCTCGAATTTGGTAGGGAATGATGTGGGCAGCATTAGGAATATTAAATTTAATATTTGATATTTTTATGATAGGTCATATACAATTTCAAATTTATTTTGGAATGATGGAAAAAAAAAAGGAAAAATTACTAGCAATTTATGATGCAATTCCCACTACTATGTGGGCAGAAATGGTTATCCAAATCCTAATAAACCATCTAAAATTTCAGAACAGATTATGGGGAATTTAATTAGACTAAATTTACTTTAATTCTATGTGGTTAATATTTATGAATAAAATTATTAAATTTTCATATTCGAATGCACAATTTCAATGATATTTGCTTAAGGGAAATGACACAATAAAGCTCAACGTCGACTCATAAATGGTGCATATGTTGGTTATGGAGCGTAATATTCCAGATCCAAAGATATTATTCAGTTGTGACTATAACCCAGGAGTACTGTACACTTGTTCCCCCTGCCAATAGTATTGCGGACCCATGGTATTGGGTTAACCCTAGAATTTTTCCATTGTATTTCCCCTATAAAAGAGAGCATTGTAAATCGACTGGATATGGTATTGTATTGTATTGGAAGAGAGAATGTGAGAGCATGAAGAGGAAGTGCAGTGGTTTTTCTGCAGGGTGTATCCCTTCATCTTTCTCGACTGTAATAAAAGGACTGGCAAATTTCTTTGTGGATGTATCCCATCGTTTGGGTGAACCACATCATATATGTGTCTCTCTGTAATGTTTTAATGTGTTTTGCATCTTGTTTATTGATTTAACTGTATATCTGTTATTGCTTTGTGGTCCTATTTTCTAACAATTGGTATCAGAGCCAAAAGGTCTATTTGGTTGGTAAACTTGCAGGAAAAAAGGGTTCCTGCTTCGAGTGGGAGCAATGGCGGAAGAAGGAAAGTTTAGGGTCAAGAAATTTAACAGCCAAAACTATCAGTTATGGAATATGCAAATGGAGGACTATCTGTACCAGAAGGATTTGTACCTGCCATTGGGTAGAAAAGAAAAATATCCAGTGGCTATGAAGGATGAAGAATGGGAGGTTCTTGAAAGAAAGGCACTAGGAACAATACGGCTGTGCCTGGCTTCATCGGTGGCCTTCAATATTTTGAAAGAAAAAACAACAAAGGGTGTGATGAGCGCATTGAGTAAGCTCTGCAAAAAACCCTCGGCTTCTAACAGGGTGAATCCACAAACCTAGGTAACACTTTTTGGCAAGTGCATTTCGGCAAAAATAGAAAAACGCACCTTGGTCGAGGGCTTGTTAAACCCTCAACCGAGGTCTTAATATCTCGACTGAGGTTTTATCAAGCCCTAGACTAAGGTTTTGTTCAACCCTCGACTGAGGTATTTAAATACCTCGGTCGAGGTTTTGTTCGGTTGAGGGATTTACAAACCCTCGGTCAAGGTTTCGTTAAGACCTCGACCAAGGTATTGAAATACCTCGGTCGATGTTCATACTTCGGTCGAGGGCTTAAGAAAATAGACTTACCCCACATTCAAACAAATGAAAAATTTTATGTGCCTTGCAGAGGTGTACACCTTGCCATTCCTAGCACATGACTGAGCGGAGTTGATACCAATAAATTCACCAAAGAATATTCTATCCATTGAGGTATCATACACACATTTTGGCATTCATATGAAATTTATTTTTTAATTACTTCTAGAAATTATACTTAGAAAACCACACTACAACTTCGAAGCAGCTCAAAGAAAAATCCACAGAGTTAAAAATACACAGCCAAAAAATTCTTAAAAATGCTCACATCACATATTGACGTGTCGTCTTCAAAAGGGTATCTTTGGTTTTTCAATTTTTGAAAAAATAGAAAACATTTCTTTACGTGGACAAATATGTGTTTAAAACGATGCTGAAATCGAATGTGGTCACTTTCGAAAAATAATAAATAATTGTATAATGCGAAAAAATTAACAAAAAAATATGCACATCACACTGCATTTTATGTAGATCATGCTCATATATATATATTTTTTAAAATTATTAATGCAAGATTGAATTACTCTACGTGGACACAAACCACTTATTAGCTTCTTCAAATTTTTAAGGTCACACAGTTCATTAAATGCAAAAATTCACACATTAAATGACATTGGAATATTTTAAAAAAAATATCACTATGAAGCCAACATAATATTCTACAATTTGTTTTTTTACTGCAAGTCAAAATTCAAATGGCATATATGCGTTTTGAGGGCTTCTATCTAGCACATGAGTAAAAAATCAGGTTTTCATCGCCAAATTTGGCCAAAAAGTGTTACCCATCTTCGTGGAATCACCCAACAAGGTATTTTTAATGAAGCGTTTATTTAATATGAAGACATCAGAAGGTGGATCTGTTGCTAACCATTTAAATGAGTTTAATACACTTACCAGTCAGTTAAGTTCTGTAAAAGTGAACTTTGATGATGAGGTTAGGGCTCTTCTAATCTTGTGCTCATTGCCAAAAAGCTGGAATAGCTTGGTCATGGCTGTAAGTAACTCTGTCCCTAGTTCAAACACTCTTAAGTTTGATGATGTTGTTAGTGTTATTCTTAGTGAGGAAATGCGAAGAAAAAGCACAGGTGAGACATCAGGTAATGCGTTGACCATGGAGAGCAGAGGGAGACAAAACGAGAGAGGAAGGAGCCTAGGAAATCGCGGCAAGTCTAAAAAGGGAAGATCCAAATCCAGATTCAAAAAAATAGAGTGCTAAAACTATGGTAAGAAAGGACACCTAAAGAAATACTGCAGAGCACCAGAGAAGAAAGGTAAGAGGCAGCAAGAGGCTACCCATGAAGGTAATGTAGCAGGTGATGTGTTACAACATGATTTGATTCTTGCATTAGATAATACTAGTGATTACTGGGTAGTATATTTAGGGGCTTCATGTCATGCTACACCCCATAGGAAATTGTTTTATGATTATGTTCAAGGTGATTTTGGGCATGTGTTATTAGGGGATGATGAGCCATGTAAAATTGTTGGAAAGGGTAAGGTACAGATTAAGCTAAATAATGGAAATCATTGGTTGCTAAAGGATGTGAGGCACATTCATGCTATGAAAATAAATCTGATCTCAACAGGGCAATTGGGAGATGGCAGCTGTTTGTCTACGTTTGTAGAAACATGGTGGAAGGTCACTAAAGGATCAATGGTAATTGCAAAAGGAGATAGGATAGGTACGTTATATTTATGTCCTCATAATACTAATTATTCTATTTCTATAGCTTCCACAGAAATAGGTGCAGCATTGTAGCATCATAGGCTTGGCCACATGAGTGAGAAGGGGATGTAGATTCTCCACTCAAGGAAACTGCTTCCAGATCTGAAGCAGGTAAGTTTGGAATTTTGTGAGAACTGTGTTTATGCAAAACAGAAGAGAGTTAGATTTCTTAGGGTTGGGAAAAAAAAGAAGAGTGAAAAGTTAGAGCTTGTCCATACAGATGTATGGGGACTAGATCAGGTACAATCTCTTGGTGGCTCTTGTTATTATGTTACTTTTATTGATGATGCAACTAGAAAAACTTGGGTTTATTGCATTAGACAGAAATATGATGTGTTTGATACTTTTAAGAAGTGGAAATCTTTGGCTGATAATGAGATAGGAAAAAGGTTGAAATGTCTCATATCTTATAATGGAGGCGAGTACTACAGCAAGGAGTTTGACAGTTACTGTTCACACAATGGGATTCACAGAGAGAAGACAGTCCCTAGAACACCCCAAGAAAATGGTGTGTCAGAAAGGATAAACAGGATGATCATGGAGCATGCAAGGTGTATGAGATTGCATGCAAGGTTTCCCTTACAGTTTTGGGATGATGTTGTAAACACTGTTATTTATTTAATAAATAGAGGGCCTTCAAGCGCTTTAGATGGTGCCATTCTAGAGGAGGCATGGACAGGTAAACAGGTAAAATACTCATTTCTAAGAACTTTTGGTTGTGAAGCATTTGTCCATATTGATAAAGATGATAGAACAAAGCTTGAGGCTAAATCCAAGAAATGTACCTTTATTGGATACAGGGTTGATGATTTTGGTTATCGGTTATGGGATCTTAAAAATCACAAAATCATTAGGAGTAGAGATGTAGTATTCAATGAAAAGGTCATGTACAAATATCAGTTGCAAGGAAAGAAAGAAGAAAATAAAAACATAGAGTACATAGTGCTTGATGAAATCAAAGAAAATGAAGTTCCAAAAGCACTAGAAAATCAAGAGCAATAGCAGGTACCTGAAACTCCTGTAACTATAAGAAAGTCTATCAGGTTAAGTAGACCCCTTGAATGATTCTCTCCTTCACTGTATTATTTATTGATGACTGATTCTGGTGAACTAGAATGTTTTGAATAAGCAATGCTGGTAGAAACTAGAAAGAAGTGGGAGCAATGCATGGATGAGGAGATGGACTCATTGGTAAGAAACCAGACTTGGGATCTGGTTAAGTTTCCTGCAGAAAAAAGGGTATTGCAGAATAAATGGGTTTACAGGTTGAACGAAGAAGATGGAGGAAAGAAGCGGTACAAGGCTAGACTTGTTGTAAAGGGGTTTGCACAAAAGCAAGGTATAGACTTTGATGAAATATTTTCTCCTGTTTTTAAAATGAATTCAATTAGAACTATTTTAAGTCTAGTGGCGGTAGAAGATTTGCATCTTGAACAATTAGATGTAAAAATGGCCTTTCTCCATGGGGATTTGGAGGAAGAGATTTATATGCAGCAGCCATAAGGGTATGAGGTCAAAGGGAAGGAGAATTTGGTTTGCAGGTTGAAGAAGAGCTTGTATGGCCTGAAGTAAGCTCCAAGGCAGTGGTATTTAAAATTTGATAAGTTTATGACAAAACAAGGTTATGATAGATGTCATTATGACCACTGTGTTTATTTCAAGAGGCTAGATAATGGAAGATATATTATCTTGTTATTCTATGTGGATGACATGCTTGTTGCAGTGTCTAACATGCAGGATATAAATGTGCTCAAAAGAAAACTAGCTAAATCATTTGCGATGAAGGATTTGGGTGCTGCAAAGAAAATCCTTGGTATGAGAATAACAAGAGACATGAAAAATCGCAAATTGACATTGTCTCAAGGTGAGTACATAGAAAAGGTGTTGTAGAGGTTTAGAATGCAGAATGCAAAACCAGTCAGCACACCTTTGCCAAGCCATTTCAAACTAAGCAAGGATATGTGTCCATAGACACAGCAAGAGATATATTACATGTCCAAGATTCCCTATTCATCAGCAGTTGGGAGCTTGATGTATGCCATGGTGTGCACAAGACCAGATATTGCACTTGCAGTGGGAGTTGTGAGCAGGTATATGAATAATCTAGGTAAAGAGCATTGGAAAGAAGTGTAGTGGATTCTTAGGCATTTGAGAGGTACCACTTCTCATCCATTATGTTTTGGAGGTTCAGACACTGTCCTACAGGGATATGTTGATGCATATATGGTTGGTGATAAATACAACAGGAGGAGCACCATAGGGTATGTGTTCACTGTAGGTGGAATAGCAGTAAGTTGGATTTCAAAACTGCAACAGGTTGTTGCACTTTCATCAATGGAAGCAGAGTATGTTGCTACTACAGAGACTAGTAAGGAGATGATTTGGTTGCATAGGTTCACGGAGGAATTGGGTAAGAAACAGGAGAATAGTAGGCTGTACAGTGACAGCCAGAGTGCAATTCATATTGCAAAGAACTCATCCTTTCATTCAAGGACTAAACATATACAACTCAAGTACCACTTCATAATATCTATTCTATATGAAGAACTCTTAAAACAGGAAAAGATTCACACTAGCCAGAATCTTGTAGACATGTTGACAAAAGGAGTAACCAGAGAGAAATTGAGTTCCTGCTCAATTTTTGTTGGCCTTAAAACATGAAGGTGAAAAGAAGAAATTTGCCAAGTCTAAGGTGCAGAACATAGTCCAGCAAGTGGAGTAGCGGTGGAGTTGCTGTGATTAGTATTTAAGTGGGATATTGTTGGTTGTGGATCCTAATCTTCCAGATCCAAAGATATTATTCAACTGCGATTGTAACCCAAGAGTACTATACACTCGTTCCCCCTACGTCAGGGTTTGGGGCAGCGCCGCGAAAAAGGGGGTTTGGGGCGGCGCCCCCAAGAAAATGGGGGTTCAGGGGTGGATCCCCCCCCAAAAAAACATTGGGATGTGTGTTGGCCAACAATATTGTTGACCCATGGTATTGGGTTAACCCTAGAATTTTCCCATTGTATTTCCCCTATAAAAGAGAGCATTGTAAATCGACTGGATATCGTATTGTATTGTATTGGAAGAGAGACTGTGAGAGCATGAAGAGGAAGTGCAGTGGTTTTGCTGCAGGGTGTATCCCTTCATCTTTCTGGACTGTAATAAAAGGACTAGCAAATTTCTTTGTGGACGTAGCCCATCGTTTGGGTGAACCATGTTATATCTATGTCTCTCTGTAATGTTTTAATGTGTTTTGCATCTTGTTTATTGATTTAACTGTATATCTGCTATTGCTCTACGGCCCTATTTTCTAACAGCATATAATGGTTCAGAATGGAGAAATATGAATTTATACCATTTACATCATTTCAATATCTCACTAACATAATATAACATTGACCCAAGTCGCAATAGAAATCAGATACACAATCTCCATTGAAAGGGAAACTCATCACATGGAAACTAGTCACAAGAAATCTTGGAAATGTGGATATTTGCATATGTATTTCTTTTGATTTCGACTTGAAGAGAATGTGAACATGATATGACAGAGCCATACATCATACATAATATCTTGTGCATTAATGGAACTCAATGGGGGCGTAACCACCATTCACATTAGTGCACCTTCATAGAAAAACATGGAAATGTGGAAGTGGAAATTGATAGAATGGGAGGAGAGATGGGTCACAAATAGAAGCAGCCTACTATCTACAATAAAGCACTCCACAAAGATCCAAATGAGATTGATGATTGGCCTCTCCCATTTGAAACTTGTATGATAATATCACTCTCTCGAAATTGTCTCACTAGCATGATATGTGTGCACTCACTGTCCAAAGGACAAGCTAACACTAGTACAAGTGATCAATTTTGCCACAGAAAAACATGTCAATATCCACCGAAAAACATGGATATTTCCATGTCTAAGTGCTTTTTGTTCCGTGGAAACTATTCCATCGCAATAGATATGACCCCTAATTTGCATCGCAAGAGCGACAATGTTCTATATGTCGTTAGATGTCTAAGCCGTCGCTATATCCACGCCTGGTCGTCTCTGTATCCACACCTTGTCGTCGCTATAGCCATGCTCTGTACAAGGTTTTTTTAAAAATGAAAATCCAATACATTGCTATAGCCATGCCTTTCCGTTGCTATAGCCACGCTCCGTATAAGGTTTTTTAAAAAATGCAAATCCAAAGCGTCACTATAGCCACGCCTTTCCGTCGCTACAGCCACGCTCTGTATAAAATTTTTTTTAAAATGCAAATCCAAGACGTCGCTATAGCCACATCTTTTTGTCGCTATAGCCACGGATTTCCATCGCTGTATCCACGGTTGGTGAAATTAAAAAAAAAAAAAACTTGCAGCCGTCGCTTAAGCGACGGTATTTGAATTTTTTTTTTTTAAAAAAATTACCTGGATTACCTAGAAAGACATATTTGAAGGTCTAATCTACAGTTAGATGCTCTTAGATTTGAAAACATAACAACACTGGAAATCTGAGAAATCTTAAGAACATATGCTAGCTTTAAGCTTATAGAGTCTATACTTGGAACTCTGACAAAGTTTATAGGAATTGTGAGCAAAGAAAACAAAGGGAACCTGATTCTCTCAACTGTATATTGAACATGCCCCCTGTACATTAATTTTGGATGCCTCTCAGTTGTAGTAATGATACTGATCAACCAGCTGAAGAAGGCTTGAAAAGAGTTCAAATCTAAAACATTAGGCCTTACCAACCTCAAAAGATTGAAGAGCTCTTTAAAATTGCTGCAAACTGGAAGTGCTGCTAGAGCTGTTGGCTCCACGAATGCAAATGAACTTAGTAGTCATTCACACTCGTTTGTATACACACATCAAGCTTTTTTCATCAAATCTATAAGCTGCATTTTGCTAGATAACCTGATTTCTTTTTGTTGGAATGATAGGTTTGACATTAGATGCATTGCACTTAGAGTATTGATATCAGAGCTTTCTAATTATTTTTGTGTCAACTTGTTGTAGTATACTTAGCGTGATGGTAACAACAAAGAGCTTAATCAATGGGAACTTCACAATGAGTAAGCTGTGGCCAGTCGATATTGCAGGCAGTGAGAGAATAGCAAAAAATGATGTCCATGGGGAGCGTCTAAAAGAAGCGTAGTATATCAATAAGTCCCTTTCTGCACTTGGTGATGTCATAGCTTCCCTGACAACGAAAAGCAGTCATATACCATACAGGTTTGTTGTTCTGATAAAAAATAAAGAGCAAGAGAGTTTTGCAATACTGTTTTCCAGTTCTCTCTTCTGCACTCTATGATTTGTTCTATTGGGTTTTTTTTGTCAAGATAGAACTGATAGTAATGGTTTGGTGACATTAGGAACTCTAAGCTTACGCATTTGCTGCAAGATTCACTGGTTAATTGTCTTTAACCTTACCAATTATACTATTAATTTGTTTCTTTGATTGCATAATGTTGACTATGGAGTGTTGGCTTCCCTTTGTTGACTTCGTTGATTTTGATGAGAATGGTCAAAATCAAGTTAAAACTTTTAACTGTATCTAGCTCAATTCAGTTTCCTCTGACACCAATATGATGCGTATTGATTTTGACTAATTATGTCCACCCAGGAGGAGATTCAAAGACTGTAATGTTTGTACAAATTAGTCCCCATGAAAATGACATGGGAGAAACATTGTGCTCACTGAACTTTGCCAGCAGAGTTCGAGGATTAGAGCTTGGTCATACTCGGAGACAACAAGATGCTGGTGAAGTTTTCAAGTATAAACAGATGGTATGCTTTTGTCACATTGTTCCACTACTAGGGTGTCAGTGCTATTAGAAACTAACCATTTCCTTTAGTATATCTTTTTTTTTCTTTGCACTAAGTGTTTAAATGTACACAGCTTGAGAGGATTAGACAGGACAGAAAAGAGGCAAATAAGATTGAAGAGAGCTTACAAAATATGGAGATCAAATTTAAGGGAAGGGAACAGATGTGCAGAAATCTTCAAGAGAAGGTGTAGATGGCTTGTGTTTCGCTTTCTTTAGTTTGTAAAGCTTGTGATATTGACCATGCAGTATGTTAAAAATGTTAAAAATACTTGAATGGATTTTACAGATTAAAGAACTAAAAGCTCAACTGGCAAAGGAGAGGAAGGCTCGAGCTATATGTGAGACCAAGCTGAGAGAGCATCAGCGCCAGTCAGAAAAGTTTCCTGAGAAGAAGGATTCACTAGAACAAATATGGGCACTTCTTTGGGTGACATTCACGAGGAACAACCATGGATTTTCAAAAAAATGGATCGTCCTGAGCATAATCAGTCACCTATAGCAATCATAGGCACACCTACATGGATTCTGGGAACTTTTCAACCCCTAAATAGTATCCTACAACTGTGAATAAGAAAACAACAAAAAAATTAGGCATGTAGCAGCTTCTAATAATCAATCCTGCGTGTTATCAACAATAGGAGGAGCCTTCCAGCAATGGTTTTGAAGTTTGGGTACTTTACGGAAATGAAACAGCCCCCAAAACAACACGTGTATCCATTAAAGCATCAATCCATACTTGCATATGCACCTATAGCAACGTTTAGGAGATACGACATCTCTAGAAGATTTATTTCTCCTGTAATGGCAAGATTGTGTCATTTGATTTTTTGATTTTTCACAGACTATACTTGAGAACTAAGAATAACTTACAATGAGAATACTCTTCTTTTCTTTCCATTCTCTCAACGTCTGAAGCTGGCTGCATCTCAACGTTTCTGCCTTATTGGTTACATCATATAGGTTATAAACAGGGATCTCCTCCACTCCCCATTTTTTATACACATTGTTTATACACATTTTGCCCAGTTTCAGCATACAGTGTGAACAGAAAAAAGGGATAAACAACAGTCAAGTCAGACCTTCAACTGTTGTATTTGATGGTTTAAAGCCATAACATCTCCAAAAGCATCCTCATTGACAATAGCCTAATAGTAACAACCAGTTCAAAATGTGATGGTTAGTTCAAACAATGCATCAGATGACTGTAACAAATAAGCATGTATTATAAATTGAAAAAAGATGTACATACATTGTTTTGAATGAATTTCGCTCTCTGAGCAAACTTGAGTGTACTCAATGTCTCATTTGCAGAATTGTCCACAATTTAAAAAGGCATTATGTTTTCACTGAAGATCCAAAATGTAATGATGACATCAATGGACTGTCAAAGGTAAATCTATGTTGAGAATATTCTATCCAGTAACAAAAAATGGTCACAAACCATATTGATGAACTGATATTTGCAATAATTGTTGTTTTAGAGTTACCACCAAGCAAATTCTGCAAACATGTAGAAGTTTTAATAATCTGCACCAGGTTGGAATGAAGGTTTAATATCAAAGAAGAATCTCACTTTCCATGAATGTTTAGTTACCTGAAGAAGAAATGTAAGCCTTGAATCTCGGTAAGGAATGTGGCATTGTTTTCCATGGGCTACATCCACTAAAATCATGATAACAAGGCTGCACATAATCATAAAACACTCTTCTTAATGATATCTTTAAATAACAATTCAATTACACTGATTAGAAAAGGCTTATAAATCAAATAAATCAGCCCAGTAAATCAAATGCAAATGTGGATGAGAAATATTGCAAATCTTGCAATAGAGATGTTAAATAAAGATATGTAAAAGATCTGCATAGCTACCCAAGAGTTGACAAGGATTTATTAATGTTGGCAGCTTCTTTCAGACGATTGCCTTCTGCACCAGAGCTTTTCTGCCTATTTTAAAGTTAACAAAAAACGATCAGCTAACAGTCTGGAAAATGGTTCTGTAAAACTTAAAAAAGCTCTGGCTTTAACAAAATGCAGGTTTTAAGATACCTCTCTGAACCAGCTAGATCCACTAGATTAAGCCTTCCATAACGAATGTTGGCCATGGAGTCCTTTTCCCATTGGCTCTCAATTACACAGGTAAAAACACTATGTGATCTACTACTCTCGCGATTCATATTGGTCACTGCAACTCTTCCGTTTGCAGCTCCCTGATAATCACAAGAACCATGAAAATTTTAAGTTAAATGCAAATAATTGGCTTAAATTTGAACTAATCAAATTGAACATAAAGAGACTTGTCTTGTAAAGTACCAGAAGCAAAATTTGAACAACATCATGCACATTTGTCACTTCAATCTCTGTAAGGTTTTCAACATATACACCCTTTCCAACATCTTCTCTCAAATGCACAAAAAACAATATACCTTTAAAATTAGAAGCTTAACTAATGAAATCTTGCTGCATGTGCTAATCACTACAAACGCAAACCTTCACACTATGCTCTTTGTATAATGTTTAAAGCTGAGAGAGTATATCGAGAATGATATTTTCCAACTGTGATAGCTTCCCTGTATGGCCAAAATGAACATTATGGCGCAGAATTCTGCTAAACCTTATGAAGTATTCAATTTCAAACAACTTGTCTCTGCCCAATTTGAGGAGGGAGTCTACAGGAGGTTCGCCCTTTATGTAGCTATATTACCTTTGAAGGAGATGTAAATAAAACCAGCACTGGAGGTGACCGTTTGGCAATTCTATTTGTTGTAATTTGGCCAGAACGCATCCTACAGGAAATCAGAGGCTTGGAGGGTTATAAAAATGAACCAATGAACAATGGGCCTTACCCTCAGCAAAGAGACAAATTTGACATTCACTATGTGCTTGACAGCCTGCTGACATTAACTGTGTCCATGAGACACCATTTCTTGAAGGAAGTTTGCAAGGCACATCCCATGCATCTTTTAGATTTCCCCACACTACATGTTCATGTCTATGACAGCAATCCCTTCCATTTTTTTCCATACCATTGAAAACATGATATCTATGTTTTTCAAATAAAGGGTATTCAAGTCAACAAATCTGATCCCCATGCATTTTGCTATAAAAATCATTATAATATTCGATATGTTTTGTTTGGGGCCAGGGGCAAAGCATAGCTCAGTTCCAATCACCAAGGGAAATAATGTATCCACTAGTATCATCAGTGGACGTGAGAGCCCCACACGCAAATGAAATTGTTGGGTATGCTACATAACTGCCACTTTCTTTTTCCAAAGAAGAAATTTGGGTTGGATTAGTATTAGTTCAATCAGTCAAAGGTACACCTCTTTGTGATGATATGTGCCCAGAATGGGCACATATGGGCAACTTTAAAACTCTAAACATGAAAGAACAAAAACCCTATGAAAGAACAAAGCATTGATATAAATTGCTATAAACCCTATGTCTTTGGAGATCTGTTTTTAGAGGCTAGCATGCAAGTAGTCATATCTGATGGACATGAACAACCCTGCTCTGCAAATGACAGTTTTTTTGACTCTAGTAATATTCCTTTACAAGGAATTGTTGAAGTGCTTAGTTTTATTAAAGAGTTCATTTTTTCTCCAGATTGGCATTCTTCTATTTACAAAGAAGCCTGTCACCAACTTAATGAAGAACGTGTCAATGCTCTTTTACGAATGCTACAGCCATAGATTTTAGTTGATGAAAGAATGGAGGGGGCAGGTGTTTTAGATATGTCCTATGAAAAACACTTCCTTGAACATTTTCACAAAGCATGCTTTAACCTGTTACATGAACTTGTTATGAGGCGTGCCTTATCCATCGAACTTGAAGAACACCTAATAAATCAAGTTTTGAAGGTAGAGGATGGGAGGTTTGCTTATACTGATGATGCTCTTGTTCTTGTATCTCACATTCTTATTATAAGGACATCCACAGGGTTCAGTTTGGGAGATGAATCCTTAAGACTCAAAATCTGCAAAGGCTACGCTGGTTTTATTGTTGAGAAATTGAAAGCTACATATTCAAGGTGCTTAAATATCCAAGAAGTTTGTGCAATTATTCCATCCCTATTTCATTTGGAAGTTCTTCTCATGGCTTTTCATTCTTCAAATGCATTTGAAAAAATCAAAATGGCAGAGAAGCATTTTGCTGAAAATATTGACATCCCTTTTGAGTATGCATGTCGGGGCACTGCGAAAAGCTATGCTTTTTGTTCTTAATGGAAAAGAATGCGAAGATGATGCACTTTTTTCACTAAATTTGCTGCTTCAAGTAGGTTATGACAAGTCAAAGCAGGAAGAGCTCTTGGGGAAGCTAGGAGCTAGCTTTAATCTTATAGAGTCTGTACTTGGAACTCTGACAAAGTTTAGAGGAATTGTGAGCAAAGAAAACACAAAGAACCTGAACAAAATTTTTATGAGCTCCTCGTTGCATGGTTTACCATCACATGTTCATCCAGGGAGTGCAACTGTGGTCTCTTCTACCCTCTCTGTTGAGGGATTTTTGTATAAAATTGAGGAATTTTTGAGAGCAAGAGATGCATTAGGGGGAATTGAGGTGGCCCATCCTTTGCAATTGGAGATTGCAGTAGCAAGTTTTCCAAGCACATGGCAGCTATAAGAGGGTATCTTGTATGAAAGATGGGTAAGGGGATATTTTTCCAACTTGGAAAGCACGAGAGAAGATGAACTTATCAATTTTTTGCTTGGGCACAAGAAAATCAGAATTTTTTTCTTGTCTTCTCCAAGGAACCAAATGGATCCATTTTCCTCAGTTGGGTAGCAGAAAAGTGAGGAGCAAATATGGAGAGAGAGGTGGTGCTACAGAGAAAGCAACAAATCACATCCCATTGACACAACACTCTAGAAGTATGTGGAGAAACTTGGCACTAGGTGAAACTCTGGTGGGAGCTACAAATGAATAATTTATATGTTTTAGGAACAATTAGATTGGCTCAATGAGTGAAAGCCCATTTGCTTGATAAACAAGGGAATGGACTTGTGAAGCACAGAAGTATATCACCCAATGTTCCCTAATTCATAGATGCAAGCCTGTGCTGACCACCCCACAGAATGCTCTGGCCGGTGTTTCATGATTCAGAAACATGCCATACCATACAATGTCATGATGTTTGGCTGACTCTGACTTTCTAACTTTCCAAACTTACTTAGATTCACAACTTCATCAAGCGATTCCTGTTCTGATTTGAGAAATTTGTAGCCTTTCAGAACATTAGAGAACCCAATTGCCCCTCTTGAACTGGAATGTATGTCTGCTAACTCGAAGACTGTGAACAGAATTCGAAACGAGTTGTCTTCAGAAGTTCTATCAATTCTAAACGAGTTGTCTTCTAAAGTTGTTTGGGCGATGCCTGGACAATTTATATCCACCTCAGGTAATTTTAAATAGGTGCCAATTCGACAGTTGATTGATATTTTGGAAAAAGACAAACAGAAATCCCCTGCTTCTCTGCAAATCAAGCAATAGGGGCTAAGCGTCTGTCGATGCGATGGTCACAACAGGGGAACTCATGGTAGAAAGAAATTCCAATATGAAAATATTGCAACCTAGTAGATAGAAAAGGAATTACAGACTATTGGCAACCATTCCCTCTAGTCAGGATATTCCCTTAATTAAAAATTCCCTGTTCTGGATGCCAAAAGGAGAAACCTCAGAGAATAAATGGGTAGATAGGCTTCAACCTACTGGAGTGACAAATGAAAGTGTCAGCAAAACCAAAGGCTGGCTAACTATAAAGAATATTCCTACCAAAGTATTCCTCACAATATTCTATCCAATGCTCCATCCAATCAAGGTTGTTCGCAATGTATAAGTGTAAAGCATCCCACACTCGAGCAACTATATGAGAAAACAACAAATCAATTATATCATGAATTAGCTAGAATGAAATGCATATAGTTATATAAATTGCAAAAATAAATGTGTAATAGATTAATTCCATAGCATTTATTAATAAATACCTTTCACATTACGCATTCTACCTTTCCCCATTAAGACCTCCCCTTCAAATTTCTTGATGGGGTCGAGATGCCAAATGAGAGGCACATTCATATTTTTTGCTAATTTAGGTAGATATTGATTAATATACACCATGGATTGATATACCATATATCCCTCAACCATAGAACCCTCAGGATGTGCTCTTTGCCTAAAAAAAGCCTTCAATGACTTCAACTACCTCTCCACCATCCACATCGACCTTGTGCTTACTGGTCCACATAGTTCAATCTCCTCAACTTGGTGTATGAGGTAGTGTTCTTGTGCATTGAAAAATGCTGGAGGTAGATACTGTTGCATTTCACACATCAGTCGGGGAATTTATCTCTTCCAATACCGTATATCTTCTTTATGGATTTATTTCGATGAAATCCACCTAAAAATGATGCATTAAAATAATATCAATAATATTGCATATATATGTAGAAATTCAGGCCTGCAGTAGATTAATTTCACTCACAGCAATTAACAATTGATCATGCAAAATTATCAACAATGGAGACTGAATATGGAGCTGTAACACAAAATTATATTAACTGAGTGTACAATAGCCAACCCATAGTATTTACCCACTTAGACATTATTTCATTTATTTTGTCTTATTTGCCTAGTCCATGAGTCCCACCATGTGCAAGTTGCTAATTGCCTATCCATAGAGGTCAAACTTGCCATCTTTGACTCATGTAGCACCCTTGAGAGCTTTAGGAATCAAATCTGCTTTATTCCTGGCCTCCTAGGCGCCCATCTTCTTTTTCTGCTTTATTCCCTGCTTTTTCAGTGTTTTAAGGCACATAGGAAAGCAAGACTAGGTGAGGTGAATCAGCTTTGTTGCCTCTTCCTCCTCCACTCTTTACTCCATGATTTTGCATGTATGAGCTGCCATTTGACCACTCTATAGCTTTCCCATGCGCCCTTGCTAATTCGTGGGGTCCTTGATAGATTTGCGATCAGCTTTTTACACCTATGGGGGATTTGCCTATTTTGGGTAAGCCTGCTTTATGCTAGATTTGGATGCTTC
>LPNX010962395.1:3783-20826 GCA_001517045.1 Pseudotsuga menziesii
ACAGCCTTCTGTCTTCTGTCAAGCCAAAGATTTCCTTCTCCAAAGGTGCGCCACACTTGAGAGAGAAAGTGATGTAATTCACAAGTGATAAATAGAGAGACTCTCACTCTCTATTTATATTCTTCCGTTGACTTGAAGTGCACTCAACCATGTCGGCTTAACTTATAATTAATTACTTGAGCCTACACCTTAATTAGTGTATAATAACCCAAGTGCCCCTAAACTGTGGGGACTTACCTAATGACTTGATATGAATTGTTTATATTATTAATCCTCCCGATCGGAACATCGGGGCATGACCACATGACTCAAATGCATAATAGAAACATCTCGGAATAAACATTGGGTTACAATATATGAAATACAGAGAAGAATACATTCTGAAGTTACATATACATCAACATTTTTCACTCAATACCTCCAAAGTTGGGGTGGTCGACATGGCATTTAGTCCTATTGAGGTTATTAGAGTCTGTGTTTCAATGTATAAACATGCTAGGAATTATGGTTGAGTCATATGAACATGTGCTAAGCCCCCGTAGGTTTTGTTTTTATTTTTATTTTTTATTTTTTATTTTTTATTTTTTCACAAAACTTAGGTTATTTTTTAATAGTTTAATTGGAAAAATTGGTCTTGTAATAAAAGTGGGGTTAAAAGTAAGATCCAATCATGGGGGTGCTCATTTTCTAACTTAGAGCATCCGATAAACCCATAAATCCAGTTTTCCTATGTTTTGAGTAAATTTTCCATAACTCAGTTGAGAAAATCCCCCCAAAAAATCAAATATTAATTAATTAAATAATGGAGCAAATCCAAATTCCTAAATTAGTGGATTTTGCTCTATTTTGACTGAAGTCAGGCTCATTGGATTCATTTTGACCAAGAGTTTCCACTCCTTGACTGAAGGCATGATGTGGGATGAAGAGGATCTTAACTCGCTCATGAAGATCTAGGGTTGCACCCTCATTTTTCTCTCCTCCACATGTTTGCATAAAGCTGGGAGTTGTTTGTTGTTTGGTTTATTTCACTGAGTGAAGTGTCACTCTGATTTATAGTTCTAGTTTAGCTAGACTCAGTTCATCCAAATCAGAATCAGTTCATCATCAAATGAGACTCAGTTCACTGGGTGAGGTGTCACTCTGATTTGCAGTTCTATTCCTGTTAGACTCAGCTCATCCAGCTAGACTTAGTTCATCATTAGATCAGACTGATTTCATCATCAGATCAGGCTCATCTTGACTCTTTTTCATCTTCAGTCTCTCTTTCAGTCAGGCATGTGCCCCCTCTAGGCTAGGGTTCCAGTTTTTGTTATAAATAAAGCATAGTTTTCCTCTTCCAAGCTAGTTAGAGATGGATTGAAGGGATTGATATTGTAATATTATATTGATCACCAGTTTTTGAAATAAAGAGAAGCTATGGAGGTTAAATTTTGGAGTACTTTTCATGTGTGGATCATCATTATCATGCTGCTTTTGAGGTGAACTGCCATTTTTTTCAATTTTTGCATTAAATTGTTGTCTTCCTGAATGATTATTGGAATCATAGAAATAGATCATTGTAAGTAAGATTACTTACTCCTATTTTTCTTCATATGTATTAATGAGCTAATATTTGCATGCTAAATAAGATTGTTTTCATGCTATATCATCTACTTCTCATATGTATCTTCAGATTTAATGGTTTTGTCTGCAGGATTTGTTGTTTAGCTTACAGGTTTGCCATGATTGGAAGAGTTGTGGTTTAGGTTTGATTCCATTGGTTTTCCAACAAATATTGCGAATATTGTGCCCCACGGTGCTTCACTAACAAGTTTCTTTTGAAGATCTGCTTCATCAACAAGCACTTCTCTTTTCCTCTTCCTCCTTCAAAATCTTAAATTTTCTTCATATTGGTTACTATTTAAGAATCTTATTGCTTAGATCTGTCTCATTAAGAAAATCACACACACACACACACACACACACACACACACACACACACACACACACACACACACACACACACATATATATATATATATATAGTTAGTAATATCATTTCTTAAGTTTATATCTTAGTTCATTTTTGCATATAAAGTTATATTTGAAGAGATCTAGCTGAAATTACCCTATTTTTTGCAAGCATTATAAAGGAAATTTCTAGCTTGCTAATAAGGTAGTTTCCCTTGATTTTCTTTAAAGTTTCATATTTTGCAAGAAAAGTGCATATCTCATTGGCTTCCCAAACATAAAGTCGAGATCCCAAGGAAAGATTTCTTTCCTTGGTTCCTTTTTGAAAAACTAGATTAGCCCTTTTTTGACAAATTTTACTTAGTTTTTTTTTTATAATCTATGTGGTGACCCAAAACAATTTCAAAGTGTTTTTGGGAACATTTGATTTTAATTTCTCATTTTTTGTTAGCAGGTTTAACAAAAAAGAGAAGGAGACTGCCCGTTTTCCGACTCTTGGGCGAACTGGAGCTTCCCGGAGGATTCCCCCACCACTGTGATTTTATTTCAGCATGTTACAAGCTTTTTGTAAGCCTTTGGATCCACGATAACAAGGACAAAAGTGCATAAATCAGTTTTCTGATATTTTAGCCAATAATAATAATAAAGGAATCATTTCGATTAGGCTCTTTCAAGCCCGCTCCCCACCACCCCAAGGGGGATCCGCGTCCGTTTCACTTTTTTGCATTTTTCCCTTTTTTTTGTTCTAGTTTTGTCTTGACATGCAGGATTGTATACTTTGATAACATTTTGCATTATTCCATATTTTCAATTCAAAATTAATCATACTACTCACCCCACGACTTCCCGATTGAACCGCAAGGGGAAAGAGATACGTGGTAGGACTAATTAGAAAACCAGTGTTGTGTATCTTTGATTCCATTTTCATTGTTATTTTTTACAGGAAAGAAATAAAATCAACCCCTCCTTGATTTCCCGATTGAGGTCCACTTGGACCGAAAGAGATTCCTGGAGGGTCTTCTTTTTTAACAAGAACACACTCTTAAAATTTACTAAAATTGACAAGACTCTGGTGTGTATGCTCTGCACTTGGCTGTGGTTTGTCTGATCAGTCAAGATGCATCAAAATCAACGCAAGTGACTAGAATAATTAGGATTCACTCTCCCCAAATTAACCACCTCAGTTGAAAATCCAACGCCTCGATGAAACCGTTACGGTGGAAAAATACCCAAAGGAGGCGAGAACTCCTAAAAAGTGACCTTAGGGTGTCAACCTATGTTACACCTTCGGGTGGATTATGAACAATAGTCTCAGAGACTCCATTCATCCCACATATTCCTTGTAGGTAGCCATGAAGGTTTAGTTTTGGACATACTCGAAGTACCCCTTGGGTATATCTGGAGTCCCCTCGCCTAAGTTAATTTACTCATCTTTTCACATTAATTTAAAATTAACCAAGATACAATTGTACAACATTCATTCCAGCACTTGCAAGCACTCTTAATTATTTTTCAACTCCATTTTCAAGGCACTGGTCAATTATTTATTTCTTTCAATCTATATGTGATTGGGTGTCATTTCATGCTTAATTGTGATTATCTCATCATGTTATTTGTTGTTCACAATTGTTAAATCAAAACTCCTAAAAAAATTACTCGTTAATACCATCATCATACTAAATAATTTTTCCTTTGTAACTTAATAGGGTCTACCCCCTTTATCTTTGTTAGGAGTTGAGCCTAAATGGAGGATTCAAGCACAAGGTGACAGCCTTGACTCAAGACTTACCCCCAAGGACACACCGAGTGGCTTGAATATTTCTACCACGTGCCCCCATAGGTGTGTGAAAGGCAGCAACAAGAAGACATAGAATTATTCAAGGCTTGTATAGGAGCACATAAATGGAAGCAAACGGAAGAAAATCAGAAGGGAAGAAGGCTTAAATGGTTGAGGTAATAGATGGCGAGCCTACTGGACCAAATGCTTCAATGTGGTCCATAGAGTTGGGCATGAGAATAAGGTCTTATTTGGATGTTACCAAATCCACCTTTATAGATCAAGATCCAATAAATGTTGATGTAGTGATCCAACAAATGGAATATGTTTTTGAGACGGTTGGTGGTAGGATTTCTATTAAATAGTACAAGTATAGAATGAGATTTTTAAAGAATAATTTTAGGCATAAATGCAGGAAATTAATCTTGGATGCAAAAGATAGGGAGAGCAGCTTGACTCCCAAACAGTGGGAAGATTTGAAGGAAAGTATGCGTGCTGAAGACCTTATGGAAAATAGTGCAAGAGGGAAGAAAGGAAGAAATCTTGTGAAGGATCGATATTTTTTGGGTTGGGGAGGGTGTTTTTGCTGAATAGTGTACATTGTGTTCTTCCTTTTTGATTTGTCTATATTTCCAATACATTGTGTGTTGACAATGATTTGTAGGTTGAAGGAACTAATAGACAATGTCCCAATTTGAGTGAAATGACTCAATATATGGCAGACTTAGAAAATTCTAAAAAAGAGAGGTCCTTTCCATCTGTTGAAGTTGAAAGAAGCAAAACAAGAGGCCCATCTACTACTGAAAACATTAGTGAAGATTATAGCATTGCAATGAATCATTGTATAATTGGGTTGTTAGAGAAGATGTCGACCATAGCCTCCTCCATTGAACCTCTTGTTGCTGCATTCAATTTAAATAAGAGAAGGACTATTGATTCAAATGAGGTAAGATAATTATCATTCCCTTCCAATCGCTTATTCACTTGATATTTTAATCTATGGATGTTATTTATCCATTTCACTTCACTCACGAAGCCTCTCTTTTTTTAATGTAAATTCATGTCAATCATCGGAAAAAACCGTAATTCTGGGTGGTGCAACAATATTGAAAGACCCAAAAGATGGCCATGAACATGCAAAAGTATGTACTAAATCAATTGGTATACTAGAAGGAATGAATCCCTATATCTTAGAATATGGTTTAATTGGTATACTATTTTGCTTTTAACAGTGCTCAATAATTCCAGGGGGGCATGAAGTACTCCAGGAAGGTGAAACCGTTAAAACATTGGATCCATATGACAGTTCTATTGCCGACGTTGGACGAATTCATTAACTTTCTGTGATCCATGGAGTGGCACTTGGTCTTGAAGATTCAAATGTCAATGTCATCAATGTCAGAAGTAACATCCCACTTCCATATTAAGATAAAATATATGGATGTCTCTGTTTGAAGGAGAAGGAAAGGAGTTTCATTCGGTGGCCAAAGAAGTATTTGGAAAAGTCATCAAATTCTAGATGATTTTTTATGTTCTTGTCCCAAATATTGATGTTCTTGAAGTTCATGTTGCTGAGAGTATTGACTAGTAATGGCCTCTTTCTGTAGTAGCACCCCTTGTCTAGGCAGTATAACTCTATTGGTTTTCTTATACAAGGATGTTGAACACTGTTGGGTAGCTCCATATCTCATCCTTATTTTATATGCTGGTTTGAAAGTGATTACCTTTTTGGTATTATCTGATAGATATGTTGTATTGCAGTCACTAGAAGTGTTTCATAGTTTCTTCACTTCTGTTTTGTGGAGTGTTATCCATAGCATAGATAGTTTTTAAAACTAAAATTCTTACCCCTTGTTTAGGAGTATAATTCTATTGGTTTTTTTATACAAGGGTGTTGAACGTTGTTGGGTAACTCCATATATCATCCTTATTTTATATGCTGGTTTGGAAGTGATTACTTTATTGGTATTATCTGATAGATATGTTGTATTGTAGTCACTAGAAGTGTTTCATAGTTGCTTCACTTTTGTTTTGCATAGTGTTATACATAGCATAGATATTTTATAAAACTAAAATTCTTAACAAAGTGTTGAATCAGCGTGTATGTGATAAAAATTCCTTTTTCCTTTTGCACATTTATAATTATATTGCATGTACTATTGTTATTGATTGTCCTTGGATGCTTCAACTTTAACACATGGACCTTTGGGAGTGTTAAATTGAAAGAAATGAAAATTACGTTATATATGTTACCATGTTGTTTCCTCCTTTACGTATGCTAGTTTAACTTGTTCGTTAATTTATTAATACTGTCGTTATTGATTGCCCTTGGATGCTTCAACTTTAAAACAGGGACCTTTGGGAGTGTTAAGTTGAAAGAAATGAAAATTATGTTTTTACTTTATCTTGCATTGTCATAGTTGTACCTATGTGTTTTTGGTATTACTATTGTTGCTATTTGCTATCCTTGGATGCTTCAACATTAACACAGGGACCTTTGGGAGTGTTAAGTTGAAAGAAATGAAAATTATGTTATATATGTTACCACGTTCTTTTCTCCTTTACGTATGCTAGTTTAACTTGTTCGTTAATTTATTACTATTGTTGTTATTGATTGTCCTTGGATGCTTCAACTTTAACACAGGGACCTTTGGGAGTGTTAAGTTGAAAGAAATGAAAATTATATTATACATGTTACCACGTTGTTTTTTCCTTTACGTATGCTAGTTTAACTTGTTCATTAATTTATTACTATTGTCGTTATTGATTGCCCTTGGATGCTTCAACTTTAACACAGGGACCTCTGGGAGTGTTAAGTTGAAAGAAATGACCTTCCTTATACGATGATGATAAAACTTAGAATTATTGTACAAAAGAAATATGGACTATACCTTGAGAGAGAAGATAAAAAAATTACCCTTTGTCTTGTGGGTAAAATGGTTGTTTCCCCACTATGATTGTACACATCGGTATTGTGGGTATTGTGTGTGGGTCTTATGGGTCTTGTCTATCAAACATGCTTTCTTATCCGTTGACTTTAGGCATGTCTACATGCAGCAAAATATGAGTGCATAACACTTATCCAAGGAAGCACTTAATATGAAGGTTGGTTTCTCTCCTTCTTAGAGCTCTGGGAAAAAGAAATTATTGAGGAAGGCTTGATACAAATATTTTAAGAGCTTTTTTCAGTATTTGTGGCATACTCATGTTTTTCCCTTTTCGAGTATGGGACTCTTTATCATGTTCTCTTGTATTAATTGGGGATATATTCTTCTTTTGATTCCCCTAGGGTGTGTTTGTTCCACCCAAGAGGCCTCCTGGATAAGTTGTGTCAACTCATTTTGTTCTCCCTGTGGTAATGCTTTTTCTATCTTTCTTTGAGATTTTGAGTTTTGTGGGTGGACAGCTGTTGGGTTGAGAGTTGGGTTTATAGCTACTGCAAATACAAATAGATTTTTTTGTTTTTTTATATATTTTTTGAGGTTGACAGTATTGATCTATGACCTTGTGGACTGTATTTGTCTCACTCTGCCCTAAATGGGTCATAGCATCAACTGAATGGATATTTAGTTTTGACATTGAGGAATCATGCACATTGTTTCCCATAAGGTGTTCACTTAATTTTTCATGAGGGTTTATGGGTTTCGTTCTGAGTTTTATGGGAAAGTCTAAAGTATGATGTTGTCTTTTTCTTAGTTGTAAAATGAATTCTGGGAAATCCATGTCACCTGTGGAAAATGAAAGGAAATGAACAGCCCCTGTACATCATATCTGGGTAGTTTTGGGCCCTATAACAGCAAGTTACAACAATAATTAATCCAATATGGGTATTGTTTTGAACATTATTGGGTGTGTTTCACCTTCTAGCAGCCTCGGCATTCAATTTGGGCCATTTTTGTGGATGTGAGGTAGTTATGGGCACAAGTTAGGACTATCCATGATGTCCTCCTAGAGCAGACAATGGAAATATCTGAGGTATGGAAAAGCTAAGAGAAGAAATCCTAGCTACGCTGAGTGGAGTTTGGACCTCAAGCCCCAAGCCATGAGGCAATAAGTGTAGCTGTTAAAAATTTAGTCCGGTTAGGTACAGTTTTTTGTGGCCAGAAAGGCCTAAAAAAATTAACTGAATTTGGTTTGAATCTCGTCAAGCTGGGTGTAGAACCTCGATTAGGGATTTTGAGTTTTGTTGGTGGAGAGCTATTGGGTCGATCGCTGCTGCAAATGCAAATAGATTTTGTTGGTTTTTATATATGTTTTGAGGTCAAAAATATTGATATATGACCTTGTGTTCTGTATTTGTCTCACTCTACCCTACAACTGCCTATCTCTCTCTCTCTCTCAGGTATGTCCATTGTTTCGTTAGTGACTTGTCTCCTAAGAGACAAAGTGTGATCATATTATATATCTGAGTATAGAAATTAAGGAAGGTCTAAACCACATTGTTTTCTTCTATTTGTCCATTTATAATTTTTTTGCATGTGCTTGACTAATTCTATTCATACATATCCTAGTTAATTGTAATTGATGTATGTACATAGCGTTGATATATAGTAATCCTGGCTTGGTTTGGAGAAAAATGGGTCATAGCATCAACTGAATGGATATTTAGTTTTGACATTGAACAATCATGCAAACACGAGTAAATAGAGCTCTGTCAAGAGAAAGAGCTTAAATGATGTAGGTCAACAGTCTTTAGAAAAATTCAAGTAGGCACAAGCATATTACACCAAGCAATGAAGGGGAATAACGTTGTAGTGGGAATACACAAGTCCAAACAACAAGAAAAATGGAAGCCAAAACTGAATACTTCTGATAAAGGTATGCCTCTACAATTCCTTTTTTTATTTGGTTTTCACTTAGTGATTCTTTTTATGTGCTTTTCTATTTGTCTATAATATGATACACTTGTTATATTTTCATTCAAACTTTTGTTTTTTTATGTGTCCTGCATTTCTAGCAAGATCATAAATCATTATGCTTAATTCTTAAATCACTAGAGCTATTTCTTCATTTTCCATAACACTGTTAGACTGGTTTAATTTTGAACCTGTCCATGTTTATCCTTCTTTCAAAAATTTCTAGCTGTGTTTTAAACTATTTTTCTACTAGACTTAATAGATGGGAGTGTTAGAAATTGCAGTATTATTTTAGAATGTTGTGCTGCGAGAAATTGAATTGTGTTTACTGTATGTTGCTGTAGTGATTTCCAATAGTATGTGTAGAATTATTTGTATTTAAGTTCCAATAGTATGTGTAGCAGTATTTGTATTTAAGTTCCAACACTATGTGTAGCAGTATTTGTATTTAAGTTCCAACACTATGTGTAGCAGTATTTGTATTTAAGTTCCAACACTATGTGTAGCAGTATTTGTATCTAATTTAGGTTAAATATTTAATGTTCCCCCACCCCAAAGACCAGTTTAGAAGAGTAAATAATGGAAAATTAATATAGAGGACATTGGCATGTAGAGGTAACTGATGGTTTGGTTTAAAATCTATCAAATTCTATGTTTAATTTCCTCATTTTCCTTAATATTTTCCCAAAGTACGTCGATCCTAGTGTTCCCGTCCTTTCTATATTGTTGCGGCAACCAAACATCTAGATGAATGGCTGCATTCCTAATACTCATATTAAATGGTGGGAACATGAAAAAAATTAGGATAGGAACTTCAAGAAATCCTCAACAAATGTTAATTTTGATCAATCTTAACAAAAAACAATTGTGGTGGGGATTATTCCAGCAAAGGAATTCCTAATACTTGATCATAATAGAAATAGTTGTGCTGGGTTTTCTTTCCTCATCTTAAAGTGACTGTGGGTTTGGTGTTTTATTGGGTAGCTCCCCATGGATAAATCAAAACCAAAATTTATTGATAACATTTAACAAAGCAAATTAAACTATGTTGTTGAATCTAAACTTTGGAGATCTGCACCATCTGATGCAATGCATTGAATTGATTCCCCTACTTATGATAGAGCAGGTTGGGTACACCTATGTTAGAGAAATTGGAATAAAACTTCATTTTTTTTCTGAAAGGTGGTAGGAGCAAGTGTTAATGCAAAAATTAGTGGTGTCACCATGAAAGGGTCCAACATGAGCAAATCCTCAATGATAGAACCCATGTGTGGAATAAGTGTTAGAGGTGCCTCTCTTGTCATTGAAATTAGATTGAGGAGGGATAGTTGTAAGAGATGGAGGATGGGAGACAAGGGTTGCACAACTTTCATTGTAGCCAGAAGCATTATATGAAAAATACTGATTTGTTGCTTCAACTCTTTGGAATAGATCATTTTCACTTGCTTCAACTCTTTACCTCTAGGAGGAGCTTATCAGTAGGTCTTGCGGTGAAATCCAAAAATCTCATATATTTCGAAAACTCGGTCCCTAATGTTCCTTATCAACAAAAGTATAAGAGTGTCACATACCCCAATTTTGTAAAATTATGTAATTGTTTTATTATATTTCTGAGACATTATGTTAAACTTAATCCTAAGTACGGATTGATGACTCAGCAGAGTCAATAGATATGGAGTGTAATTCAGAATATTTTATTATTAATAAATAAATTATGGAGACAACAGCATGAGAGAGCTGTTAAAAGAGGTTACTGGTCAAACTGGTGGATGGAACTAGGTGGAAAGGAAAAAGACAAGTGGCAGCATCCTCAAACACTTCCTAAGTTGCAGGTGGAAACTTCCCTATATTTGGGGTCATGATTCCCCAAGAAAGTGGAATCTGAGCAGGTGGCTCATTAAATGACAGTTAACCCAACTAAGACCTAGGAAATCTTTAAAAAGTACTCAATGAAGAGAGCTCAGGCTGCTCAGTTTTTATTCTAGAAAGAATTCATTCAGGTAGAAGGTGATTCAGGAATTTCATTGAGGAAAGAGGGAAAACAGTAAGGAAGTGTTTTGAGTGATTGCTGCAGTAACTTGACTCTTATTACAGCTATTTGGGCTGAGAGAAATGACTGATAGTTCTGAGTTAATACTGAGTTGAAGACTGGTATTTGAATTGCTGCACCTAGTTCCAGCCAGGGAGACCAAAGCAAGCTCGGGGGTCCTGAGAAGTCGCTGTCTGAGCGCTCTCCAGGAATTGGTAGGGACGAACGGCCTCCCATTGCTGTTGTTGTCCACAGCTTAATCAGGTTCTGTCATTCATTTCTTTATGTTTTCTGAGTATACATGGATGAATGTTATGTTAATTTACATGTCTGAGAAATTAATTAGTATCAGTAAAATTAGTATCTCAGAATGTTAGTAGTAAAACTTGTTAGTAATCACTGTGTTTTTCCACACTTGGTATCACCAGATCGTACTCTAGCACAGTATCTCAGTGTTAGAAGTAGTATTCTTCTGAACTGAGTTTCCTAATTTACTTACAGTGACTACAAGTGTTTTTACAAATTCATGAACCATATGTTCTTACAGTCTTACAAACTAGTTTCAGTATTATATATTGTTTTCTGAAAATACTAATTGTAAGAATGAAAAGATAGACTTAGTGTTTTCGCAGTTTAAGTTGGGATTATGATCTTCTAGTTTTAAAGAGGATGTAATCCTTTAGGAGTTAAATAAAATAAATCTGATAGTAGGATATAATTTGTATCTGTATTTTATTTGTTTAATGTCACAGATAATTTCCTGTTTGTATTAGTCTGCAAGCTAGTTAAGAATGCAATGTTTATGTACCGTATACTCTTCATTTAACTAAGTTTAAGTATAGGTCATAACTACTATTCTATTTTAAGAATGGTAAATGTATGATATATTTTATACAAGTATTTACATAAATATGTATGTGAAATCATACTTAATAATTAATAAGTAATGTACAGAAATACTCAAGCCTTATAACTACATACAGAACCCAAATCAATATTGGGTAAATAACATTAAGATAATATTCATAATAACACTAAGGAGAAGTAGTATTGTATTATATTACCTATAACGTATAATATACTATATACATTATAATAATAAACACTCAAGTGGTATATTAATTTACAATTACAAACATAGTTATTAAACTCTGAATGTAAACAAATAAAGTAAATTTATGAACTAGTCTTATTCTGTACTTGCAAAGTAAATAAAACATTAATAAAAGACAATAGTAATAAGTAGTAAGAGTACATCAAGTCCTTTTAACTCAAAAGGAATAAATTTGATTTTTATAACTTCTAAATCAATAGCAATCAGGTTATAAAACCTGTAAGTAAGAATTTAATAGCATTTTATTAAACAATAATTTGGAAAGTACTCAGGGTACAGAACCTTTTATATAGAAATAAACTACAGTATTATAATACAATCTACATTAACACCAGAAGATAGTAATAATAGGTACTATATTAATATAAGGGTATAACCCTATATGCTCTATAGTTTAAGAAATTACTACATACAGTAACACATTAAAAAGAATGCATTAATATTATTACAATATAGTTGCACCGAGTCATATATGGCTCGAATAACGAGCTTAACCTTTAAAGGTTAAAACTTTTTATTTATATTGCTCACAAGAAACCAAAAGGTCTATAATATTAAATTTAAATGACAGGTCGAGCAAATGATTGTATTACAACTGTAAGAATTTGGGTCGAACCTTATAAGTTCGATTTATACCAATAAATACCAACTTTAAGAATTAAAAATAGCTTTTCCATTCACGGCCATAATCTTAATCTACAGCTCTGTTTAATTCATGTTTAAAACCAACTCAAGATGCAGAAAATGCCTTCTTTAAGCAGTATTGCAAGACTCAGGTAAAAACCCTGATTAAGTTGAAAGCACAGCCAGAGAGGCAAAACGAGAAGCCGTAATCTCATCTTACAAACAGGCCTTAAGCTGTCATCTTTTCTTTAAATATTTACACAGTATTTTCTTAATAGAAAAACCTAAAATGCAAAGTAAAGGCAAGTACATACAGTCTCGACCGAAAACAACATACACATGTTCTTCGCAGGAGTAAACCCTGCTAACAATTATTTTATTTAACCTACAGCTAATACAAGAGAGTGAAACCAAAGTAACAACCAAAGTTGCATGTTTTCACTGTCGGCTTTAAAAACCCAGCAAGGAGGAATTCCATGGTTGAGACCAGGCTTACTGGAAGGGAAAACTAGAAGCCGAAGCCCGGTGCCTTCCTTTTTATTTGAAGGGATCGAACCTGCATTAAAAGGAACAGTATAAATGGTTAAAAACCCTATTAAAATCGTGGAAAAATTGTATTTATGAAATAAAAGAATAGATGCAGAGCTATACTTACCAGCGAGCTTAAGAGAACAACAGCCATTGAGAAACAGATCAATAGTCAAGAGCCGTGGGAGAATAACTATTCTTTTCTCTACTAAGAACGAACTGGTGAAAACCTAGGGATTTATCTCACCATTTGCAATGATGCCAGTGTAAAATTGAATGGAATTACCCACACCGTGATAGAATAGACAATGAAGCCAAAAAGGATTTAACCCTAAGTTCTTTAACGACCTCGAGGCTGCTAACAATCAAGCTAAGTACTTCTACATAGAGCTACAATGGAGCAAAATGGAGGAGAGAAACATTCGATCTACAGTAGAGCAAGAATCGACCGGAAGCGAACCAGGAGGGTTTTGCAGAGCTTCAAGCCCGAAGGCGAGGGAGAGACTGATGCAAGTTAGGGTCGAGTCAACCTTATAAGCCTCCAGTGCATGGCAAGGAAATAGCCACGACAGCTTTTTAATAATTGTTTACGAGTGGGTCAATTTGTAATTTTTACATAATCATTGTTGCTCCCCAAACAAATCATCAAAATGGAGATTTCATATGGTCGATAACCTATGATCACACCTGCACACATTTGCATTGTTAAAATATAGCTTATGAAACTATGTTTTATAAACATTATACCATGCTAGAAATAATTGCATTGCAAAGATAAGAATAGTATCGTATGCATGTTATAACCATTTTTTTTCCGACCTCTTTCCAAGGTTAAAGACCTTACTTTGTAAACTTTGCTTCATAAACTTTGCACTATATGTTATAAGGTTAAGGGTACACCTTGAGTTGTATTGGTTCATAGAATTTATAACCATATGACCTTATGACCATACCCTAGTCTTCCATCAAGGCGTTAAGTATAACATTTCTTTTAATGATAAGTATAGTTGTTATATGTTACCACTATAGTGATTATTATGGTTATAGCCTTGCATAGCTGGTAAAAAGGACTAGTCATTCTAGGACTTAACATGTAGAATTCCAATGTGTAAAGTACTATTTTGAAGCGAGTTTACACCAGTTCATTTGGACTTGTCAAGGTAAATACTTGAGCAATCTTTTAACAGTCTTAAATTTATTGTGCTAACCAGTAGACTTTATTATTACTCTTATTTAAAGATCTTTAAGAATGAGTAAGTGAAGGTGGACAAGCAGTTTATTTAATGTATTAGCGCTGTTCTTGATGATAGTTTAACCTGGAGAATTCTTAATAATAGGATCGAACATGATAACCTGGTTTAATTACAGAGAAAGATATTACATAAGCATGATTGCATACAGTTAACTCAATAATGATATAGTACTTTATAAGGATGCTTAATTCTGCTGTAATAAAGGAAAATAGCTGTCCTTTCTCTGGTAATTCAAACATTCTATCAGTGAAAGATTTAAGTGTAGTATAGGAAAGCTTTACCTGTATGAACTTGATAATTCTGGCTAGCATACATTTTATATTGTTCTAACTGAATGAATTGGTACAGCATTTTATTATCTAATACTTCAAAAGATATGTTAGGAGCAACCCGAACCTTACCTGTATATCTGTAAGAGACAGAGAAATTGCTGCATTAGCTTAGTAGCTAAGTAAGCCCAGTCTGTCACAGAAAACCCCCTTGCTGTTGCAAACAGAAAACAATCAGTAACTGACAAGAAACTCTTCATATGATATAAGCACAAGTAAAGATCATTCAGTTACGATGCAAGTAGCATTAACTAATCAATAATTAATGATTGTTTTAGTATGATTTATGCTATTTATAAAAGTTTTAAATTTTTTGAAATTTTGGGGTTTGACAAAGAGGCACCCAAGAAATAACATAAAGAAAAGTTGAATTCATCAAATATACAATGCATGATTTTACTCCTCCTCACTATCTATAAATACAGAAACTGCTTGTTTAGATGGATTAATTACACGCTCTAGGTTTCCAGAGGCTTCTCGACAATATCTTGAGAATATTCTATGAACATCTAATCCACTGCAACTTTAACCTTGGGTTCAAGAACATTTCTACCGCTAATTTTTCCAACAAATGCAGTACAGTCATGGCTCTGGTGTGGATAATTCCTTAAAATGCCTTTGAGGATTAAAACCAGAGTTTCTATGGTGATATAATCCTTTTCCATCTTGAGGAATTCAAGAATTCTATCAACAATACCTTTGACGTCACACTACTATAATGAAATTTTTCCAACTGCTTGGATAGACTCTGTTGTAATGGCCAAATAAACATTTGCAACATATTCTCTTACCACAATATCATATGTATTGCTCTCATTTTCCATGACTCTAAGCATCTTATGTTTCAATTTCTTCACAAATAAGGGTCACTACAGTGATAATAAAAATGCTTATAATTTGATAAAAATAGGATTGGAGCAAATGTAGATGGCTGAAGATTGCAGATGACTTTTTTGAGCCTCTTGAACTCACCAAAGTGAGTATTCCTTTTGGTATTGTCACATATTTTATCTTGAAAATGGGACGTTGATACCGTACAAACTCAACATGCTGAATAAGGATGGACATATCTTGCATGGTAGGTGTTGAATAACATTTCATGGCTTTAAACTTTGTATGTGTAAATGGAATTCCACAAATAATTTTCTAACGAAATGAAGAAAGAAAACTATTGGCATTGAATCGTGAAAGTGTTTGTAACTCCCCCCATATCAATCAAAACCAAATTTAAAAATAAAATAAAAAAATTGTTGTGCCAAATTTTGTGTCGTATTTGCTCTTTTTTTTGTGAAACTGCTTGGTAGTTTTTGAACAAGTTTTCATGAACCTTGAAATTTGTACTTATAAATATAACTCCACACCAAAATACGAGACCCGGGTCTTAGTGAGGCTCTTATATTACATTGAAGAAGCAATGCATCCCACGTGGGGAGTCAGAGTGGAAGGCGTAAACATGACATAGGGCATGAAGGGAATTGGAACTTAAAACTAATTTGTAATTAGATAATTAGGGTAGGGTACTTTCAAATTCCACTCAAGAAGGATGGAGACATGCTTTATTACCCTTATGAAGAAATAGTTTCTTGTAGGCAGTTCAAATGGGGAATATTAATTTCATCATGATTTTCTCTATCCTTTGCTTCATCATAAATGTTCTTTTCATGGTCAAGTAAATTCCTTCATTTTGAAAGTCATAAATCTTGATAAGAATATTCCTTTATGTAACTGTACATTATAAGAACACTGTAGAATACCAGTCTCTCCAACCTTTTAAACTAGAATCTAAATTTTAGTGTAGTCTTATTTTAGGTGACCATACATTCTAAGGAAAGTTTAGTTCTTATCAATGGTTATTTCTCTCTGTGAAATGTTGTCCAAAAATCATGGAAGCTGTTTCATATCCTGTACATCTCAACATAGAGATGATATATATTTTGTTATACGCAATAGTTTGCAAGTTTTTCTAGTTTAATTCATGCTTAACCATTTGTCCTGCCTTTCAAATAACTAGTATCATCACCTACAAGCCAAATATACAACCCTTTAATGGTTTCTCTAAAGATGTAATGTTGTAGGAGCATGGTATTTCTCTTTATATTTTCAACATGACTCTTTAATTATTGAACCCACTATTAGGTGCCCTTATAGCCAAGGAATAATGATTCACAAAGCATAACTCCTCCATACAAAATGGTACTTTTGAAATAGTAAATGATTCAATGTTAAATACTTGCAATACTTGAAATTCCCCAAGTCAAAATACTTACAATTCTTTGAATTCTAGGTCTAGAGATCATTCTTGCAAGACATTACGGTGCAGAGGGAGTCAAGTCTCTAATTTTGCAAATGATAATCGTCGAGTCTCCATTAGCAATAAGTTTATGAATCTGCCTGGATCTTAGAATTTTTATCACTTGATATAAGCTAATGCTTCGGTGTTGTTATAGGTGGTCACTATTAACCACCAAGCATAAGTCAATTCCTGTTAGGGTACACAGGGTACTCCCAAAGGACCGAACACCAAGAATAGCCGCTTCACACAAATAGATCACAGATCAATACACCAATGTTTGTCACGTGGTT